>CM035228.1:36487958-36865705 GCA_020226215.1 Sindora glabra | reverse complement strand
ATTTTTGATTGATTTAATTACTTAATACATGTTTTGTTCCAACACCTCAAAATCAACACAAAAAATGATAAAGTTTGATTGAGAATCTTTAGTTTAAGTAATATATTATATTATTTGAAGATTTTATCTTTCTTCCATCTTGAATTTGATTCTAAGATTTTGTGTATGTGCATAGCTGATAGCTTAACTGCTTCTACCATAAAATATAGTGTGCAAAAAGTAATTCACAGCAATTTTTTAAAATTTTAATTTTTGACAGATTTTATTGGTGAGAATACATTTTATTGAAAATTTTTTAGATATAATATTTTGTCAAAAAATAATTTTGATGGAATTTTCCACTAAAATAAGACCAAATTATATATTATTTTTTTGAAATATCATGTTGAAAATTTATCAGAAATTCTCTTAAAAATTCTGTCAAAATATAAAAAATATTTGTTTTTCTTTTGTAAAATCCATCAAAACTAATTTTTTTTATAAATTTCCATTAAAATTAGTGGGAAAATAATTCAAATTTTTTTATTTATAATAAAATGAACTAAGAAAATATATGGGATCGTAATATACAAGATAGTGCAAGCATTTAAAATCCGCTATATATATCATGAGACATTGAGCCAATAATACGATTTTTTAATTCTCTTTCTATAATTTTTTACTTGTTTCATTGAAAATGTTAAAAGTAATGTTTAAATTGATATACATGTGTGTGAAATCTACAAAGCTAATTAACATTCACATAATCTGATATAAAAATATAGCGAGATGGGTAATTCTTTTAATGGAAATTGACATCTTGCTTCATTTAAAATCAAAGCATTTCATCCCCATCCATGAAAGCCTACAGTCATGGTTTTAAATTATCGCTCCGATTGCGGTTGCGTTTTTCTGTAATTAACAAATAGCAAATAAATGGAATCATTATCATAAAAAATTATGAAATATTGCAATTGTGATATGGTTCGTAATCATAATATTACGTGCAATGATATGAATATAAAAGATAATTTAGAACCTTGCCTCCCGTCACTGAAAATTTGGAGTTCTAGAGCCCGACCCTTCACCACTTAAGAAGGCTTTGTACGTATGCAAACTCCTTATGCTTCTAAATCTAATGGATAATAATATTTGTCGATGTGCCCCAATCCTTCCTTTGTCCCTCTTCGGATCTTCTTCAATGTCCTTACTTAAATACCCCTTTGATTGTAACAGTTTTATAAAAGTATGGCAGATTTTGTATTTTTCTTCGTTGAATTATTATTTTTCACTAAATTTACATATTCATTTAGAATTTTTTTTTAATGACGAACTACTCAACCATTTTTTTGGAAGCTTGTTAATCTTCAAACATTCCGGAGGGTTATTTGCCCCGCTTTTGTCCTTGGTGTGATCTCCATAGTATCAAAGTTCAATGTAATTGCTCTATTTGCAATGTAGCGATCAATACTTTGGAGTTTGATTCCTTTTTTTTTTTTTTTGTGAATTCTCTTTGAATTCTCTTTTATATACTCACCAGCAAAAAAATTGAACTAATTATAAGCAGTGGATAAGGAGCATTTAACAGCATTAAAAATATAAAATATTAAGAAATTTAGATTTTTTTTAAAATAAGTTTTTTTTAATTTATTATCAAAATTTTACATTGAATTGAGAGAATTAAATAAAAATATAAAAATTTTAAAAAATTATATATTTTCAAATATTACTAAATATTCCCTAACTAGTGTCGTAATATAGGATCCTTCAAAAAAGAAAAAGAGAGTTCTTTAGAATAAAAAGAGTTGGTTATTGTTCGCATAAAGTACGGAGGCTAGCAATTTCAGCATCACATGTATAAATGCATGTCGAAACACACAAATAGAATCTTCAGCTTTGTTGACATGTAACAGAATATTAAAGCTGAGGCCAACTAATATCTACAATTCATTTAATTTCTCTGGAATGCGACTGCGAATGTCTTTCTCCCACGAACTCAAACTTTAGACAGTAAGGATATATTGAGAGACTCACAAACTAGAGAATCATTTAAACTAAGAACAAAGTGGTTCTTGATCGATCCTATTTCTATGTGGTAGGATTGTTAAGAATATCATATATATGTAATGTGGTCAACAAAATTCTGTTGCATTATTTAAGAAACAAAAACAAAACTGCAGTTCTATGTACCTTGACTCTTTGTTTTCAAGCTTTCTACCACATACATCTTAAAGCACGTACATCTTTGGAATCTCTTCTCTCATGAACCTGTGGACTCGCCTGGTCCACCTTGGTTAGGCATAATGGATTTGTCCCACAATGGATGTTGCCTCAGAATCGAAAATATTCCTATTCTCATATGGAAGGAAATTTCAGTATTATCAACTTTTTATGTTTGGACAGTTGATGTTAAAACTTAGAAAATGATTGGTTGGCTTATCAAAAGACAACGTGTAATAATATTAAACATTTTTAATTCCTTCTTTGTTCCTCTTATTCGAACTAATTATTCATATTGCAGGACTGAATAGGACACTACATTTTTTATTGTTTAATTCTGTCTAGTATTTAATATTGCTTTTCTATATTTATTGTTAAAAACTATATTGCCTAATTCATTCCATTCTTCTTCCACCACAACCACGTTCTTTTTGGCTGTTAAAATAAATAGAAGCAACTGGTAAACCAAGATTATAGTTTTCACCAAATTCTCTGATATTAAAATTCTGACGCCACTCAGGAGCAAATACATTATCTCTACCCAACTGACGGAACCAGACGAAGACAAATCGATAAATCCCCATCGTTGGTCTTGGGCTCTCATAAAATACAACTTCCCGTCCTGCATAGTAATACATAAAGTTATGCATTACATATATTACATAGGTTAGTGATAAAATTAAGGTTATATATATATGTTCCATAAGATAAAGTCATATTATCTTTAACCACTTAAAATAAGTTTAAATTTTACAATCCATAATCTTCAGAAGCTATATAATTTGCCAATTAATATCACTATAAACTCTTAAAAGAGAGAGATAATATGATCCGATTTTAAAAAAAAAAAAAAACATGAATATCACTTATCTTGTTAACTGGGAGTATCTCCGTTGATTAACCTATCGTTTAGAAAGAGAATATGCAGTGTAGTACTCACCAAAAGTCGCATTAGTGGTTGCTGGAATATCTGTCACGATCCTACAATTCCATTTGACCCAGAAACTATAAGTGCAATTAAGTACCAGAAATGACTTGTTTCATTTACAACACATTCCACAAATTGAAATGTGGTACTCTGTTTAAAACTGGTTAAATCAATTTCACTTAAATTATGTCTCATGTGTATATGCGAAAAAAATATTATGAAGAAATGAAATGCAAATAGTGAAACTACACAAATAGTTACTGCTAGATTGCCATGCACCCATGTATTTCTACCATACACTTGTATTGCATAAATGTACGTATACGGTACTCATACATACCTATCTAATACTGATACTCCTAAATACATTGACAGCGCAATTATATTTATAAACACGATCACATGTTCCATGTTCTTTTATGAATACAAAGACAGATAATATAAAAGTATGTAGAATATAAAACGCGTAAAAATGTTAGAAGCGGGCATCATAAGGGATAGTTCAGGATCATTTGCTTCGTTAGTTGTGAGGGTAAAAAAGAAGGATGGTACTTGAAGATTGTTTATTGATTATAGACAATAAAATCAAGTTTTCCATACCATTGGTGGAAGAGTTGCTACATGAGCTCGGAGGTGCTTATTATTTTACTTAGCTGGGCTTAAGGTATGGCTTCCATCAAATCAGAATGCATGACCAGGATATTCACAAAACAGCTTTTACAACTCATGATAAATACAATATTTAATCTTTCATTAATAACTACTACATTCCTCAAATTTCATATTAATTTTTTTATTTTTATTTTTATTATAATTATTCATCATTTCATTCATTTACAATATTAAAATAAATAAAATATTAAATTGATTGTTAAATCTTAGCTTAACATTGTCAAATATATGTTTACTTTTCAATTATATTATTTTTTTATCATTTATTTTAATGTTATAAATAAAGAGAGGAATAAATAATTATAACAAAAGTAAAGATAAAAAATTAATAATATTATTTATAAAATTTAATAGATGTAATAATCATTACTTTTAAAAATGAGAAACTAATATTGTATCTTATTTTAAAAGTACCATTGATGTAAATATAACATAAATGCATGAAATATAGAATGCATGATAGCATTCCTTGTACATAAAAAATACCAAAATGTCACGAATTTGAACGTGAGTGCTGTGATGGCAGGTAACTTACCAGTGCAGGCATTCCCTCAAAACGGGATAACTTGGGCTAGCTGCATGGCATCCACGAAAACCTAATAATATAATAATAATAATAATAATAATAATAATAAGCTTAGAAGCTTCTAACAGAAAATGGAACATATATAGTTACCAATGTGTAGAAGGTTCGGAGGCCGTCACCACCAACAAAAACACTTGGCCGGTTAACAACGAATGAGGGTCGGAACTCAACCATTGTTAATGTCCTTGTTGTAAACTACCCTCATAGAGACCGATGACGTGAAAGGGCCTAGGAGATCCCCTATGACTCGGCCTACAACTAGAGGGTCCCCTCTATGATCCCTACGGGATGACATTGCAGTTTCAGATCAAATGAAATCAAATCAACTATATGTGTATTCCTTTCCAACGCTGGCTTCCATGATTTCTTCTATCTGTGCATTTGTGCCTATATATGCACACACATATAGCATCCACTTTTTGCTTCCATCCCAACAAGCGATTCTTCATAATCTATTCAACTAAGATTTTTGTATACATAACCAACTATTATTTTCAAACAACTCTTCAAAGAGAATGACATCACGTTAAGAATCATGCTACGTTTTATTTTTTTATTTTTTATATAGGAGTTACAAAAAAGTGGGACTATTAATCATAATTTTTTTGTTTGATTACTATAATAAAAAATTATAAATTAACTATTAATTTATATTAGGGTTCAAATTTGATCCACAATCATCGTATAATAATGATTTCATATCATCATTCACTTATGCATTATCACATTTTTAAAAAAATATATTAAAATTCATTTTCTATTGATAAAATTTCTTATTTATTAATGATTTATTTATGATATATTTTCTTTTTATTCATTGATATTATAAAAATATTTATATTGACAATGTATTAAATTTAAATTATTTAATATTCATTATTTTAATCCAATAAAATATGAATAATCTTAAATAAAATCTATTTCATAATAAAATATTAAAATTTTCATCTTTTAATTTGTTTTAAAAAAACTTATAAATGGTTGCACTGCTGTTTTTATAACTTTTGCGCCTGCGATTTACCCCCAAGTCTGATTCTTGGAAGAACCACAATTACATTGTGATGTTATTGCAATGCCAACAATTTTTTTAATTATTTATGATACTTTATGCATATAAAATTTAATGAATTTATAAGTATATAATTTAAATAAACTTAAGTGTTCTTATACAAAATATATTACATAAAATAAAAATAAACTAATATGTTTTAAATATCGAGGAAAAGTAGAGCACGATGAAACAAACTATAATTTCTGTCTCATCCTCATTTCCACGACACAAAAAATTCCCCTTCTGCATGCTTTAGAAAACAATTCCTGCAGAAATCTCCAAATTCAGGTTTAGTTGTTATCTCTAAACATTAGACATTCAAATTGCAATTTACAATCATAAAGGATTCTTTTATCAAAGGGTCGAGTTTAAGTGCTCTTGTTCTTAGTAATTGTTTTGACAAAAATAGAAGAAAGATGACTGCCATCAAAGTGATAATCCCATCTCAATGATGATGGTAAAAAATGTAGATGAATTTACGTTTACACACACTTATTTTATTCTTGTAACCAGCCCACTAGTGATTTAATGTTGAAGTACCCACAAAATGATCATCATTGTACGGAATATCGGCTGCAAGGTATGCACTTGGCAAAATTCGTGTATCTCTTCTTGCAGAGGAAATTTTTCAAGGATTTTGCGCGATCAAGAAGAAGAGGGTAGGGAGTTCTGAGTTGGGAGTTCAATCCTTCAAGGCATTATTGTTAAGTGAAGTTTGCTGTCTAATACGTCTGCATTGAATACGGATTAATTTCACAATAAAAAGTGCAAAAATATAGTGCAAATAAAAAAAATAAAAAAGAAGAAGAAGAAGAAGCGAATAAGATCCTTTGGTCATTTTCAGGTTAAAGCCATATTTACATTTATTCAAATCGCTAAATAAATGTCTATTAACATTTAAAGTTATGTCCATGTTTTTTTATCTTTTAGGAACGGCAACCTAGAGGAAGAACGCTTAAATCCCCTTTTTCTTTACCCCCAGTTTCTGTCCTCTATTTAGGCACTAATGGAGTCAATTTTCTATCGGTGATAGTGAGCGTCTAAAAAAAATTACAGCAAGAATGACTTAATAAAAAAAAATAATAAGATAGTCATGTACAATGATAACTCTCATTCAATAAAAAAAAAAAATTAACTTTGTATAAAGCAGTGACGTCTCATTGAGGTATTCATATTGTAATGGTGTGCATCACAATCAGAATATAGTTATTTTCTATTTTATTACTTACTTTATTCAATTTTTTTCCATGTTTTCATGTTTTCCATGATCGTTAATATTTTAGATTGCTATAGGTTTGACTAATTTTTCTTTAAGATTTGCTACTGGATGTTTTCCAAAAAAAGTTTAAAAATTTTGTAATATTAAAATTAAAAAAATTGTTTTTCAAAAAAAATTGTAAGTGTACGTAAATTTTATGTATAATCGATACATAAGATAAATTACAACTCATTCATTCAAATTGCAACAAAAGATTTCAAACACTTTTGAAACTGTATGAAAACATTGCAATATTTCATAAAAAATTTACAATTTTTAATTAAAAATAGTAATAGTAAAAAAAAATCAGTACTACTTTTCCAAATGATGCAACGAAGCATAACCGTTTAAGGTTTTATTTGTTCCAATGAGAATTTTTTTAATAAAATATAATTATAAAATACTAAGAAAAATAATAATAATTTATTTAATATTAAATTAAAAATTTTGAAAAATTTACTTTCTTTGATTATTATAATTTTAGATATATTTTTATTAAATTTTAAATACAAGTAATATGTTATTCTTTTATTAATTAATATATATATATATATATATATATATATATATATATATATATATTTTCTAACAAAATACTTTTCGAAAAAGCAAACGTAACATAATATTTCTTCCGAGTAGATTCTCCACCTTTACGCAAGAATGCGACTGAGAATTTAGGTAGTTTTCAGGTCTTTTTCCATGCAAACTCTAATGGCACCATAATTTTCTCCATGTGTCCAAAAACTGTGGAACTAATATCGATCGAATAGTCTATAAAAGCGGAATTCCACGCCTCGAATCTTGGTCTTCTTTCTCATCTTTCAAACTTCTATCCACTTTAGACAAGACAGATTGCATATCCTTAAAATTGCACTGGGGTGACTTTTTCTTTTAAAATATTTTGATGATCAATAGTGAGCTGACTTTATTTATTCTAGAATATTATAATACATAGCCACTACTGAATATTTTTCAAGACATTTACTGTATATGATCTTATTTAACAATCAATTTAATACATCAGCAGTTACTTGATTAAATTAGTTATCAATTATTTATTAATTATATATATTTTTTAATTATTTACCAATCAATCGTTTATATAAGGAATTAGTCAAATCAATTAACTATTAATTAATAATTAATTATATTAATTGATTTAAATAATTAATAATATTATCTATTTGAATATAAATATTTAATACAATCAATAATTTCTAATTAGTTTATTTTATAAGCAAAAATGACAGATACAAATATATTTTGAAATTTATTTGAATTATTTTTTCTTTAATAATATTTCATATTTCAATATATTATATATTAGATTAAATTTTCTTTTAAATGATATTTAATTCTGATTTGTTATTTATTAAAACTTTCCTTCAAAAATAAATTATTATATTTATTAAAATTTCCTTTAAATTTAATAAAATTTATTATAAATATTTAATTTTCTTTTTAAGCAATAAATCATTATTATTTCTTGTAGGTTGATAGTGAAAAAAGGGATGAAAGATCAATTAATATGATGCATTTAAATAAATAATTATAATACATTACGTATCTGATTTTCATTTAAGAAATAAATCATCACTTAAAAGATTCCACTGCTAATATAGGTTAAGGGTGAAAATAACTCGATAACTTTGTGGCAGCCTTGACACTTTGCTGGCCCTTTGTAAATTGTTTACAAACACAGGTTTCTCTAATTTTTTTTTCAACTTAGCTACTCGAGTCCCAATTAACTAATTTAATAAGTTGTATATTAAATTATCTTAAATAGGTGATTAACTTGTTCAATTGTTAAAGTGACCGAAATCATCTAAGAGTTGACTCAAAAACCATTTGCAAACTCCTTCTGTCCCTTCTAATTTTAAGTTTTCATAAATATTTATACTTGATTTATGAATTTATAATATATATTTACTTGTTTGTGGTAATGGAATAGTGAATATATTAACACAACGAAGCATCTTGAGGCGCTGAAAGAAATTTTCAAAAACAATATTAGGTGCTGGCTATATTTATGGACAACTTTATTGTACTGATTCAACACTTATCTAGTCACATTTCTTTCAGACGTGATTATGTATTATTATTTGAAATCACAGATGGGGCAAAATCGAAAATTAATAGAATCTGTTAATTGGCATTTGGTAAGAAGAGAATGAAACAATCTAACTGCAAAGATCAAGATAATGAAAATCAAATATATATTGAGATATTTAAGCTTTCATAGTCTTTGATGGCTCAAAAGTTTGCTAATATAAATATTAAGATACCTTCATTATTTGTGAGAAAAATACGTTTATGTGAATTGATAGGTATGTAATCATATATTTCAGCCTCTTTAATTAACTTTCAACAATTAAAATGCAAAATAAAAATGGGCAATAAGATCCAACTTAGTTATTTCAATAGTGATATAATTTTATGGGATAGATGTTGAATATTTTACATGAAATAGGCTAATCAAATTGTGCAAAAATAGTATAAACTATACACAAATATATTGAACAATATAATATGATCTATAAGACTTACTTGAATTTGACATATTATCCATATGCGATGTAGTCATAATCATTTGAATGAAAAGAATCACAAATATTGCAATAGAAAATTCTCGATTTCATAATCATCAATCACGATCTTTCATCTCCTACACATAGGTTCTCTCATCCTATCAAAACCTAGCTTGGTCACAAAATTGGGGACATTCAATCTAATCTCTTCATGGGATAATGCTTAGTTCAACTTAGGTATTTAGGAGTAAGCACTCTTTTAAAAAATATCTAAATTAGGTTGCAAACCAACCCATAATTGGGACTAACCCACTAACCACATTAAACTTAGGTGTCATCATAAAGTCATGCTTTATTATCGCTAAAAGGTATGCTATACTTTAACATTTTAATTATTTTATGAATTATTAGGTCCATTATTGTGAAAAATTCTAATAATCTCTCACTTGAACCACATGATTAAGAAATTGTGGCCACTATAATAAATATCGAAAGTCAAGGTACTTTTACTCTCATAGGTCTAGTTGTGATCATAATTATCCAACAATTCAAAATATTGCATTCAATAGGGATGTCAATGCCATACATATTGTATACCTACACTTTGCTAAAAAAAATAAAATCAATATTTGATAGGAATATTGACATAAGTTATGCATAATATGATTTACATAACCATAAATTCTAATAATCTCCCACTTGAACCACATGATTGAGAAATTGTGGTCACTGTAATAAATGTCAATGTCAAGGCATTTTTATGCTCATAGGTCTAATTGTAATCATAATTATCCAATAATTCAAAACATTGCATTCAATAGGGATGTCAATGCCATACATATTGTATACCTACACTTTGCTAGAAAAAAATAAAATCAATATTTGATAGGGATATTGACATAAGTTGTGCATAACATGATTTACATAACCATAAATATGATTATATGTAAATCTTCACATAATGATTCTAATATTCACCCAAGTTACCAAATTAGAATCAATATTCTCAACAAAATTGTGAGATAGAGTTTTAAAGATCTCTATCAACATGCCATATCCAAAAATGTGCACAATAAAAATATATAAAAAAATAAATATTTCATTAAGGTACATCTTAAGATAAATAATTACATCAAAATACTCATATGAACTTAAAACATGTATATCAAAAGACTTAGCCAAACTTATATTAATACATGATTATGACATGTTCAAACTTGTAAGCTTTTGATTAGCATTACGAGAATAAGGAGCAACCACGACGACGTTTTTAGCAGTGATAAAAATTCGATCATTGCTAAAAGTATTTCCAACGACAATGTCGTCGGTAAAAATGACGTGACTTTTTAGAGGGAATCAGAAAGTTAGGTGGGAAGGAATTAGGCTTTTAGCGATGACAAAAGTCGTCACTAAAAGCCTAAAAATTTTCGGCAGGAAAATTTGGCCTTCAGCGACGACAATTGTCGTCGCTGAAAGTGCAAGACTTTCAGCAATGATAGTGTCGTCGCTGAAGGCACCTCCTTCAGCGACGATATTGTCATCGCTGAAAGTTCCCATTTTCATCGACGACACTGTTGTCGCTAAAGAGCTCGGCTGAGAAACTTGGCTCGCCCTTCAGCGGTGACACTGTCGTCGCTAAAAGGCTTACCCTTCAACAACGCCAAATGTCGTCACTAAAAGCCTAGTCCAAATTCTGAGACAAGGCTTTAGCGACGACATTGTCGTCGGTGAAGGTGGGGACCTTTTAGCGACGATAATGTCGTCGCTGAAAGTCCCTCGGTTGTCGTTGAAGCTTTCACTGACGACCAAAATTTTTTAGTCGTCGGTGAAAGTTTCAGGTATTTATTCGTGGCGCCTCCTCCCTCCTCATTTGCGCGCTTGAAAATCCTGGACCTGAGGTAAGTTCCTGAACCTTCTCTTTCTTTTAATTTTTTTTATTTTAGTATATTTATTTTTTATATATGTTGATAAGTATTAATTTTGTATGTTATATCTTTTAATTTGTTAGTTATTATTAGCACTTATCTTAGTTCGTGGAGAGTATTCAGAGTTGATCAGTAGATTTTTACCATTGAGGTGCGTGAATAAAAAGTTATGAATATTTTAATTGTGTAATAATATATTTAATTTACTCAAATAGTTTGCAATGAATTAATAGAATTAATAGTATGTTTAATTTAATATGAAATTTTGTATTATTTAATTTGTATGTTGTAAATTTTAAATTTGTTTATGTAAATTTAAATTAGCATAAGATTTGTAAATATAAATTTTATTATTATTATATATCCCTCAAATTATAATTTTGAAGTATACAATATATGTGTAAATTATTCAGTTAGACTAATGTAAGATAAAATAGTTATGATATTTTATTCATAAAATCTAAAATTTGTGATGCAATTTAGGAAACTTCAAACTTACTAGATTCCTTGAAATAATGTAAGATAGAAAATTAGAATAAATATATAAATTTATCTTAGAAAATAAGAGATTACAATAATATAATCTCTTTTTTAATTGAGATTGAAACTTAACAATTCAAATTATATTATTTACACCACATACTAAGAAAAATTCAATTAAACTAGAGACCACATGAAAATAAAACCCTAACAATCCAAATTATGATATCTACATTACATAAAAATAAAAACTTTAAAAAACTAGGAAGTCCGCATGAAAATCACCCTCTTCTTAGATAAAACTACATTTACTTAAATAAAGAAGCTGAATTGTGCATCTTATAAATAATATACACCTTATAAAACTAAACTTACTTAAATTTATAACTAGGAAGTCCATATTCATAATATACATCTCTTTGTAAAGAAGCTGAATTGTGTACCTTATAAATATAGTAGAGTAGGTTATATGTTTGAATTCCCACAAGCTTATTGTGAAACATAACAGTTGTTATGAATATTTAAAAAAATCAATAATCTACGTAATAAGTTACTTAAATAATAGTACTGACACTTAAACAACGATACTCATAAATTGTTGTATTGTTAATTTTAATTATTGTAAATATATTTTTACAATAATTTTAAATAGAATTATATTTGCATTTAAATTATAAGCTTAGACCCATTCAAGGGTTGGTTGTTCTCTGAACATCAATCAACGCTTGAATTATCTTAAAAAGTTGGACAGTTTGGGATATTATCATGTAGTTATTATTAACAATTTATCCAGCTTTTGTTTGATATTATGAGAATATCTTAGCATCCTAACTGTTCTCCTGGTATAAACTATACAAGCATATAGTTTAGGCACTTGGAGAACCATAGGGAGATGCTACCGAAATTTTTGCATGAATCAAACAATAAGCGTGGATAAATTAGAGAAAATAATAACTATAGAAATATCTCGAATGGGATAGGACCCTATCCTTCAAAGTTAGAGTGATATGGTGCATTTAAGGTGACTGTTAAATATTAATCAACACACTTTATTTCACCTAAAGTAATTTTCTTCTTGTTCAGTAATACAATGTCTGTTGATAAAAGTTGGATACATCTACTAAATCGATTGTCGAATGAGTATTGGAATGGTGTAGTAAGATTTGTTCAAAGAGCCAAAAACTTTGCCGATGAAAGGGATTTGGTAAGATGCCCATGTAAAAAGTGTGTGAATTTAATATTCCAGACATTACCAACATTGGAGGCACATATTATAGATAATGGATTTCATCCATTATACATAAATTGGGTACACCATGGTGAAGCAGATTTTTTGACTTCTAAAGGAACTCGGGGGATATCTCCCAATAATAAAGATGAGTTGGCGGATATTATACATGATTTCATTAGCCCTGAGGTACCTGAAGTTGATTTTCACAATGACGAGTACAGGGGTGAGAATGCGGTTGACGGAGACATTGGAATAAATTATAGTAACTGTGATAACCTGTTCGAGCAAGTAGAAATAGAATTGTATCCAGGCTGCACAGCATTTTTAGCCTTGAACTTCTCGGTGAAACTTATACATTTGAAGGTTCTGCATAAGTGGACAAATAAGTCATTTGATGCTCTTCTTCGGTTGTTAAAAGAGGCACTTCCAAACGATAATAAATTGCCTAAATCATACTATGGTGCAAAGAAATGGCTCAACAAGTTAGGATTGGGGTATGAATCAATCCATGTATGCAAACATGATTGCGCACTTTTTTGGAAAGATCATGCTTCTAAAGATAATTGTCCAATTTTTGGGGAAAGTAAATGGGTAAATAAAACTACAAAAGGAAAGAAGGTGCCCCAAAAACTGATTTGATATTTTCCATTAACTCCTCAATTATAACATTTGTATTGGTTGAGACATACTGCAAAGAACATGATATGGCATCACAGTGGAAAATCAAAAGAAGAGGGGGTAATATGACATCCCGTGGATGGAAAAGCTTGGCAGGAGTTCGATAAGAAGTATCCTAATTTCTCCGCGGACTCACGAAACGTTAGGTTGGGTTTAAGCGTAGATGGATTTAATCCTTTTGGTGATAGGAACCTATCTTACAGCATGTGGCCAATGGTTATGACTACTTAAAACTTGCCACCATGGGTATGTATGAATCAATCTTTTTTCATGTTAACCCTATTAATCCCAGGGCTGCAATTGCCAAGTAAGGATATCGATGTCTTCTTATAGCCGATCGTAGAAGAGTTGAGGAATCTCTGTGAGAAAGGAGTTGAAACTCGAGATGTGAATACAAATACAGTGTTCAATATGCGGGCAACATTGCTTTGGACTATAAATGATTTTCCTACTCGAAGTAGTCTATTCGGGTGAGCGGGCAAGGATACAAAGCATGTCCTACATGTAATTTGGATACTCCATCAATTCGAGTTAGAGGAAAAATAGCTTACGTTGGTCATCGCCGTTGGCTTTTAAGAAGTCACACATGGAGAAATAGAAAAGAATTCAATAGGAGGTCAGAGATGAGAGCCCCTCCTCGGCCTCTTACCAATAATGTTATTATGGAACAGTTGGGCAAGGTGTTATAGAGACTTCCAAGAAAATATGCTCAATTTAGTGGTATAAAGCGAAAGAGGGGTGCCAACGAACTTAATTGGAGTAAGAGAAGTATATTTTTTAATCTCCCTTATTGACCAACAATGAACTTAAGACATAACATTGATGTGATGCATGTTGAGAAAAATGTATGTGATAGCATCTTGGGTACATTATTAGAGATTGAGCACAAAACAAAAGATACAGACAATGCAAGACGAGATCTGGTAGACATGAAGATAAGGCCTAACTTGCATCTGTATAAGCAGAGGGGTTAACTTTTCAAGCCGCATGCTGGATATACGCTTAACCAGGAAGAGTGGAAACGATTTTGCTAATATATAAAGAATGTGAAATTTCCAGATGGGTTTGCTGGGAGTCTTTGTAATAATGCCACAGATCATGACCTGAAGTTAAAGGGGTTGAAATCACATGATTGTCATGTTATTATGCAAAGACTGTTAGGACCAGGAATTCGGACTTTCTTGCTAAAGGAATTATCATATCCACTTGTTGAGTTATACAACTTCTTTAGTCAAATATGTGCTAGAACTCTCAACAGGAAGGATATTCTGCAAGCCAAATAAGACATTATCATTATTTTGTGCAAGCTTGAGAGGATATACCCCCAACATTTTTTAATATAATGGTTCACTTGGTGATGCATTTACCAGGTAAAGCATTGGAAGGAGGACCCATTCATTTTTGGTGGATGTACCCATATGAGAGATATATAAAAAAGTTAAAGGATTATGTCCGAAATCATGCTTGACTGGAGGATTCGATTGCAGAAGGATATATTGTTGATGAGGCATTAACGTTTTTCTCTATGTATTTGGAAGGAGTGGAAATTAGATTCGACCAACCTAATAGAAATCAAGATGTAACACTTAGTTAAACAAGAAGGACATTGTCGGTGTTCCGATCCTAATGTCGACCGATAGGGAAGAAGATTAGTTCTCATTTCGATAGGAAGGATCGAGATGTTGCAGTATGGTACATCTTGAATAATTGTACTGAGATTGAAAAATATCTCTAGTAAGTAACTTAAATTTTAGTTGTGTTCTTCTTCTTTATGTGATTATAATAGATTAAGATTGTTATGTTCTATAGTGAGCATCGATTGGAACTCGAACGAAGTGGTGCTGAAAATATTGACAACTTACAGAGAACCAAATTCCCCTCGTCGTTTTATTCGAAGGTAAGGGTTTTTTTTCTTCCCAAATTCATTAAACGAATATCCCAAATATTGTTCATTTCTCTTGCTGATCTTTCAATTTAATTCTTGGAATATTTGTTACTTTTTTAGATGTACTATTTACATAGGAACGATTCCCCAGAGGCCACCGAAGAGTTACTATCATTAGCCTTCGGTTCCAGTTTCACTAACATGATATACTCTGCGTGTATTATGAATGGAGTTCGCTTTGTAGTCAAAAATCGAGATGAGAAGCATAAAGCATAAAATAGTGGCATTTCTATTCCAGGGACTGATGGTAACATGTTCTATAGTGTATTGGAAGAAATAATTGAGTTGACTTATTTAAATAAGTATAGTGTGACTTTATTTAAATGCAAGTGGTATAACACTGATCCTACAAAGAAGAAATTTTATATTGATAAGAATATCACAAGCATCTCCATCAATGGATAATAGTACAAGGATGATCCTTATATACTTGCTACTCAAGCAAAATAAGTGTTTTACACTGAGGATTTCCTTAATGGACCAAATTGGAAGGTCGTCTATAACATGGTGCATCGCGATATATGGGATCTACCCAATGATGGAGATAATGCACAAGACCTGTTATTTCTGCAGGATAGTAACTCATCTAACTTCAACCTCATAGTTGATCTGGAAGATTTCGATCTAGTACATCTAGGTAATGAAAGAAATAATCCTTCAATCATTCCAACATATAGGAATGTTGGATCTGGTGCTCATGGAGAAGGTGCCTTCATCGATGATGATAAGAGCCTTGAAGATAAAATAATTGATAATTATATGGATGAGGAGCCCACATAATCTGATAATGAAGGAGAAACCGATGACCATGAGTTTGTTAGGTTCACTGACACTGATTCTGACTAGGGATAAAATAATATATTCGAACTACAACTCATAATTGTGTAAGCATGATTGTTAAAATAATCAATATGATTGTAAAAAGTTGAACCACTTGATTATTCAAATTAACATTGAATTTTTTTTAATTACTTGTATAATGTGTATTATTTTAGTTATGACGGATGTCGAGGCACGATACCACAGAGGTGAGTTGGAGGTGACTCATCAGAGCGACCCACCCATATTCCATTACAGTGCGAGGGATAAGGTATTTGTTATTAATTGTGCATATCTAAGCTTAATTAAATATTATATTTATTGTATTGATATTTTTCTTTATTAATTGAAGTAGTAGCTGCGAGAAAAAGGGGACCAAATAGGTCCCTAAGATTGCACGAGAAGATAGGTAGGGGTGGAGGCAGATTAGTGCCTGTACAGTTTGATACGACTGGTACATGGCATGTGGTTAGTGAGAATGCCAGCCATCTCCCTCGTGATATTAGCAGCATGATCCGCGCCCACGTGTCGCTCTATTATAAGTCATGGCAGGCTGTACCTCAGTAGATCCGAGATAGAGTTGTGCAGGAGGTTTGCGTAAGTATCCATTTCCTCCAACTGTTGAATTAATGTCTTTGAGATTGAAATTTCTAAATATATGACTCATAAATTTATTAAATATCTTTTAATGCAGTCCCATTTCGAGTTCCAGGGCATCTCTGAGAGTGATCGGGATAGAGCGCTCTCTGGTTTGATACGAACTGTTGCCGACCTGTACAGAGATTGGACGTACAGGTTGAATAAGCATTTCTTAGAGCATGGAGGTGATCGATACTAGGAGTATGACTTGGATCGAGCTCAACGTTATGTGCCTCGATCTATCTCATTATAGACATGGCAGAGGTGTGTGAACTTCTTTGATAGTGATGAGTACAGGGTAACTATAACATTTTATGGTATTATGTTAGTATTTCATATATTTAAATTGTAAACATAAAAATTTAACTTTTTCCTCTTAATTTACAGGAGTTATCTGGGAGAAATACAAATAATAGAGTACAGAAGGTCGTGAATGATCGACATGGGTCAAAGTCTATTGCTGCACATCGCTTTGATAAGGTAATTTAATTTTTTTATATCTTTTTTAAATGTATCCACTTGTTAAATAGCATTACTATCCTTCATCCTTTTTTTCTGTTACAAAAATTGAACAGAGAAACAGAGATATTGGTGAGCTGCAGTTAGTTCCTGATAACTTTAGGGACTAATACACATATAGGTTGGGAGAGTGGGTGCATCCGATCCCTCAGGGGCAATATGTAAGTTATTTGAATTTCATATTTTAAATAAAATTTTATGAATATATCTTGTAAGATAGATTTCTTATTAATTTTTTTTAATAATTTAAGGCGAGGATGACTGAGCTCATGACTCAGCATGTACAGTCTAGTGTATCATCTACTAGCTTGCCTACGACTCTTGTATAGTTAGATGAGGCTGCCATCATCGATGAGGTGCTTGACACTCGTCGAGGGTACAGGAAGGCTGTTAGGTGTGTACTTACGGTCAGTCTTATCATTCGATGGGGACTTCTAGCACGGGGACGAGCTCACAGACCATGTCTCAGGTCGGTGAGTTGCAGGAGCAGTTATAGCAGAGTTAGGAGTAGTTCGAGCAGAGCCAGCAATTGATTCAGGAGTAACAATAGCAACTTGATCAGCAGCAGCAGTAGATTACACAACAGTAGTAGCAGATGCAGCAGCAGCTTGGGACTTATCTTATTGAGATGAGCTCGATCCTTAGATAGCAGGGTATCATCCTACCACGGCCTCCATTTACTGCTGCTACACCGCCTGGGCTGAGTAGATTTGCGCCTGCACCTGCCACTCAACCACCACGTCCATCTCAGCCGCTACCATCATTTTATCGTCCTCGTTGCCAGGATGATGATGACGATGATGATGATGACGATGATGGTGTACCGTGATATTTACACCTCCCTGCTTCCCCATAGTATATTTTGTATATGTATCTTTATATTTTTTATATATACACATTTACATGGATGATGTATTATTTTTACCATTGCTTTATGAGTATTAATTTTTTATGTTGGATCAAATTGTTAGACATTATTCATAATACTACTGATATATTATAATTGTAAAATTTATATTAAATTAAATTTAAAAAAATTATTGAACAATTCAAGTTAATTAAAATAAAAAATATTTTAGATAATATATTATTTGAAATATACGACAATTTGAATTTATTTTTTTAAAAAAAAAATTAGAAAAACCTTTAGTGACGATACTTGTCATCGCTATAGGGCAAAATATCATCGCTGAAGATCAAACTTTTAGCAACGACTTTTTACTTTTAGCGATGACTTTGTCATCGCTAAAGGTTTTTCTTTCAGCACGACTTTGTCGTCGCTGAAAGTCAGATCTTCAACGATGACTTTTTTGTTTATAGAGACGACAAATGTCGCCGCTAAAAATTAAATTTTAAAATTTTTTAAAATTTGAAATTATTTTCTGTGATGATATTGTCGTCGCAAAAGGTTGTCCAAAAGGTTGTACGTTTAGCGACGACAACCTTTTGCGATGACAAATTGTCATCGCTAATGACCTTTTCAGGCACGGAGCTATACCGACGACATTTTTAGCGATGATCGAATACTTTTTAGCAATGACAAATGTCGCCGCTAAAAGTCTTTTTTGCTGTAGTGTAGTGGATCTGCAACCATATGGTCTTTAAAAATATGTCCAATACAAGTAATATGTTCATATATATTCTTTTTTACAAACTAATACTTCACAATTATTTTGTATAACCATAACTTTTGTTGTTCCAAGAAAAGTTTACAGTAGCAACACTTTCATAATAGATGATTAAAGGCTTTGAGATATTCTCAATAAGACTAAAATTAGATTTAAAGTTCCTTAACCACACAACTTCACAAGTAGCTTCATACCTTATGACATACCTTACTTCCATAGTTTAGGTTGTTGCAAGGAATTGCTTAATACTTTTCCATGACATAGTTTTTCCTACCATCATAAAAATGTATCTAGATATCAATTTATGATTATTTGAATAACAAAAAGAATTGAGTTTGAGTAGCTTATAATTATGAGATCTCCTAATCTTTTATAGGTTAATATATTAATATTTTTTATCCCATAGGCAATTTATAACTCTTTAGTAGCAATCAAATGTATTTGACTTGAATCAATCAAGTACCTCTTTAATATACCAATAGTATAATCTATATTAAGATGTGTATATAATTAGGCATACATCAGGCTACCTACGATCAACTCATTTAGGACATTTTTCATCTGTTCCCTTTCATTATCATTTTGAGGATAGTAAGCCATTAAGAAAATCCCACCATTTTGAATGAGTATAGAAACTTGAGAGCATGAAGGCATAAATTTTTCAATGTATGTGTGTAGAGATAAAGTAAGCAAATCACAAGATCTATCATGATAGATCTCTATACCTAATACATATGAGGCATTATAAAGATCCTTCATATCAAAATGCTTTGATAAAATTTGCTTTGTCTCAATTAATAGGTTCACATCATTGTTAGGGAGAATGCCATCAATATATAATACCAGTATTACAAAACTTCTTGTACATATGAGGCATTCTAAAGATCCTTCATATCAAAATGCTTTGATAAAGTTTGCTTTGCCTTAGTTAGTAGGTTCACACCATTGCTAGGGAGAATGCCATTAATATATAGTACCAATAT
This sequence comes from Sindora glabra, assembly GCA_020226215.1. Classification (NCBI taxonomy): domain Eukaryota; kingdom Viridiplantae; phylum Streptophyta; class Magnoliopsida; order Fabales; family Fabaceae; genus Sindora; species Sindora glabra. The sequence continues at coordinate 36,845,636 of CM035228.1, read as the reverse complement.
TACAAAACTTCTTGTACTCATTAGCATGTAGATGCACTAATATGCATCCTTCTTCTTGAATCCAAAAGAAGTCAACACCTTATCAACCTTGAGATATTATCATGTAGACTCTTGTTTTAAGCCATATATAGACTTTTTTAGCTTATACACATGGTATTCTTTATCCTTCTCTTGGAAACCATCTAGTTAGTTCATGTAAATAGTCTTTAACATATCATCATATTAGAAGGCTATCTTAGCATCCATCTCATGTAGCTCCAAGTCAAAATAAGCCATCATCACCATAATAACTTGAAATGAGTCTTTATTTGAAATTGGCAAAAAGATTTCTTTATAGTACATACCTTCTTTCTAAGTGTATCCTTTGGCTATTAATTTGACCTTGTGCTTTTTAATTTCTCCTTAAGCATGCTTTTTAGTCTTTAAGATCCATTGGCAATCAGAATGTATTCCATAGGTAATTTAACTAGATATCACATCTCACTCTTATGCATTAAGGTAAGTTCATCCTTATTAACATTTATCCATTAAGAAAAGTTTGAACTAGAAAGCATTTGTGAAAACATGGTTGGAATCGATATCATCATTAATGTCATGCTCATGCTCTTGTAAATAGACCAAATAATCATTAAGAATTGCCAATTTGTGAGCTTTATAAGATCTCTTTTAAGGAAATTCTTCAATTATTTATTTTAACTTTACTTCTTCTACCAAATATTGTACTAGATCATCTTATGGGATAATAAAAGATGACTTATCCAACCCTAGTGCTAGTGCAATAATTATATTTTCTTCAATAAAATTTATAATGCTCAATATTTGATTCCCACTAGTTAACTCATCATCAAAGAAGATGACTTAATCTAATTTGATAACTCTGATTAAGTGGGTCAAATAATAGAATCTTCTATCTCTTAAGCCTCTTCAATACCCAATGAAATATTCATTGACTAATTTTGAATCAAGCTTTCTTCTTAAGGAAATGTATGGCTTTGCTTCAACTTTACAACCTTAAATACAAAAATGCCTTCGATTAGGTCTTTTACCATACAATAACTTATAAAGAGTTTTAGCATTGACTTGCTGGGAATGTGATTCAAAATATATGCAACAATCTTTAATATACCATATTATAAGAATTCAGACAATGAAGAATGGACTAACATGCATCTCACTATATCCATGAGTGTCTCGTTTCTTCTTTCTCTAATTTCATTTTGTTTTAGTGCCCTAGGCATAATGTATCTTACTTTAATTCAAAACTTCTATTAGTATTTGGCAAAAATATAGGAATTTCCTCCAATCTCATCATATTTGCCATAATACTCACCACTCTTGTCAAAGTTAACTCACTTTATTTTCTTTCCCAATTTAAGCTCAATTACAGCCTTTAAAGACTAAAAGGCTTCAAGTGATTTTGATTTCTTACCAAGCAATTCCACCTATCTACATCTTAAACAATCGTTAATAAAGGTAATGAAGTATTTATATCCAACCATAGCATTAGACAAAATGAATCCATTAATGTCAATGTAGATTAGCTCAGGACATCTTATTTTATACTTTTCTCACCCAACCTAGCTCTAATAGGAAATTTCCCTTTAACACAATCAACACATGTATCACTATATAGAAAAACAACATCATTAAGGACTTTCTCCTTTATAAGCCTTTACATTACACCTCTATAAATATGTCTTAGATGTTTGCACCATAACATTTAGGATGTCCCTTTGGTTTGTTCTTTCGAACAACTATGTTTATTAAATTGATAAAGTTTAGATTAAAAAATAATCATATATAGTCTATCACATGATGAACCAAATAATGAACCACAACTAACTATGGAAGAATTATAAATCAAATTAAATTTCTCATTTCCAAGCTAACATAAATATCCACAATATTCAATGTAATTATACAAATCGAATTTCTTCTCATTGAGGGTATATAAATGGTATCCTTAAGTTCCAAAACATGACCAAACAACATATGTAAGGAAAATACTCTAGTATGCTTCAATTGTATTATGTCTCCATTTTCATATCAAATGACAAAATCTCTTTCACTTGGCTTATTTAGGTTTTCATTGCTTGAAAATAGTTCATTATGTGAATAGTGGCTTCTATGTCTAACCATCAAATATTTGATGGCACATCATTTGTGTTTGATTCAAAATATACTAGAGCTAAAAAGGAGCCTTTCTCTCTTTATTAGTCCATTTATTATCTTTCAATCAATCAACTTTCTTATTCCTATATTTTTTTTATAGAATCTACAATTTCCCTTAAACTAGGCTTTCTTGGGCTTAAAATATTCACTATTTTCACCCATTTTCTTTGATAATCAGACTCCTTTTGTTGTTACTTTAGCTTAACTTTACTCTTTGTTCTAAAGTTGAATCATGAGAAGTGATGTCATATTCATGTTATACTATTTAATCTTACATTCATATTATCAACAAGTTATATTAATAATTTTATACTAATAGACTAGTTAAATATAACACAACACTCTCTTTAGTCTAACTAACAATCTAAACATTAACAAAATTTTATCCAATTGGACCCACAATAGGGGGTTCATAATCACATAAAATTTTATGACATAGCATGAGTCCAATTGATTCCAACAAAATTATTTCCTTTATAGATATAAACATGCAAAATTAGTTCAATGGCCAAAGTACCAAAAAGTTTCACAAAATACATACGGTGTTCCAATCTATAGGAATCACATGATAAAAATTTCAAGTCCAAATAATCTAATTAGTTATTTAAATAGAATGGGCAACAAATAATGTTATTTTTTATTCTAAAAAAACATTTAGAAAAATGAGAGTGGAGCTCAAAGGTACAACTTTTATTGCCATACAACACTAACAAATAAGGGGTGAATTGCATTGGAAGACTATTTATCATCTTCCTCCATAAGTTGGGTTTGCAACTAGGCTAGCTTGACCTGGTTGCAACTCGATACAAAAAAGTCATTTTTAATGCATTTTTAATTATAATTTTTTCTTCAAGTTAATCCTAAATGTATTTTTTAATGATAATAAATGGGAAAAAAACTTTCCAAGCAACATCCAAAATTTTCATTTAAATTAGAAAAAATCTTTTGGAAAAATGCTTTAGGGCTAGTTAATGTCTTTAATGGCCAACTTTGGATTTTAATTTATATACCCTTTAGAACTAGCTTTTCTAAGTAATATAGAACTTAAAAGTCACCAACATTCATAAACTACCAACAACACACCACTAGTTTTGATTGTTGGTGTTTACACCTAACTTTCACTCAAACAAGTATTATGCATATGGAAAGGTATCTCTCAATTTAAACCTTCAATTAATGTATATACCTTAGAATTCTAATGAAATGGATGGTGTCCACAAATTGAATCTTGACTCAATATTGTTAAAAATGAAGATATAACACATATAATACCCATTTAATTTCAATCAAAGGCTTATAATTGGTTTAGCATTATTATGACCATATACTTATCCTATTCTTTATAAATGTCTACAAAAGATAACCCAATTCTCTTGTTGAAGTAGCACAAGTTCTATGTTTATAAATGTATGGTCTCCTTTATGTCCCTGTTGCTTTGGACATTTGATTAATGACTCAATTAAGAGTTCAAAAACACAGAACCATTTATACTCAATTGTCAGCACTAGTTTCAAATATATGAAATGAATTAGCTAATGTTAACAAACATATTTCAATAACTAGTTATTACCCATTAAACATGGTAATTAGATTTTACTAATTCAAAGTTGGCTTCCGTCTAAAATCACGGACTTTTAAATTCATTCTCAAAAGAAAAGTATTTCATCATCAACCTTTTAAATAATATTATGTATTACTGCGCCACTGTAGCTGCCTCTTGTTGCCATAAAACTAAAGTTTTATAATTCAGGTTGCTCTCGTTCCACCAGAGTCATTTTCCCTCTGGCAGTTGAAGTAGACAGCTCCGACAGGAACAAGGTTGTAAAGCCAGCAAATTCTTTGGTGTTGAAGTTCTGGCGCCATCCAGGAGCATATACTGTCTCTCTCTTTCCTTTTGCCGGAACACGAACCGATCAATTCCCATTGCTGGTCGTGGCCTTTCATAACTCACCACTTCTTGTCCTAATTATCAATTTTGTGCAAGAAACAAACTACTAGAATCAGATAATATTTTGGGGAAGAAAAGTATTTTATTAAAAATGATCAAATTTAGACAAGTAATTTGATATAGGTATTGTTTTAAATTGCCGTCGCAGTTGCAGTTGCGACATTGCTGCAATTGGAAAATTGTAGAAAAATACAGCCGTTGTCATGTATAATTGCGAAAAAATCGTAAATGCCAATCCATGATAAAAATATTGCATGCAATATTGTGGTTGTAAACCGCAATTTAGGACTTTGATTTGTATCTTAAAACAATGCAATCATCGAATAAAGAAGAATGAAAGAAAATACGTACCAATGGGGGTCCGTGTAGTCGCTGGAATATACCAGCTTGTAACCCATTTGAAAGGAATTGTTAATTTGTTGGTTTCCAATATATACCCTTATAAGGCCGATATATATAAGTATGTATGTATGTATTTCGTGTTCAAGTCTTGGGCTATGCTATATATAATACTAAAGAGAAGATGAAAGAAGCCACTGGCTGGTGTGCGACTACTGAAGGATTTGGATAATATATTAGAAATCTTATATACGTCCTCACCATTGGCGTCAATGTAACAAAAGAAAAAAAAATGAGAGAAGGAGATTGATGCAATATATCTTTTTTATTTTCAAAGCCCTAATTATTTGCTTGGGTAGGAAAAGTGAAGAGGAAAATTCATCAAAACATGTTTGTAGCATCAAGTTTAATTTTACCTCATTTTCTATAAAGCCAACGTAACAATACTATTTTTATTTATTAAAGCTTGAATTAAACTGACTCAAACTATTCTGAAATCATTAAAATCAGTATAATTCAAGTGGCGTTTATTGCAAACGTGAAAAATAATGAGTGCAAATAACATTTTTGAACTATCAATTAGATATTTTCAAGTAAAAATTTAAATAAGAACACGAGAGTTGAAAAGAAAATGGCACTCACTAATGGAAATATTCCCTAAAATTAGGATTACTTGGGATAGGAGCATCAGGGTCAACCATAATCTATAAAGGAAAGAAATACATGTATGGAAAGTAGCAAGTTAGGGTACAATAGACACGAAGTACATATGCATAGGGAGTGTATTATATGTGAAGAAAAGAAGATATAACCATAAGTGAGTTTTGAAAATTTTACAAGGGTGAAGAAGGCCCTGGGGTCCCCACCCCAAAGCTGATGGTTGGTTGGTTGACAACTTGGGAGGGTTTGAGTTCACAGCCATTGAGGATCTCCCTGTTACCACAGGCCACTCTGATGGACACACAGTTGTTGAAGGGATCCAACACATCCCCAACCACACGCCCTACAACAAGAGGATCCCTACTTTCTCTGGACATGGATATCTCTGCAATACAGGCTTTAGCCTTTCTAAAATGTGGAAGTGTTGCTTTGGCACATATATCAATGGCTTCCAATGCATGGCTCATATATACTTGCAGTAGTCGTTCTAAGCTATATTCACTTTGTGACAATATCATCATTTTAATTTACGATATGCATTATGGAAAACGATGTGATAAGGGGAAATCTTTGAATTTATGTATTTTCTTCCAACGATGATCTTACATCCCACTTGGTCCAGATGCGATGTGCGTACTTGATTTTTAATGCTGGACTTACTTAGGTTAAAGGAGAATTTGACTCGTGAATTTGCATGATTTTGTTTTGCTTTGATTTATTGTTTTTTACTAACTATATCACGACTAATAAAATTTGGTACATTGAGTGAAGAAATACTTGATAGATTTGGAAGATATATCTGTCTTTCTTAAGCATATATATCAAGACATGCAGATTTAAAGGTACGTATTAAGAAATTAAAATCTCATTCAATTCTTGTAATAAAAAAACTAAAAATCGAGACAAGAACCCTAGAGATATGAATATTGAAAAAAGATCTTATATTGTTTGCATGTTCATTTACTACTACTTTTAGGACTTATACTCATTGGTTACATAGGAAACACCACATATATAAGTAGTATCATTATAATTAATGCTTCGATAATTTTTTATATCTTATAGTTTCTAAACCTTCAATTTTAGACACGGACCATAATATTGTTTACATGCAATTTGTTAAACAGTTCATCCTATTAGTCACTGGGATTAAAAACTTGATTTGTCTCTAATTTATTGTTTACATTGCAGTGATTTTTTTACTCTGCGGATAAATATTGAGCAGTAAATAATCAAAATAAGTAAGCTCAATTTTATCAAAGATTAATTAAAATTGATAAAAAAATGATGAAAATAAATGTGAGAAATAATGATTTACTAATTTTGTATTTTTAAGAAAGAATAATAATTAAGTGTAATATAATTCAGGGAAAAATGTAAATTTTTGCCTTCAACTAACATTGGATTTCAACCCTTTTTAACTTTGAAAACTTAAAAAATCACTTTTTTAAACTTTACAGAACTTAAAATTAATATTTATCATTCACCTAAGTAAGTATTTTATTAAATTATGTGCTTTTTATATGAAGTTTTTAAACACGAATCATAATATTATAGAATAATGATTTTTTGTGTCATTTTTCACATATAATTTTTATGTTATACAATTAATATAAAAATTATATATAAAATTTTAATTGAATACATGTAAATGAAGTGCAAAATTAATGTGAAAAAATAACTAATTAAATCAGCAATTTATAACATTGTGATTGTTGTTTAAAACTTTGTGAAAAAATCAAATAATTTGATAAAATGATTAATTAAGTGGATGGTGGGTGTGAATTTCAAATTTTATGAAGTTTAAGATGTAATTTTCAAGATTTCAAAGTTAGGGGGGCAAAATTGAACTACCTCAAAGTAGAATAGGGTATTTTTCATTTTCTTTCATATGATTTAAGAAGCTTTTTCCCCTTGCACATATAAACAGTGATAAAGAGTCGAAGTACAAACTTACGTAAGAGAAAGACAATAACAAACCACCCTACAAAGACCTAGTTATCGTACTTGCCAAAGAGAAAACCCTAACACAACACAATAAAGATACATAAAATACGTTTAAACGACAAACAAACACCGAAGGAATAATTTAAGAAGTTAAAACACTACATAAATTAAATGATATTTATATAAGCAACAGTTTAATAATTAAAAAAACCTGATACTTAATTAACTAAAATTAATACACTACAGAAATGTCTAGTGCAGAAACTTGAATGCTTCCTTTTGAAACAATTTTAGGAAATACATTAATACAATAATACCATAAACTAGAATATCTATATATATATAATTTTCTCATATACATTTGAACTTAGGAATGAACATTTAATTTTACACCGCGTCATAATTTTCTTTTAGTATAAAAGATACTTTTTTTTAATAGAAATTAGAAAGCCTCTAAAGAATATAATATAAGAAAAATCAAAGGATAAATTAATCACATAATAGTAAATCAGACAAGTAACATAGTTGGATTATAACAACCATCAACGACATAATGTTTTATTCTTTTAAGGAAAAACTGCAAATAACCCCTTCCAACTATGGGATCATTGGATTTTACTTAATTGAATTATGACAACTTAGATTTTACCCCCTATAATTATATAAAATTTAAATTTTACTCATATTGTTACTAAGTTAATAGTTATAATACTTAGCGGTAGTTCTGTAACGCTTAGTAATAGTTATAAACTAATATCATCATCTTTAACGATAATTTATAACTATTGGTAAGTGAAAAAATTTTAAAAATGAGTGAATATAGTGATGATTTTTAATTGCTGGTAAGTAAAATATGAGAGTAGTGATTTTCTTAATAGATTGTGTTAATTTGATAACAGTGGAGGTAAAATCCAAGATTTATATAGTTGTAAGGAATAAAATCTAAATTTTCATAATTTAAGAGAGTAAAATCCAAATACTCCGTAGTTGAAAGGGGTTATTTAAAATTTTCCCTTCCTTTAATAGTCATATAACTGATGAGTGGATAACTGATCAATTTTTTTTTATACGTAGCATCTAATTATTAATTTTATTTTCTTCTGCATGATGATGCAAAAGAAATTGGTAATTGAAATTAGGCTAAACATCGTTTGAGCAGTAAACAGTAAGTTTTACACAAAAAAAATATTTTTCAGTATCAGAAATCAATATCCTTTACCAATTTTCGCCTTTAAGACCCAGTTTATTACTAGTCATTATACTTGCCAAGTTATTTCTTGGCTTTTTAAAATTATGTACTACATTAAATTTACTATTTATCACCAGTGGAATTTTGGGAGGTGCCGACTAACGGGGAAGTTATCAGATATTAATTAATTTGTCTTCGGTTAGCGGCTGCTATGTTGATTTTCAAGAATATTTTAGAACACTTTAAAAATAAAAAAGAAGTAAAGTCATCACAATTTATTCTTTTTTTTCAATTTTTTAAATTTCTCTTATTATTTTACCTTTTTTTTCCTTAATTTCTAAACATAGCATAACAAAAGAAGCAAGCCATGCATGCTATCTCAAGATTTTATTGAAGAGAGTGGCTATAAACCAATCATATATTTAAAGTGGTGTGCTTGCATCACCAAGAGCGAAATTATGAAAAATTATAATTTTAGATGTTAAGGTAAATGTGACATTGTGCATAATTAATAAGAATGTAAACCTAATTTAAAGCCTTGCTCTAAACCAATTATCAGTGCTATTATATGTCATTGTCAAGTTATGGAAGAATTTAAAATATATTTTAATATTACGATCGAGGGATCATTAAAATTCAGAAATAATTTTCACTAATATTAAAGTTTTCAAATAATATTTTAAATATTTCCCCCTTTTCACCTGGTAGAAGGGTGAGATGAGGTCAAGGTTATTGCATCAATCTTACGCTTATGTCTCAAATTTTAAAATTTCACTCATTCTTTCTCGTAACACTGAAACCAGGACGTAGATAAAGAATTATTTATATATTTAATTATAAAAATTGTCATAAGTACTAAAAATAGAAACCAAAATTGAGTTATGATTCGATTTTAGAATTTTGCCTTCCCATCTTATATTTAATTGACAATACTAATTTACATTTGAAATTCAAGATCATATTCTATTTTTGGTGCATATAATATTGCATTTTAATTATATATAAATTATATAAATAATTTGATTGTTCCGATTGATTAGGATCTTATTTTTTTTAAAATCTCTCGCTATATTTGAAGGAAAAGATTCATAAAAGATATCCACATAAAATCAAGTATATTTACGTATCATACTAACAAACTTTTTTTTGGGGTAGATCATACTAATGATTCCAACTTTTGTAACATTGAATATATTTTGGGGTTCCATTTATCCTTTTGTACCCATAAAGAAAGAGACTTCCTCTAAGCTCACTGTGCATAATTTCAAATTGTGAACTATAATTATAATAATTTAGTTATTGTGGTAAATATGTATTATTATTATTATTTCTAATTTTTCATCAATATTTTATGTAAAAACTATATTTATCTATAGTGACAATTATTCCAAAAAATTACACTCATGGCATAAACAATATGTAAATTTTAAATGAAGTATGACTTTTTTTTAATGAAAAAAGATATAGTAAGTGCAATTTACATTAACTACCATTCCTAAACATTATCATAGGAGCACTCTTTGCTGCAGAATATTTAGCTTGAGTTATAGTTACTATCTAAAGGGCGAACACATCACCATAGCCTTACCAAAGTGCTAGCAGTCTCAAGAATCCTCCACTCCCTTCATTGACTAAACATGTGACCTTCAAGTTGAAGTAATGACTCAAGAGTCCTCCCTTTCCCTCATTGACTAGAATTTGATGCTCTCTTACATTGAACATGTAACCTTTAGGTTGAAGTAATAATCCAATACTATTAGGTTAACCACTTTGAGAGTTGAGTGAAATATGACTTGATTACACACACTTTTTTGCACCGCTCATTAAACATGAGGTTTACATGTAAATAGAAACTATTTAAAGCTAGGAATTTAATTGGCAGATAAAAACTTCATTTGTTTTGATTGAATTTTTTTTATAAGAATGTGGCTATAAACTATGAAGATAATAGAAAATAGTTGATGCATTCATCAATGTTAAATGTAATAAATTTGTTGGAAAGCAACTTCTTCTTTTTCAAAGAAGTTATTTCCCTCAACTACCATAACTCTAAAGATCAATTTTTTAATCACAAGTTATAAAAGCAGAAGATACTCCTTCATTTATATTCAAATAAATAAGATTTTCCAAATGAAATTATTTTTTAAAAAACAAATAGTACTAAAAACCATCATTTTATTCATTTCCCATGACTAAGGGTGGAAATAAGTTAAGTCAAGTCAGACTTTAGCATAAATATGCCAAGCCTTTTTCGAAATTTGTTAGTTTAGGCCTAGTTTGTGACCTATATGTTAGCTAAAATTTCAACCTAACTTGACTTCTTTATAAAATTTAAAAAGTTTGTTTATAAAATTATTAGCCTATTTAGGCCTAATTATTAAAATCTAAATAAGCTATTTATAGACTTACAAACTTAAGAATATATATCATAAATAGATTCTTTAGTTAAAAGAAGAATAATAACTTTGTTAAATAAATAAGGCATTGAACAAAGTTTTGTCTCTACTTTTTTAGGATTCTTAATATTTTAATAAAAAAACTATATTTAAGATTAAATGATATAATAATATAAATTTACTACTTACAAACTTTAAAATTTGAAAAGATTGATGATTGGATTGAAAAAGGAAAAGAAGACAAAATGATAAAAGAGTGGTAATTATAATGCAAGTAGTCAATTAATTTAAATGAATTATATTACTGTAACATAGTTAAACAGGCTAATCTAGTAGGCCAACAAGCTAAGTAGAAAATTAAATAGGCTAGGCTTTTTTAACAAATAGGCTAATATATTAGTTTAGGCCAGGTTTGTTTAATTAAATAAACAAGTCAAACTAAGTCTTTATCAAGCCAAATAGTAGGCTACTTATTAATGCCCTAGTTTATTTCCTCCTCTACTTATGACCAACAAAAAATGACGTTTGTATTTCATACCTAAAATGATTCTCCCCTTTTAATTATGAATAATGTTACTTATATTTTTACATGTTTGGTTCCTACTTATTTTTAGCGGTGATAATGGATTAGGATTGGATAAAATTAATCAATATGATTAGATCTAGACCCATTAATGGCTCATTACTTTAAATTCATTAACTATTTGAACTTGTTAAAGACCTAACAAAATCTAGTTAAAAGATAGAAATAGACCAACTTGAACCACTTAATGAATATAAAATTTTAATTTTTTTAAAAAAAGTTATACTTTTTTATTATAACAATAATAATTATACTTGGCAATTAAAAATCATATCTATTTTCTTATTCACATACATTTTTCCTTTGACTCATCCATACTATTTATACTTGGCAATTAACTGCACTTAGATTATATAGGTATGGTGTGCTTTGTTAGGTGGTAATTGTCTATTTTTTAAGACATTTGATTTATCATACATTTTAATGATTCCAATTTACTCCATAGTTATGTAAATTAGTGAAAGAGTTTATGATGACTAATGTAATCTTAATTCAATTGCTTGTCATGTAAGTTATATATTTTTTCATACAATTCAGTGCCACATTTTAAGGATAAATCTTATATATGCTACTTTTTTCTTTATTTAGTAATTTCAAAAAAAAAAATTCATTACTTATACATGATTGATACTATTTTTTCTTTTTATAAATCCATATGAAGGATCCTTCTCAAAAGGTAGCTGCCCTACCAAAAGAAACACAAAGGGTCCCACTACTTTGAAAGGCATTACCACACCATAGACCATAGGAGAGAAATTACTTGTTGAGTTTAATGAGAAATAGTAGCTAGAAGGAGAAAATGCCAATCAATTTGTTAGTTTTGTTGGAGTGACTATATAGTCAAAACTATGTATAACTATTCCTTATTAAAAGAAAGTACTTGAAGGATTGAAGGTTAACATTTAGGACGAGATATTGTTATGTATACTTGATTTAGGTAGATTCATGCTATGTATATAGAAAATTAATTTGTAACATACTCAAATATAATATGATTTTTTGCATGTATTTTTTTCTTATAGAAATCCTTTGATATTCCAAGTGATGTGTTGATATACATCAAAGCACTATAATATAGGGCAACCTTATGGAAGGACTTTAAGTTAAATTTGAGATAGGAATACATTTATCTTGAGATTGTGAAAAGAATTGATCCAATGCAGTGATGGAACTATCTTAAGTACGAATCATGGGAAAAGTTCTAGAAACAATGCAAAGATGAGTATTTCAAGGTAAATTTTTTTTACCTTCTACTATTTAGTTCATTTCAATGTCTTGTTTACATATCATGTTGGTGTATTCTCTAATAGTCAATCATAGGATGATTGAATTGCATATATTTTCTTATATATAAATAAAGGCATTTAGTTAATTATTATGTTCAATGTAAATAAATATAATAATTTTCCCTAGAATAATTTACATTATTCCTAAAATATCACTAGTCAAGTATTATTGTTAATTGAGATAACAATAATCCATCAAGATTAATATGGATATTAATTGATGACTATAGTCATGGATATGAGATATCAAGTTAACTTATAAGTATATATTGGAAAACCAATATACTAGATTGATCCATTATGAGAATGCTACATGGATCACAATGTTATAAACAATTCTTATAATAATGTGTACACAGTCCTTTAACTTGAAGTTACTATAATTCTTTACATGAGGAGTTATTTACTTTGATGTCATCAAATGTCAATTATAACAAAGTGGGCCTAAAAGATGATAATTAGGTATATCATAAATCATATAAAGGGATATGAGTAATCTAGATAGGATTTTGTCTTTTTTTTATAAGAGGCATGATGTCTATGTTCTGCTTAATTGAGTGAGAGTATGAAATGTTGGATTTCACATACACTTAAGCATAATGAATTTTCAAAAAAAAAATTATATATGTGAAACCTTCCCAGAATTAATACATAGGGACATAGATCAAGAATTGCATCTATAAGAATTACCTCTTAAAGTGCAGATCATGAATCACGAACACAATCAAGCGATGGTGCCTTTATAGTATATACATAAAATGAATGATGACTTATTTATCTCCCAAATCTACTAAAAGACATTTCTCTCACAAGAGATTAGGGTTTGGTGTGTTTTAAGTTATTTTGGTGACAATATATTATTATTCCACTTTTTCAAGAAGTGACGCCTTCATGCTCCTTTGTAAAACTAAAAGCATGCCACTTTCCTAGTCCTATTAGGAAATCACTTTTTTCTTTTTTTATTTCACTTAATTACTAAAACTTTATCCTTATCATGGTAAGAGTGAGAAGAGATAAGGCTTATCTATTAATTATCTAATATAACTTTAATATTAATAACTAAATATTTTTAGATAATAACATTATCCTATAATATAATTATCTAATATAAAATGATATAATTATCTAATATTACTTTAATATCAGGTAATATCACATAATATACCATGTATTACATGAATAATATATATTATTACTTTGATAATATATATATATATATATATATTAAATAACAGATCCAATTAATAGAATTTTAATCTAATTAAAATCTAATTAATTACTATCTTATTCTTACTCCTTTTGTATGACCTTGTAAGTTCTTACTTTATTGGTAATGACCTATCAATGGATCATAGATAGTGAGTGGTATCTAGCACTACCGCCTAACTAGTAAGAATGTCTATGACTCGACGTCTACCTAATGTGTAATTAACACTTTGCAACAGAGTCCTTTTTATAATGATATTTAAATTGAACTAAAGGCATGGAGTGTGTTATCCTCATTAATGTTCAATCTATATTTCTTAATATCAAGCACACTAATTTAAACAAATGATTAATATCACATATTGATCTATTTGAACATCACCATGTATTTCTTAGCCTTACTCAATTAAGGGACCCAATGATATCTCTCCTTCTATACAAGAGGAACAAAATCTCATCTACATCACTCACATCCCTCTGCATAATTCGTGATACACTCAATCAATGCCTTACATGTAGGAAACTTTGTCGATATGAGGTTAAAGGACCATATTAATAATAAGCACTAAGAATCACTCATAACACTTATATAACGATCCATATAGTATTCTTAGGGTAGGTCGATTTAGTATACAAGTTCTCTAATTTGTACTTATATGTAGACTTAATATCTCATATAAGTTACCACATATACTAATTTTAACATATTAAAGTAACCCAATCTACAATGATATATAACTAGGAACATTTAAGAATATAATTATTCTATGATTATTATTATAATTAAATATATTATGTAGATTATATATGTATAATATGATAATTGGAATTGCCTTTAAAAATGACATCATCAAATTTATAATTAACCATATGATTGGTTTTAGGGCATATACACCAATAGTTAATAGTGTACAATTTGCAACACTTTGAGAAGAAGCCCTAGCTATACACTAAAGAACAACTTGATGAGGTTAAAGATCTTTGGGCAAGATATTTCCTTGAAAGTGGAATTGGATTGCAATAAATGGCTTTAGATGCTCCTAAATATTACTAATGGTTGTAATTAATTAAGTTGTTGTAAATTAGTTATAGATAGTAAGCTTAGTTGTAAATGACTTATTGTAACTTGTATTTTGATATGTAAACAAGAATTCAAAAACTTTGTATAAAAGCTCCTACGATTGGTTATGTGATTATGAATTTCTATCCTAGTTTATTATTGTTGTTCAATGTTTCTATAAGTGTCAATTGGTTATATCTTATATGTCAATTGGTTCTATGAATTAAAAAAAATTAGTGTACAAAATACATTAGTTTTCTACTTAAAATCATCATTTTTAGTTTACAATAATAGTTATTTCATAAACAATAAATATTTATTGTTTGTTAGTAAGATAATGTTGTTGTATTTTATACGCCATTTTTTAAACAAATAATTGATGTCTATAGCTAAGGCACTAGCATGAGTTGAAAATAATAGGAGCAAAGTAATAGTGCCATTTGAAAATTTTATCCTAGGCCTCTTCCATCCTAATTCGATTCCCTCTTTTACAAGTTATGCTCTTTTTCCAACTTAAAGATGACTTTTTATAATTTTCTATTTTTGCTCACTGAATTTTTTTTGCAAGAGTTGATTGCTAAATTTATGGGGTTGTGCGTTCACTAGAAGAATGAAGGATTTAAAAGTAAAAATTTGTTTAATTTTTTATTTTATCATTACAATTTAGTTTTTGGTTTCTTAATCTACCATATCTTTTTACCTTTCATTATGATGCAACATTTATTAGTTTGTACAAGTAAAAAATTTAATTTTATTTATATTTTTCAAATTTCAATCGTATTATCTATTTATAATGAATAAGTAGCATCATTTTTGTAAAATTTGATGAATGCTCATTGCATCTATAGTGATTAGATTCAACCATGCTTTTTTAAGGAACACCAACCTTACATGTTCAGGAATGGATATTAGGACAGTATTTAGTGCATCACTTATCTATAATTTTGGTATTTAATATAACTTCTCATAGTTTTTAAAATTTTGTTACAAGATTTATTAATTAAAATTGTTGTCATTAGGAGTTGTTTCACATGGGGTACCATTTATAGTTTAATATGAAACATTGTCTTCTATTTTTGGGCATGATGTTTTGGAACGTTAAATATAAGGGATATAAAGATAACTAAAAAAAAGGTACCAACAAAGGAGATTAGGGTTGAGATAGAGGAATTAAGGTAGATCATGTGCGGGGTACAATATATTATGTTAGTTATTAGTATAAACTGAAGTGGTATATTAAAATTAAATACTAGTTATTTTTAATGACTAACATTGAATGTCTTTTTTTCCCATATTTCTAGCATAGGATATGACGTTAGTTTATAATAGTGCATCACAATACATCAAAGTTGATTATAATTGGTTTGCTAAAAATTATACAATATAGGGTGATAAATTAAGTCGTACCCCTAGTGATCCTTTAATATATTCTTGCTTTATTATTTACTAATAATGATTACATAATTGTTCAAACCTTTTATGCATTAAAAATACAAAAAATGAATGTAAACAATCATAAATATAGATTCAGACAGAATGGAGAATGCAAATAGAACTTAGATAGAATATAGAATGTAGAATAGAATTCAAGCAAAATGTAGAACAAAATTTAAACAAAATGTAGAACCAAATAAAGGAGTTTTGATTCAAAATTAAAATAAATGCATAAAACAAAACAAAACACAGAATTAAAATAGCAAGAAAGAAAATCAATATAGCAAAGTAGTCAATCTAAAAATTTAAGAGCTTTTAGTATGGATTAATCATAGATCACAAAATATTTAACCATTCCAATTAGATTTTCAACCTTAAATTATTTGGAACCTTTGTAACAATTTATGAATCCTACATTCAATGGCTATCTAGAATTTATTCAATTAAAATCAACAAGATTAAGCAATCATTATAATTTGTAAAGCCAAATTGAAATTGATTAGAAAATAGAATTTAGTTGAATTAAGGGATCACACTAGAAACCTATAATTCAATCTTTCAACCTTTCATCCTCATGTGAAAAATCTAATTAACCAATTACAATTTAACATAAAAAAAAGATAAAGATAAGAAATCATAAGATTAAATACCAATTATACCAAATTAACATTAAAAACATGCAATTTGAAGCAATCAGTACAAAGAATGGGAGAAAAAGAAAAATTAATTAGAAGAAGTTAACATTACAAATTAAGATCCCATAATCCAATAAAGATGAGTCTCAAAATCCTTAAATCAACTAAAAGTTTAACCGTCCATATTAAGGAACAAGAAACTTGAAAAAGAGAGAAAAATTATCTTTACTAAATTATGTAATGTGTCTGCTCCTATCTTTGGCTTAATAACCACTAAAACCTAATAGACCTAGATCTTATGCCTTCTAGGATTACAAAGAATAAGACCTTACTAATTTTATAGGCCCAAAACTTATTTTACAAAACTTTGTACTCTAAGAGTTATAGTATTGAAATTTTGTAACTTTGACTTCCACCTAATATAAAACAACTAAAATTATATAGTTTCAATAAACCTAAACATAAAATTTATAGGACTAGCTCTTAGAAAGCTTTAAGCACTAGATTCACATTAATTAAACATCTAACACTCTAAATATGGCTAAAAAACTGAAGGTGGCTTAGCTAGCAAAGAAACAGGTTTAAAATTCTTGGCTAAATAAGACATTCCAAAAGTTCAAATTAGGTTTTGATCAAAATATAAAAGTTGTAAAGTTTTCTTTAGATTTTCCAACAATATAAAGATCACCTTAATCAGCATCTGAAACTCAAGATATAGCTAAAAACTTAAAATAGTGTAAAAATTCAACATTAGTTAAACAAATTCAAAACATTATAAAATCAATCCTAAGTCACATAACAAGGCTAATTATATAAAATTAAGCATATTTGATACACTAAAAAGTATGAAATAAGAGGAAATGATATAGATTAAATCTTGCACATCATTTTTCTTATATTATAACCAATGTTGTTGTATTGTTTTACGATTGTTTTAAAACTAATGTGAAATTTTATTTACAACAATCCTCAATCGTGGGCTATGATCCACAACATAATCTCACAAACACTCAACATTTATTAGTTATTTTGTAGTAGTGAATGTGATACCCAAAAGGATACAAAAATTTATTAAATATTAATAAAAAATAGATTTATACATTGTACAAACAAATATTATAAACTAAAAATAATTATATTATAATATTTATATGATTTAATGTAAATTTTAATAGGTCTAATATAAAATCCAAAAAGGACCCAATATCCATTAATCATATTTAATGGTTATGCCAAAATTTAAACCATTAAGTAATATGTCTAATTTGTATAAAATTCATTAAGTAAATATTAATCAATTTGAGTAAAACTTATTGGATATGAATATTTTTGTTATTTCAATTCACTATTCTTTATAGATAAAGAAAAGAAGAATTCCTTGACTTGTAAAAGAAAATGTTGAATAAGCATTTTTTTGTGATTTGAAAAGAAAAATAAGTGCGAAGTCAATAGATAAAAATATAAGTACCATTACTCTTTAATTAACTAGGTTGGGTACTATCCATTAAAACTTCTTTTGCCTCTCTTCTTTAATGGACTACCCAAATATCCTTTCTAGACAAATATTTTGGCTTATGCCATTAGGGGAAATTTTTATGTTGGCAAAACCATTTGACTCATAGACAAAGTTCTTTCCTAATTTTTTAATTAAAAGATCATATAAGAAGTTTTAGTAACATAGGTTCAAAATATTTGAAAATATTTTTAAAAAAATCTTGCATGAAAACATTTAATTATAGAAGTTTTAGTGATATAGCTAAAGTACCAACTTTAATATAGAGCTTCTACCCTTGTAACTTTCACATAAAAAATTTATGATGTATCTATTGATCATATAATTGTAACTCTTTATATATTAAAAATTAAATTAGTACAAATTAAACTATAAGACATTTTAAAAATTATAAAATTTTATATAAAATCATACAATTCAAAAGTCACATTTTAAGAATTTGGCTAAGGCCTATGCTCCATCAAACTCTATAACAAAATTATTAAATGTTGAGCATGCTCTTGTTCTTATAGACTAATATGTGCCATCTAGATATGTTATGACCAATACTATAGAATAACAAATACATGTTAGGTGTTTGGAGGCTTACATGTTAGTTTTGTAGTAATGTTTATTCAAGCATTGTTGTATATCAATTTTATTGTTGATTATTTAACCATTATAAACAATAACAATAATATTGATTATTACATAAAAAAATAACTTCATTACATAATATTAAAAGTTGGTTGTTCATACACAACCAACATTTAAAGTTAGTAATATCACTTTATTTTCTATAAATAACTAATGTGGTGTATTGTACTTTATATCCTAACCTTAACTTACTCCCCCCATCCTTTTTATTGAATATTTTTTTTCTATTTCTTCCCTTATTTTGCTCTCCTAGATCCTTTTTGGTCCTCCTTACAAAACACTCAAATTAGAAATAGAATCTATATTTCTTATGATGTTATAGAATCCCAATGTCAATAGTTTTAAAGAATAAATTAAATAATAAATGTTTGAAAATAGTGAATGGTTATTGTATAACAAAATTATGTGTATACACACATACACACACAGTACATCAATTAGAGATAGGTGTTGCACTAAATTTGTCTTAATATTTGTTGTTCAATATGAAAGGTTTGTAATTCTTAAAAAAACACTCTTAAATTTAAATGCTACAAATGTAATGAACATTAATACAATCAAATGCCAAATATATGTCAATTCTGAAATCAGAAACTAAGTATGGTCGTTATGAATCCATAAACAATAAATGATGAATGAAATTAATTTTTTTACTTGTACAAATTTGTAAAAGCTATATAAAAATGAAAGGCAATAAAATGTAGTTAATTATGAAACTTGAAACTAAATTGAAAGAATAAAAATAAAAACTAAATAAATTCTTACTTTTATATTCTATATTTTTTCAAGAAGTGCATAGGTTTACATATTTAACAATAGGTTAACACTCTTACAAAAACAAATGGTGAGCAAAAACATAAAAATGAAAAGAATCCTTTTAAGGTTGAAAGGAAAGCATAAAGCACACATTGTTAGATAAAGAATCATGTTAGGCTTGGAAGAGTTTTGGGATAAAATTTACACATAACACCATGTTTTAGTCTTTTTTATTTTTAACTCGCATCAAAGGTTAAAAATGCCAAGGGTTTAAATTAGGGTATTAACTCTATACCAATATTTAAATGATATTGACATCATTTTACTTATAAACTTTATAATGTCGGTTATTAATTTAATAACTGATGTTATATTTTTAAAGACATTAGTTTTAAATAAAAAAATCAATGTTTTTTGTTGATGTATTCTTTTTTAAAAAGCTTTTATTAGAAACAAACAATTAACCACTGTAGAAATGGAATCAAACATAACTAATTGATAATTCCTGTAGAAACATATAACAATTGAAAATTACATAACCATATTACAGTTTATAACAACTATAGAATCATATAACAATTAATAACAATAAAAACAAGTGTTAAGGCTTTTATATAAAGTTTTTGAAATTTCATTTACACATTCAAAATACAAATAAGTTACAATAAGTTATTTACAACCAAAGCACTTTCATCAACTAATTTACAAGTTAATTATGACCATTATATATTTAGATGTACAACTAAGGCCATTTAAATCAATTCAACTTCAGTTTTGATGAAATACCTTACCTAAAGCTCTCTCATTTCATCAAGCTTTACTTAATTATATAGGTTAGTGTTGTCCTTGAAGCATTACAATTTGTACACATTCAACATATTATCATCAAGACCAATTTAATTAATTAAGTATATGAATAGCTATAATAAGTAGGCAATTACCATTGATGGTTGTTGTCAATTATATAAAATATCATGCATGTATTGCATGATGTAATAGCCATATTCCACAATATTGGTATATTTTAAGCACTATAATAAGATAAGAGGTTACTTTCATCCCAGTAATACATAAACTTCCATTTGTAGCATGTTATGATCTTACTTAAGAAACATACCTTCATTACTTTCCATGATACATTTTTGCCTTTCCTGTATGATTATATGCCCCTATTGCAACATTAACCTAAAGTCTCATCCAAGTACTTTTTTAACATAGGTTTCATTCCTTTCCTTAAAGAATCAAACCAAAAGATGACCTTTCTTTTCGATAATATCATGAAAAGCATCCAATGGCATTTACAATAAAATGGCTTAATAAAATTGCTACTATAGAATAGCTAATTGACATCAGTTGTTTAAATGATTACACATTAGTATTCAACCAATATCTAATCGAGCATCATTGTATATTCATTTTTAACATTGGTTATATAATTATTGTAAATAATAACAATAACGTCAGTTTTTCTACTAAAGAAAATTAATGTCATTTATTTTTTCTATCATCGTGGGGGATAATATTAAATGTTAATTTCTTTCAAATAACTAAATTGTAATTTCCCTAATACCACATTGCTTGTATTTAATAATTAACGTGGTATGCCTTACCCCTAAAGCCTATTTCCTTGTTCCTCACTCACTTATCCATAACTCAAAACCCTATACCTATCTCTCTATTCCTCATTCACTCATCCACAACCCTAAATCCTGATCTCATCCCATTTTCCTCACTCTCTTTCCTCCTTATTTCCTTTATATTCAAGCTTATAATAATATTTTGACTAGAAGTAGAAATTAACATCTCTTGTGACTTTACAAAGTATCATTTTCAATGATTTCTAAAAAATAAATTGAATAACAAAAGACTAAAAATGATGAAAAGATATATACAACATCCCAATCAAAGATAAGTGTTTTAGCAAACCTATCTAAATACTTGTTAGTTAATATGTGAAGTTTGCATTCCCTAGAAAAATGTTCTATAATACAATATATGTTGATATAATGAACATTCATGATATATGTTGTATAATATTACATATTTCATATAAATAAATAATGGATAATACCACCAAATGCTAAAAAATATTAATAAAATCAAAATTTTTTACCTATACAAACTTGTAAAAATTATACTAAAATAATAGGTAATAAAATATGATTGAGTATAAAGCTAGAAACCAAATTATACAAACAAATACAAAAACTAAAATAAATCCTTACATTTATATTTTATATTTTTCTAATGAATGCTAAGGATTTAGGTGAAAGATATATGGAAGGTAATGCAATTAATGGAGTTTCAATCTTATAAAATAATTAATAAGAAAAAATATAAAATAAAAGAGAATCATCTTAAGGTTGGAATGAGAGAATCCCTCATCATATAGAAAATTATTTTAGGATTAGAAGAGTTTTAGGAAGAAATTTTCAAATGGCATGATGTTTTATCATTTTATTTTTATCTTGCCCCATGTTTTAACCTTTTTATTTTTAAATCACACTTAGAGGTGAGGTTTCTATGTTGATTAGTACAATCAATTGACATTTAAAAATAGCTTAAGGTAACTATAAGGCATTGATGTTCCTAAACTTTATTTAGGTAGGGAGTTCGGGTACCTAATAATAAGTAATAAGGATGAATTGTTCCTTAAAAAACATGAGTGAAGGATATAGGTGAAAGATATATGGAAGGTAATGCAATTAATGGTGAACTTGCTCAAAGAAGCTGGGATTTCTAATCTTGAATTGAGTTATCAGCCATGAAATAGAGAATCTCATGAGAAGTTGGAAGCAAAGAAGAAGAAGTAGGGTTAATGATCTCAATGTCATGGGAATAGATAGAGAGTAATCAGAAGCCTTATGCTTCACTCGTGATGCTAAACTCTATTCTTAGATATGAAATGTTAATTAAGTATAAAACCCATCATTATCTTTAACAAAATGAAGTCATCCTATTAAATAATGTTTAACATTGGCTACTAAATAGGAATCAATTTCATAATAATTAAATTTGAATCAGTAAAAGAATCCATTTATTTTGCTTTGGTAACTTTACATTAAAGCTAATTCAATTATATGCATCAAATTATAATCCAAATCACAATTTATATATATAAATAAATTATTTATACAAAATTTATATTTATCCAAAAGCAAAATTCATTTATATTTATATCAAAAACATATATCAAAACAAATAGAACATATGATTCAATTTATAGCTCTGTAATTGGTATTAAGCAATAATTTTAGAGCTTAAATATAAATCCTATAAGAACATTAACAACATTTAATAAATTGATCAATTTTTTAAAATTTAACTTACTCTAAGAGAATCAATAACATTAAAATTCTTCATTACATTTCCACATTTTTCTTATATGATTTAACAAATACAAGTAACAAAAAATTAAATGTAAATGTAAAAAAAATAATAAAAGAGAATAATAATTACAAAAATATATTCTACTATTGTATTTATTTTTCATATCAATACATTAACATATACACAAAAAATGCTATAATTTACAATGAACAATAGAAACCTTGAGAACATTAGAGATGACTTTTGAAATGTAAGGTGGTCACTACTACAGAATTGTAATTCTATAACAATTGATAAACATTAGTCATAAGAAAAATTGACATTCATGTTAACATAGTGGCTTTTTTAAAATTATAAGGACAAATAAGATGATGATTTTTAAAATAATCAATATCCATAGTTATGTGGTGTCACTATAGAAATTTTCATGGGAATATAAGATGACGATTAAATTAGAAACTGATGTTTATAGTTATGTGGTGGGACTATTAAAATTTTCATTTGAACTTAAGATGATGGTTTAAATGAAAAGCCAACATTGTTTAGTCATGGTCAACATTTTTTAAAATAAAAGTGATATTACGATGCGGCCTCTTTTACAATTGACATTATAAGTTAATGTGAAGCACTATGTTTCAAAATGGAAAGGAATCAATGATGTCAATTTTTAGAACAATTAATGTTGAAATTAATTGTTTAGTGGTATTTTTGTAAATATTATCTTAACTTTATATGTCTATGTTATGTGAATCCAACATTATTTATTAAAGATGATAATTTCTAGTAAGAAATTCATGTGTAATTGTTTTGTTTATGTAACATTTATTTGCTCCTCTATTTCTTATCACTTTTGTTTTATGAAACTTATTTCCTTATTATCTCCTCCACCATCAAAATTTCTTTGACGAACCTAAATCATCATCATATCTTTTCTACACTCGATGTTTGCTTTGTGTTTGTTCTAATTATTAACAAAATTTGCTAGGTACATTTTCCTATCTCAATTTCATTATATTTTTGCATATTAAGTGATTAAAAATGTATTTGTCTAATTAAGATGTTTATAAATCTTTATAGTGACATTATGAGAGTTTCTTTCATTGTTAAGCTTAAGATTATATTATAAGTTATGTTTAGTGATACTTTTAGAGTTTAATAACACTTAAGTTATATGGTTATGGTATGCTTTATTTGGTGGTAATGTTATTGGTAATATCCTTACCATTTTTACTTATTGTCTTTACCATTGTATGTTATTATGTCTTTCTAGGGTGTTAGATTTGTCATATATTTCAATAATTCTAGTTAGCTCTATAATTATGTAAATTAGTGGAGGAGTTTGTGATAACTGATATAATATTAATCCAGTCGCTTGTCGTGAAAGTTATGCATTTTTTCCTTGCAATCTCATGTCACATTTATTTTAAGGACTAATCTTATATATGTTACTTTGTTCATATAATGTCAATTAAATAATGTCAATTAAAACTTTATTATGTATACATGATCGACATTGGTTTTACTTTTTTATAAATTAGGTTTCTTATGGTAAGGTTCATATTTTATAGGGTAAAGCTTAATATGCTTTAATAGTGGTGGGAACACCTTAACAAAAAGTTATAGACATATGGATTTTAGTAAGCCATCAACTACATTATTAACCATTGCTTGCAATCAAACCAAGGTGGTGATAGGCCCTTGGTCTATAAGGTTAAGATGCCAATGCCAAATAATGCAATCCAAACAATGGATAAAGTCCATGGAACCTTCATCACATGGTTGACAACCCTCATTTAATACCTAATGGAGGTATTAACATGTATTCCTCTATTAATAAAGTTTTTATATATTTTTTAAAGTTATTTTAGTATTATTATGTGAGCCTACTAACTATTATTATTTGTGTTTTAACAACCTTTTAATTGTGCTTTAAAAGAATTATAACCTTTTAATCATGCTCAAAAGGTGCTATAACCTCTTAATCTTGATTAAAAAAAGTTACAATAACATCTCGATAAGTCTTGGAGCAAGGATTCTAAGGTTGTGCTCTTACTTAGCGTAGATGTGGTAGGAGTAGAAAATCTAATTTTCACTAAAAAAGCTTCATTGAACATCTATTAAAGTTTGAAAAGCTCGATGTGACTTGCATCCAACTCTAAATCAAGTGAGTTTGTGTTATCTTCTTTGAATATAAATTAATTAAATTACTATTTGAATATAAGTTTAGCTCCTGTTAATTCTTCTACAAGCATTGCTTTAAGATGTTGCCATAAATGAATGTTACATATGAATTTCTAGATCAATAGTAATGCAACATGTAATTTGTGCTAGAAGAGGATAAAAGGTATGATTATATTGTGAAGCTTTTACTATATTAGCTTGGGAAAAACTCTGACTCCATGTCATACCACAAAGGTAAATTTCACTTATACTTTAATTGTGATTCTTTTTTCTTAAATAGATTTTGATAGTTGCATTAAATTGTAGTTGCCATTAAAAGCTTGCTCTAGTAGTGCCAAGGAGTAAGCTTATCTACTAGATGGATCTTTTAGTAGGGGAAATATGATCCACTTTTAAAGAATTTCTTGGAAGGAACTCTGACTATAGCTTTCAAAAAAGGGTTGAAACTAGGGTTAGGAAAATCTTTCAAATGATAAAAAGTATAGGTATATTATTAATAATAAAATTGTATTATGTTTAACTAGGAAAGTTAAGCATTAATGGGATTAACATAACCTCTTATTTTATTATAATGCCCAAAATAGCTTGAAAATATGGAGTATGACTACTATGTCATGCATTACATATTTGATTTGTTGTTTGTTTGTAAACTTTCCATTAAAGTAATTACTTGCTTATTTATAACTTTTTATATGTTAGATTAATTAATTAAATTGATCTTAATGATAACATATTAATTGTGTGCAATTTGTAGTACTTTGAAGAGAAGTCTTAGCCATACATTGGAGAATAACCTGTAAGATTAGAGAGCTTTAGGTAAAATATTTCCTTGAAAACAAGGTTGAACCACAATGAATGGCTTTAGATATTTCTAATTATTATTGGTTTTTGTAATTAATTTAGTTATTGTAAATTAGTTGCCGAGAGTTGGCTTAGTTGTAAATGACTTGTTGTAACTTGTATTTTGATATGTAAATGAGAGTTTAGAAATTTTGTATAAGAAACTCTTACAATTGATTGTATTATTATCATTTTTTATTTGAATTTGTGATTGTGATGTGTAATGTTTTTATAAGTGTTAATTAGTTGTTTTTTATATGTCAATTAGTTTAGTGTGTTTTAAAAAGAAATTTTGGTGCTTAAAAAGACATCACTTTTCTTCTTAAAACTAATATCTTTTAATTTACAACATCAATTACTATATAAACAATTGACATTATTTGAGTTAGTAGGAAGACATCATTATACTTTATACATTATTTATTTTTACAAATAATTGACGTCTAAACCCAAAATACTATTGCAAGTTGAAAATAAAAAGAATTAAGCAATATTATCATTTGCAAATTTCTTCCTAGTTCTCTTCTAATCCTAAATTAATTTTCTCTCTAATGAGGTATGCTCTCCTAACCTAAAAATGATTCTATTTGATTTTATGTTTTCACTCACCAAACTTTTTTTTATAAGAATAAATTTTTGTTAGCCCATTATTATATTTGTAGGGTTATGCATTCACTGAAAAATGGAAGATTTAAAAGTAAGGATTTATTTAATTTTTATTTTTATTTTTACAATTTAGTTTTTGATTTCATAGTATACCATATATTATTGACTTTGATTGTGATGCATTTTTTATAAGTTTGCATAGGTAAGAAATTTAATCTTATGCATCTTCTTTGACTTTTGATTATATTATTTACTATCTGTTTATATGAAATATATATCATTACTTTTGTAAAATTTAATGAATGTTCTTCACATTTGTAGGGATTGGATTCAATTGTGCTATTTTAAGGAATGCCAACCTCACATATTGAGCACTAGATATTAAGAGAGCATTTAACTTATCATCTATCTATAATTGGGGATTTGGTATAACTTCTCTCAATTTTCAAACTTTTATTGCAAATTTATTATTTAAAATTACTATCATTATGATTTTATTATTTCATATAGGTTATTATCTTTTATTTCTAGGTACAGTGCTCCTAAAGGCTAAATACAAAGGACATAAGGATGATTCAAGAAGAGATATTGGCAAAGGAGGGAGGAACTAGGGTAAATTGAGTAGGGTAGTACAATATAACACATCAGTCATTAATATAAATTGAAGTGATATATCAAAATTAAACATTAGTTATTTATAAATGTCCAATGTTGAAAGTTCCTTCCCATGTCTCTAACATAAGATAAGATTTCAGGTTTCTTATATCATAATTTACATTGTCATAATATTCTATGATTATTTTGAAACTGACATGGAATATTATTTAGAATAGCACTTGATTACATATAGGTCATTTTCTAACATGTAATTCTCTAAATACTTAATATCTATCAGCTATTCTATAATAGTAGGTGCAGATCGATAATTTTTTGAATCCATCAATAGAGATAAAATCTAAGATAAAAGGTGTAGAACATTGTATTTAGCATTTACCTAAAGGATATTGAGAAGATTTTGGAGTTAATTAAAAAATCCATGAAAGAATTTTGATCAATTTTAGAACCTTCACAATAATACTGATGGTGCTAAATACGATGATTTGCACCCTCCAAATTAGAAGTCCCCCATTTGATAGAGGGTACAAATCAATGGTTTCTATAATTCATGAACAAGAATAGGGCTTTTTAGATGATTAGCATAAAAAAGTTGCAAATTGATAATAAATTATTATAAAAAGAAGCTGCATATTGACTTATACATATACAAACCTATCAATGCATGAATGCACATACATATTCATTTCACTATAATTTATCTTCAAATTACAACCCATTTAGGCATTTTCTTCATATCTTTAGATGGATTGCAAATTGATGATAAATTATAGTGAGATGAAGTTATAAGACTATTCATGCATTTACAAACCTATCAATGGAAAAAATGAACATACAACTTTTTCTAATTATAATTTATCTTTAAACTACAACCCATCTTTGCATTTTCTCATTATCTCTAAATGTCTAGGGAGAATAAATATTTATAAGTGATAGCTAATCCTTAGACATTAGTCATTAATAGAAAATCGATGTCTTAAGTTTAATAATATCATAATAAAGTGGTAGTTACCATACCTTAAGACATCAATCAAGTATTTCATCAACATGTAAATTTTTTATATGAACTATCACGATGATTGAAATAGCTTTAAATGATGGTCATTTTAAAAAAACCAATGCATTAAGTCTTCAAAGTTTCTTATAACTTCTTAAATACCATTCAATACATTTTTTTATGTTTTCACACTTTCCTTTTAAATCCATAATTGCCATTTCTATAGACATCTGTTAAGCTTAAAACCAATATTTGTTGAGTTTGCCATTTCCTAATAAAGACCTTTGAAATATCTTTAGACATTTGTTGTGTAAACAACTAACAATATAATCATCTATAACTAATGTTTTAGGTTTAATTTGGAAGAAGAAAGTTAATCTTTAACCATTTTAATATAGTGAGTTAAAATTGTTTCTTTTTCTTCTTATTGGTAATCTTAATAATCCAAATCCTAATTATACAATTTTAACATATAATTATCATTTAATAATTCATTATGAAATTATAAATAGATAAGCAAAAGGAAGCAATTATACAAATTTACATTATGATTTAATTCTTTTTCAAATCATTACAATATATATATATATAATTCATGAAATAGCTTAAACAAAAACTATAATAAATTATCAATAAACAAACACTGCATGTTTATAACAACATAAAAAAACCACTATGTATGAAAATCATCATCATCCTTAAAGTAAACTCTAGTTTATTGCTCATACTTTCTTTTACTTGCTATAGATAAGGTATATAATTTTAATTATATGTCTTATATATAACAAGAAAAATTGACGAATTGGGGTCTTTTGTGATTAATTATTATGGAAGGAGGCTCTGCTCATGTTAGGGGTATATGAAGGATCCTATCTCTAAGTGACCTAAGGCAAGTCCTTTAAGAAGATCCATAACATTTCTAAGTGTTTCAGATGAGATAGAAGGAAAGCTATCATTAAATCCAATCCAAATTTTGGAATTAGATAATAGAGGGAAAGACACCATTGAGATCTGTTTCATATGGAGAGTGCAAACAAACTTTAATAGACAAAATGTAAAGCATTAGATGTCACTTATGAATAAAAAATTTATGTTTAAATTATACTTTCTATGTTGGTTTCATTCTAAATTGACTTGTAGATATTTTATATTTCTCAAATAGACTTTTGAAATGTCTTTTGGACAATAGTCATGTAAATAGCCAATGTCTTAAATTTTCATTGTTTCATGAAACATTGTGAATACCATGAATTTAGACATCTATAAATTCCAAAAATGGATGTGTTAAAGTTTGATCTTCTTACTAGAAACTTTAGAATATCTTTAATCATTAGTTTTGTTAACAATTGATGTTAAATAATAATTTAATCCTTTTTACATCAATTGCATAGTTTGCAATCAAATTACGAATTTAATAGAAAATTGCAATCAATTTAATTATCATTGTACATTTTTTTCAAAGTACAATGATATGAAAAAGATCAAATAATTCTACAAATTTAATTATTATTGAATAATTTATTATGAAGCATAATTAGATAAGAAAAAAGGTAAATAATTTGGCAAATTACTTTGACATTTTAATTCTTTCAAAATCATTATATTTAATTGTATTTCATAAAATAATCTATGCATACAAAAAGTACGCTAGATCATCAAAGATAATATTGCAATTTTATAGTATGAGTTTATTTCTTTTCAAATCATTGTAAAATAATCTATACAAAACTATACTAAATCATTAATACACCAAAAATAACAAGACCACTTTATGTCAAAATAATTATCCTTCATGGAAATTCTCATTTGTTACTTAATTTTCTTCATTTTAATCACAAGTGTATGCATGGAAGAACTAAAGTTCTTTCAAGCAAATATTGGCAAGGAAAGTGGAGAATCGCTAGAACATTTGAGTGTGAGATGTCACAAATGTCTTATAAAGAAGATCTTGTTAGAATATTAAAAAGTGATAATGGATCATAGAATCATCTCATCTTAGACTTTGATGTCTTCTACCCGATCTAAAAATATTTGAGAACATGAGACGTTAGAGTCCTAGATAGGGTACTTCCAACATACTAGAAGCATTTTTATTCATTAACCTAAACATAGCTACAAAATAATAGTGTAAGTGATATTTATAGTAAATGGGAAAAGAAATAGGTATTGGTTATTAATGCAACACTAACACCTTATTTTTCATCCTTTTTAAAGTAAGCAACAATGGTTATCACTTTCAACGCTAGTTATGTCCAAGGTTAATGTGTTAACTTTTTACATTTCTCAACAATACATTTCAAATGCCTTTTAGATGATAATTGAGAAGAACATTGACATCTTAGCATTTTTGAACACATCATATAAGAAATCTCATTTCAAGATCTTCTTTTTTCATGACCTTGTCCATTATAGTGATCTAATGACTTTATCAAAGAGTATAAATCGACTTTCATCTAAACTACAAGCTAGGGTTAAATTTAGATTCATTTTTCAAAAGAAAATTGATATTTGAATTTAGATTCTCACTTATTTACACTTAATATACACATTTAACAAAATTTGTAATGAATGTGGGGACACCTATAATGAATGACCCATATTATCATTATTTAAAATTTGAATTTGAATTTAAATAATGATGATAAAGGAAATAAATCAATTTTTTTATAACTAATAACAAAAGTGGGTAAAGGAGAGATAACTACCCATAAACAAACAGAGAGAATACGGTCAGAAAAAATATAGGGAGTGAACTTTCCCTCTTAAAGTGTGATTTTTGGTGAAAATTACCATGGACAGAAAAAAAGAGTTCTTAGTGATTCTTGGCTATTGTGTGGAATACAATATTAAATCAAGAGACAAAAAATAAGTATCTATATTTTCTGCAATTAATTTAATTCATAATTTTTTCTTCATTAGTATCAGAACTTGGTTAATTTGGCGTCTGTGATTCCCTATATGTATTAAATGCAATTGAATGCAAGACATGTATTATATGAGCTGTACTGTATGAATCTATTATTTACTATATATGATTAATAATTTTTAACAAAATTATACTTTCTATTTTTGCTTTTATGGTATGTAATATAACCATTGGATGTAAAAAAAATTTTACTTCTACTATTATGCTATTCCTAACAAAACAATATTAGAGATAAATTCTATATTGATGAGAATGCATAAAATGTCCATAAAACACTCTATAATACTCGTAACCATAAAATAATGAGTCCTTTGGATAATGAATTTTTAGGCCATAAAATTAGTCTAGAATTACAGAGCATAAAATTCTAAGAAAATTGACTTTTGAATAATCCAAAATGGTTATGCTGAAAAATCATTTTAGGCCGTGCAAACCCAATTAGGTTTGCGAACCTGGTCAGGTCGACTCGATTGACCTATCTGAAGGTCGAGGATGACCTAAACAATAGGTTATTTTGTCCCCTCAGTAAACAACACATCATTTTTCACATTATGAAAATGATATGTCATTTCACAAAAAAATAAAAAAATTAATTTTCTTTTCTCCTCATTCTTAGTAAAGGTGCATGTGGTCCACCACTTTGCCCAAATGCCACATGCCATATACTAATGAAAAGATGAAAAAAAGTTCTCCTTGAATGACCAGATCCAATGATTGGAAAAGTCTCACACGGTAGTGTGTGGATGTCACGAACCAGCAGTAAGAGTGGGATGGTTTTTGTTTTCTAATTCCTTTAGATTTTTTAGTGTCAGCACATGTGGGCATGTGTAGTGTCCTTTTGAGGCACAGTTTAATCTAAAAAATCTCTAAATTCAAGATCTACACATTGGTATATAATTTGTATATTTTTGAAATTTTTGTGACACTATTTTTATTTAAAAAGTGGCAATAATGACGCATTTTGATTGTACTTTATGTCTATTTTTAATAAATAGACATGGAATAATGGTTCATGGAGGAATATAATCCATATGGTTTTGTGGAAAGTATAGGAGAAGAACCTAAAAAGTCAGATTGGATAGATATTCCTAAAGACCTTAAAGAAGTGATGCACTTATTATATCAAAGAAATGCATGTACAATATGCCCTATAGAAGCCTTCTTACACGAAGTCAAAACCCTAAAAGCAAACCTTAACCATAAGAGAAAGGTGTTTCCTAATCATTTTTGGGTGTGTACCTTATTAAAAGTAATTCTAGACAATAATTTCTAGAAACCAATTAAAAAGATACTATAGCAATGCAAAGATTATAAGCTAGGAATCGTCAAATACATTAACCTTGAAAAATGCATGGAAGAACTGAGGCTACAGGAAGTCCGCTATGTCAAAGCAAATTAGAATAAAACAATTATGTTATTACAATTCCTAAACATGAAGAGTGCAAGTTGTTTTGGCCATAACATTCTAGAGAAGGGAATACACCTGAAGGGTCCAATAAAAACCATGAATATGCATAAATTTAGACCAATTCACTCCAAAAAAAATCCACTATAATTATTCAATACTTTTGAAAATATGAAGACTTTGAATTCATATTAGAAAGCTAGGATAGAAACATTAACTATTAAATTTATGAAATTTTCACATGTCTTTATATTTTTTGTTTGTTGAGATTGCTTTCTAAACTTGATATGATTTGTTGAACTTATTTATTACTTGGTGAATGTTTAATCTCTTTATTTCATATACATTTATCTTGTGGAATTTTACATTTGAGTAAGAGCTTTTAGACTATGATTTTTTTCTGAGAGCAATATAACATATGATATTTGCATAAGAATTATCTCAAT
This sequence comes from Sindora glabra, assembly GCA_020226215.1. NCBI lineage: Eukaryota > Viridiplantae > Streptophyta > Magnoliopsida > Fabales > Fabaceae > Sindora > Sindora glabra. The sequence goes on along the minus strand of CM035228.1, from coordinate 36,812,530 downwards.
AGGAAATAATGATAGTATTTAGGCAAATATGTGATAGGGGCATGACAAACGTAAACTCTCGATCATGAACTAAGCAGTGCTATTATTGTTCTATGTGAGAACTATATAAATAAATGACATTGTATACTTATAGAAAATGTTCATATATTATGATTTAGTAAAATGGCTAGCAAGAATATAATTGTCGAATTGAACAAAGGTGACAAATCGAATAGGGATAATTAGGATATATGGCATCGAAAAATATCCTATATCTTAAAAGAACAAGATGCTCTTGAAGCCTTGAACCAAGTCATGATAGAACTTGAATGTGGGAATACAATCCAGCATAGAAGGGATGCTGAGGTATATACTATTTGGAAGAAAAAGAATAGTATCACTTGCATTACACTTTTAAGTGCAATGATGAATGACCTTACGTGTGAGTATGAGGATTACTTTATTGCTTAGGGTATGTGGATTACCCTAAAAAAGAAATTTAGTGGTACTTCACTACCAAACTAAGGAGACTTACAATTAAATTTGACATTTATAAACTTCATCCTAATACGCCAATGAAATAACATTTACATGAAATGTCAAATATAATTCGTGAGTTAAAAGTTACAGGACATGCACTTTTTGATAAGCAACAAGTACAAGTTGTAATTAGGTCACTTCTTGCAAGTTGGGAATACATGAAGGTCGACTTAACTCACAATGAAAATATTGTTACTTTTGATGATGTGGTAAAATATCTAGAAATTAAAGATGAACATTTGGAGGCTTATAGGCCCTCTGGACAAGCACATATAACGGAGGAAGCAAAGCCCTCCAATTCCAAGCCTAAGTTCAAGAAAGGTAAGAAGTTCTAGAAGAGAAAACTTAGGCCCAATTTCAAAGGTAAGAAAACCTTCAAAAAGAAGAAGGGAAAGCATGGTGCAAAGAACTTTAATCTCAAGAAGATCAAATGTTATACCTATTAAATAAATAGGTTATTTTGCTTGAGATTGTGCTTAGCAAAATAAATAGAACAAGGTATTATTGGATATTGAAATTACACATTCTTCATATGTTTTTAGTACTATTTTTCTAATAAAATCTCATCCTTTGTGGATTTTGGACTCAAATGCCACAGATCACATGAGTAAGGATTATGGATGCTACATAGAATACTGTCGATTATCAAGTCAAAGCAGATGGCTTTACGTTGGAAATAACGCAAGGATTGAGGTCAAGGGTATTGGTACATGCAAATTAGATTTGTGTGATGGAAGAGCCTTAGTCCTACATGATGTACTTTATGCACCTGATATTCAACGGAATTTAGTTTCTATTTGTTCTTTACTTTAGTTTGGATTTTCAATTAATTTTCATGACAATGTTCCTAACATTTTAAGGATAATATACTTTATGATTCTTGCTTTATTTTTGATGAATTTATTATTTTGGATGTTATTAAAAATACTGCTTACAATTGCTTTGTCGCTTCTACTTTCAATTTAAATGTTGATATGGACATTTAGCATACTAAACTAGGACATATAAATCAAAATAGAATGATTAAAGTAGCAAAAGAAGCATTACTAGGTTCAATTTCAAAATTAGAAATATTCTTATATGAACATTGTCGAGCTGGTAAAGCAACTAGAAAATCATTTGGAAAAAGGATTAAGACAGAAACTTTATTACAATTAATTCACTCTAATATATGTAGTCTTTTAATTGTGAGGGTAAAAAATGGAACTTAGTACTTCATTACTTTCATTGATGATTATATCTATTTGATTTCATATAAATCAAAAGCATTAGAATGCTTCAGACGTTATTTAAATGAAGTTGAAAATTAATTAAATAAGAAGGTTAAAGTGCTTAGAACTGATCATGGATGTAAATATTTATCTAAATAATTTAAAGAACTTTATGAAGAAAAGGGGATAATAAGACAATTAACAATCCCTGACACTTTACAATAAAATGGAGTAGCTGAAAGAAGAAACAAAACACTTCTAGACATGGTTAAGTCGATGATAGCACTGGCCAATCTACCATTTTCATATGGGGGAGGTGCTATATTGATAGCCACTTTCATACTTAATTGTGTGCCCTCAAAGTTTGTTACATCCACACCCTATGAACTGTGGAGAAAACTTAAACTTGATTTTAGCATTCTCAAACTATGGGGGTCTGCTACATATATCCATGATACTTCCTATAGATATGAAAAATTAGGTCCAAGAGGGAAGAAATGTATCTTTATAGGATATTTGAAACTATCTAAGAAATACATTTTCATTGATGAAAATGAGGATAGAACAATGATAGAACTTAGACCAAGGGATACCATATTTTTAGAAAGTGAGTTTCCTAGAAGAGGAGAAATTGATTGCACCGTATCCTTTTATATGCTACAAGATCAAGTGGATAATATTGAATCTTATCCATTTTATCTGAGTAGGAGCTCTCAAAGAGTATTTATTGATTCAAGTGAGAGCTTTGAGAGATTGAGTGAGAACCTTGTATTTAGAGATGATATAATAAAGGGAACTCCATTACAGAAGAGTAAAAGAGGAAGTGTACCTAAAAGATGCTTTTCAATTGATGGATTAGCTTTTATAGTTACTACTTAAGATGAAGAAGAGCCAAGAATAGTTCAAGAGGCTTTAACTTGCCCTACTAAGGAACATTGGAAGAAAGTGATGGAGGAAGAAATAAACTTAATGAAAACTAACCAAGTTTAGGAGCTAGTTAACCTACCATCTGGTCCAAAGGCAATTGGGAACAAGTATGTTCTTAAAATTAAAAGAAAGGTAGATAAATTAATTGAAAGGTATAAAGCTTAACTAGTTACAAAGAGGTATACACAACAGGAATGAATAAATTATGATGACATATTATCACTTGTTGTATGTTTCAATTCAATAAGATTGCTCTGAACCATAATAGCAAATCTAAATTTAGAATTATATCAAATGGATATGAAAATTACTTTTCTCAATGGAAAACCGAATAAAGAAATCTACATGGAACAATTAGTAGGTTTCATATAAAAAGGAGAGGATAAGAAAGTTTGTAAACTCCAAAGGTCCATTTATGGACTCAAACAATTATCTAGACAATGGTATTTGAGGTTTTACTGAGCTATAAACTCATATGACTTCCAAATGATTGAAGAAGACCATTGTGTTTATATTAAGCAGTATGAAGGTAATCTTGTGATATTATCCTTTTACGTGGATGATATACTATTGGTTGGTAATAATTTAAATTTGATTATAGCTATTAAGGAATGGCTATCCTCAAATTTTGAGATGAAAGACATGAGTGAAGCATATTACGTTCTTGGAGTCAAAATCTTTAGAGATCGCTCTAAGAAACTTATTTCTCTTTCTTAAGAAAATTATATATGGAGAATCCTTGAGAAATTCAATATGAAAGATTGCAAACCCATAGATACCCTTATAAATAAGAGTGAACCATTGAGTCAAGAAATGTGCCCTTAAAATGAATCTAAGAAGAAATTAATGGAAAGAATCCCTTATTCTAGTGCGGTTGGTAGTCTGATATACGCAATGATGTGTACTTGACCAGATATTTGTCATGTGATCAGACTCAAACAGATATCAGTCAAACCCCAGATAGAAACATTAGAAAGTTATTAAGAGTTAAGATATTTGAAAGGTACAGTTGATTACCCACTATGCTATCAAGGAAATGATTTATGCTTAGTCGGATATTCTGATGCGGGTTAGGTAGGAGACCTGGATGAGTGAAAGTTTACATCAGGATACTCATTCTTGCTAAATAGTGGTGCCATATCATGGTGTAGCAAGAAGCAAACATGAATTGCATTGTCAACAATGAAAGTAGAGTTTGTAGCATGTTTTGCAGTAGTACAAGAGGGTATATAGTTGAAAAGATTTATAGAGCATTTAGGGATTTATGATGAAAATTTAAACTCCATCCTAATATACTGTGACAGTCAAGTAGCCATCACCTATACAAAGAATCCAAAGTACTATAGAAAGATTAAGTATATTAACACAAAGTACTATTTTGTGATAAATGTTATAGTGTAGAAAAAGGTTACTATTCAACATATTCCTATGCAAAAGATGATAATAGATCCTTTTACCAAGCTGATACCTAGAGATATGTATATTAAACATGTAAAATCTCTTAGTACCTATAAAATGTAATCAAACAATTTCCAAATTGAAATCAATAAAGTATGTTTTATTTAATTATAAATGTTATAATATATGTATGAGTATACAAATATTTAGTATGTCATACAAGTTGATAAGATTAGTTCTCTCACATGAACAACTGCTTCTGACGCTCATGAGGAGTGGGCAGAGATGAGACATGTGTTTAGTAACGTAGTAATGAGAAATGTTATTTTTTAGTAGAGAAGTAACACAAAATAAAATATGTCACCTCAAAAAGGTAAAGTCGAGATAAGATCTAAGATACAAATATGGATTGACTTGTGAATTCTCCCACCTTCCACAATACCTATAGCTAGACAATGAATTCTTCAAATATTTATGTCAAAAGGAATTAAGTGATAGGGAAGAATTTAGGGTAGGTATTATGTGTACTTGAACTAAAGTCTGCATGATATTACTAATAAAATTAACATATGCCCTTGTGCTTTAAGCAAAACATTGTAGTATGTGATTCATACCACATGTGCAAAAGAGCCACAAATGGAAAGCAAGTGAAAGATCTCTGGTTCATTGTTGTGTGAGTCCTATAAAAGAAAATTCTTTTCATGGATACCCTTTGACTTTGATGATATCATGGAGAAATGATACAGCGTTCTCTATCTTAGTATGCATCCTATGATCATAATATATATGGTCCAAGAGGTAAAATGCTAGGAAAGTAGTTGTTTCAAATTAAAGTGATATGCGGGCAAAAGGAAAATTTTCTAACATATACACAATTATGCTGGTGTCTAAGACATGTCCGTTATGAAGTTAATTTTGGTAACATCATAAATATAGATACTATGCATATATGAATGGCAATCTAAGCTTGCAATAAAGTTCATGAAGGAACAAATTTGCAAATGAAAAGTGTATATGGAAAAATCTAGGGCATTTGAGGTATAATATAAATAAACAGAAGACAGGGTTGTTTTATGCTGATCCTGTGTAAGAATTTCTAGTACAAGAACACCTAAGATGATGTCATGCCCACGAGGTCACGATAATGTATCGAGTATGAAAACCTAAAGAGAGATAAAGGTTATATGATGTGACTCATCTCATTATGTGCGAGTGGGAGATAATGAATGTGGGGACACCCATAATGAGTGACCCATATCATTATTATTTAAATTTTGAATTTTAATTTATAATGATCATAAAGGAAACAAATTAGTTTTTTTTTTTTTGAATAATTGATAACAAAAGTGGGTAAAGAAGAGATAACTACCCACAAACAAATAGAGAGAACACGATCAGAAAAAATAGAGAGCGAATCTTCCCTCTTGAAGTGTGATTTTTGGTGAAAATTGTTGTGGATAGAAAGTAAGAGTTTTTGGTGATTCTTGACTATTATGTGGAATACAGTATCAAATCAAGAAATAAAAAAATAAGCATGTATATTTTCCAGAACTAATTTAATTCATAAATTTCTTTAAATTTGAATGTATGAACTCGCTTTAAATCAATTTTTTTTAGTGTAAATGAGCCACAAATTATATGAAAAAAATAAGAAAATGATTGCTATATGACAAAATGATAACCACATAGGAATTGTGCCTGCATGCATGCATACAGAGATTATATAATGTGCACATCAGTCTCACATTTTATGGGTGATTCTATGAAATCCTAGTGTAATACTCCTAAAACAGCAGAAATACCAATGTTTTTGGACCATAACAAATGTTCTCGTATTTTTTGAGTGATTCTATGGAACCCTAGTGGATTACGACAGAAACAGCAGAAATATCAATGTTTTTGGACCATAACAAATGTTCTGTTGATAAGAAGAACAGTGGTTAGTGGACACCACCAAAAGTTTACAATCTTCTGCTGTTCATTAGTTGGAAGATGTTTCTGAGATCAATGCTCTTTTATTCCTTCGTAGAAGGAGAAGCCTCGAGCCGCGATAACACGGAAAGATTCTGATGAACCAAAGTCATCTAACAAGAATTCCATATTCTGAATTGGTGGAACCAAAAGAGATAAAACAAACTGAATAACATACAAAAAATGAGATAAAACAAAAGAATAATATTTAAATAAAGCGGCCAACTTTTAAGACACGATAGGATGTTCCATTGGAATCGGTTCTGATTGCCTTTCATCTTTTTCTGGTTGCTTTTTCTTCCTAGGAAATTGAAACTTCAACAAAACAAACCTAATTGCAAATCAAGATTACATGGTTGATTGTCAAGTGAGAAGGAAGCTCAATCATGGCAGCCCACCCACTATCAACAACACCTTCACAAACTGGACTGTTGGTTACAAGACTAACAGCGTGCTTAAGAGCAAGTTAGTCTATACTTTATGAAATTTTATTTCATGCACAGCCATTTACACCAGCAGTATATAATATTTCGCCGCGTGTCTCATTACTCCTAAAATAGAATTTTTATTTAGTCAATTATTTTAACTTTTTCACGTCTATCTTTTATGAATTTTTTAAACGTTAATTTTTAAATAAATTTTGTCTTTTTTATATTTTGAAAAGTTTGTCTTTTTAATAAACTGTAAATTATTTTTTCAAAATAATTTTGAAACTTTTTTTACTTATTTCCTTGCAAAGTTAGACTTTTTTTATTTTTTTAATTATTACTTTTTTAAATAAATTTTATCCTTTCTATATTTTTGAAAGTTTTCTTAGTAAACTATAAATTGGTTTTTCAAAATTATCAAACTCTACCTTTTTAGTTTTTGGAAAATTTATCTCTTTTAAAAATTTATGAATTTATTTGTTTTAATTTATTACTTATAAAAAATGTATGCAACATGTAAATTTTTAAAATCTTTTCCTTTTTAGTTTTTGAAAGTTAATTAAGGACCAAATTTATTACTTGACTGTATAGTACCTTCAATAATATCTGCATTAAGAAAAATATTTATCATTGAATTTACAATATAAAATGAAAATAAAATAAATAAAATAAAATATATCTTAACGTAAAACTAGAATGCCTTAAATTATTATTAGATATATTAAGTTTCATGACTTCTTTGATGCTAAACATGATGTGAATTGTGATTTTGGATGAGATAGTAATTTACAGACTTTAGTTATAGTCACAAGTAATAATACTTCAAATTTAAAAAAAATTAAGAAATTAAATTATCATGATTTTTATATCTCTTGAGGGTTCAGTGATACTAATATTTGATTGTGATTCATTCCTACATTTTATAAACATTAATAAAATAAAATTAATAAGTCAGAATATATTAGAGAATATTAATATAGATGAAGAAATATTATCTTAAACTTACAACACAAGTGCGCTTTGTGTGGTCATTTTTTCTCACAATATGAGCATGTTATGCATGACTTTTTTGCCTTTTTACGAAAACAACCTTTTAAAAATATAAAAATGATAAATTTCATTTTAAAAAAGTAATGGATAAATAGTAAAAAAAGGCTGACGTTGCAAGGTAATAGGAAAAAAAATTGTTACCAACTCGTTTCGAAAAGTAATTTACAATTCATTAAAAAGACAGACTTTTGAAAATATAAAAAGGATAAATTATTTTCCAAAAAAAAAAGTAATGGTTAAAAAAAACCCAAAAAAGACAGACGTGAAAAAATTAAAATAATTGATTGATTAAAAATTCTATTTTGGAGATAGTAAGACATGTGGCGAAATATTATACACTACTAGTGTAAATGGGAACTACACCAATTGTGCATGGAATAAAATTCCATACCATATTGCCTTGTGGGTAAATTAAAATTTTGCTAAAAAGGATTTTGATAAATTAGATTATTGAAGAAAAAAGTTGTATTTTAATAAATTTTATGGATTACCTTATGACTTATAACTTCTCAAATTTTCCCAAATTTACCTTTTTCTTTTTAATTAGTTAACAACTTATATCTTGATTATGTAAACCCTACACTTCTTTTTTTTATTCTAATATTATTATATCAATGATTGTTTAAATGGGATAAAAAAGCACCTACGTATCGATCGTTGCATATTTGGCTTTGGCCCTTTAATTCACCATAAATAAATAAATATATGATGTTCTAAAATATATCATTAATTCAATTTTAAAAAATTATATTATTAATTTAAATATTTTGATTGCATAATATAATTTGATTTCAAAATAAATTTGAATTAACTTACTTCATATATCTATCTAAATATGCTTTTATATTAATTATTAATATTGTTCAATGTTAATTTTAGTAAATACTTTTATACATTCACCTAGTTTAAAATCTTTCAGCTAGTAGTCAGCGAGATAGTTACCAATTATCATATCAGTTAGAATAAGTTGTACCAAATAATGCCTGATCTATGTAATAGGAAGTCAAGTGGAAGCTTTGAAATACATCCTATTATCTTCTGCTAAACCTAAAACTGTTGTTAATGGCTGCCCATCATTAATTTTTATCGTTAATATTGTGATCTTCTTAATTGCTTTGATTGTTTTGCAAAGTTTTTTGTTCAATGATATTCATTTTTCTGTATTTTATTACACTCGTTCACAACAAAAATGATAAATTCATATTTAAATTGGATGTGGGTTTGCCATATTTTCTAACGAGGGTGGGAGGTGAAAATGGAGTTCAAATTTTTTTCCCTTTCTGTGGGATGTGAGTGAGAAATTGATAACGAGAATATGAGTGGCATCGATGTTTTCGTAACTATACATCTGCAATCACGATTTAAATGTTTGTCTAAAACCATCTGGTTAACAACACAGTGACCATAATGGCATTAACAGTTGGTTTATAACTATTATCACTCAATTAAAATCTCGAGATAATATGCAAGACTTCTACTTTTGAAAACCATTTATGCTATTGGACTATAAAGTGGGAAAGAAAAGTGAAAAAAATGATAAAATGAAAAGTAAAAAAGTGGGGAATTAGTCATTAAGGGGTGATTTTCTTCATCTTTGTTTGGATGATTAAAAGATTTTCAAAAGGACGGAACCCCAAAAAAAATAAAATAAAAGAGAAAAAATGTATTAGAAGATGTTAGAGGATTTCAAAAAATTAATTTTAAGCTATCGTTATCTTTCTCTCTCTAATCAAAATTCTGAAATAAGAGAGAGAAGAGAGTAACACCTAAATAAGTCTTGTTGAGAACCAAAGATAAATGTTGATTAACCACTAAATCAGAAGGCGCTGATTAACCAAGATAAGGTTACAATAACCAAAGATTCTGCTTCATCAACAGATCTTTAGACCTCATCTCAAACCAGAAGCCCTTGACATCGTTGTATATATTCTTCAATTGTTGGAGATTTCCAACCAAAATGGAAGTTGAATACTGATGATGATCAAGAAGGACCACTCTCAGGGGCTCCATTTCCACGGCCTAGACTCAAGTTTTTCCTAGCCGCATCTTCCCAAGTTCTTGGCAAAATATTATAGTTCTTACAGTTTTGTTGTAACCAGCAAAATTATAGACAAATTCGAGAAAATATAATCGTTGTGATGCAAAATTATAGAAAACTATGAATTTGATGTGATATGCAATAGCAATATTACGTAGAATATTACGACTTTAAACTACAATTTAAAACTTGCAACATACATAACACAGCAACCAAAAATTCCACAGGCAACATATATAGCAAATGCAACGTACCCGTTGAATTCCAAGAAATAATCAGGCTACATGTTGAGACATGAAGAACATCATCTTCTTCCCTAATAATAATAATAATAATAATAATAGCTCCAAACTAATTTATATATCTTAATTTTTTTTGTGAAAGTATGGTATTGTTAATACAAACATAATGGTGTGTGCATCGAGAATAAGATCAAAAATTGAATACCAAGGATAAATTAAGGAATGTCATTATTAAATATAGGATGATGTGATAAATTTGTAAATTTTAATTCAATATATATAAAAGATTTATTTTCGGTATGTATAACATTATTGTAATACAAATATTTTATTTGGTCAAGTTATTATTCAAATTTAAATCCAAATCAGCAATAAATGAGAAATTAAATAAGCTTCTTGTATGTTGATCACCAAATTGTATGGAATTTTCAGGTCTTCATCACCTCTCAGGATCATGGTTGCACTCACACAGGTCTTTCACTTAGATTGACAAATCAATTCTTACGAAAATCATAATTAAAAATGAACAGCAATATTTCTTCCATGCATGGATTAATATTTGAGGACATATTTAAAATTTTTTATAATATATTAAATAATTTGTAAGGATTATTTTTATTAGAATGAGTTTTATGTTTGAGAATTAAAAAATGATTTAATTTAAGAAAATATATTTTGTTTATATCTGTGAGAAAAGATTATTTTTAAACTGTTGGGAAGAATTTTAAATTAAAGTTAATATTGATAAAATAAAAAATAAATGTCAAAAATATTTTTTTCTTAATAATAATAAGAATGATTAAGTTAGTATACGTACACACATAATTTTAAGATTGAATCCGAATTATAAAGAAAGATAATATATATATATATATATATAAACTAAGTGCTCTTGTCACTTTTTCTTCCAATTTCTGCAAACTTACTTTTCCGAGAGAATAGTAATTCTACCTAACCAGATGAATTATATTGGTTTATCCATATAAGAATTTGTGTATGCGAATTAATCTCCTTAAGTATTTTCACTCGGTATAATGTATTCTTTTATATTACTATGTGATAATTATGTGTTTCTAGTTTTGAATTTGATTCTTAAAAATAATTTTATTGGAAGGGATTTCATTTACTACTTCTACCACAAACAGATATTTAAAAATTGTAAGAATATCTTGGATTAAAAAAAAAGATGCATTTTATCTCTTTCTATTAGAATTCTATCAATTTTAGCCACAAAAGTCGATTAAGTAATATTGGGAGTGATCTAATTCGTATAATATCAAGATTTATCAATCACATTATTTTCAAATCAAAACTAGTACATAAAGTTATATTTATTTATTTTACCTTACTTTTCTAATTTTACATCTGTTAGAAATAGATAATAACTTTAATTAATTTGGATTATGGTGTTTTGATATTATTATAAGGGTTCACGTAAATGTTTTATGACCTGTTTTTATAGTTAAAAATTGAATGTATAGGAAGGAATAAAGTAAATGGAATGTAAATAAGAATGTAGAAGGGGGTATTATTGAATTTTTCTTAAGAATAAAAGTGACAAACCATCTAAGAGAGTCTTAAGTTGAACTGAGGATTTGAAAAAGAAGAAGCCTTACAAGTAATACCGGATGTCATTACATCATTAAAAATGTCAGCGTGTATTACTGAATTGTGAAATATAAGGGTTAGAGAAAATTGCATCCATTGACTCCAAAATGTAGGAGGATTCCTCGTAATTTAATATTTTGACTATTATTAGCATGAGAAATCAAGCAGAATCTATTCAGACCAGATGTCTTTATCATGTCATATCGCATGTAAACTGCATACAATACGCGCGTCAACATTAATGCTACGTAGCGTATGTTGATGATTGCAAGCACAAACAAACCTTTATCAAAGCAACAGCACCACATTTCACAAAGGCCAAATCTCGGTGTCTTGGAGATATCATCATTGATCAACATGTCCAGAGGAAGTACGGACCTCATTCCGTAGGAAGTGTGGTTGGGAATATGTTGGATCCCTTCAACATCTGTGTGTCTATCGGAGTGACCTTTGGTAACAGAGAGGTTCTTAATGGCTGTGAGCTCAAACCAGCCCAAGCTGTCAACCAACCAACTATAACCATTGGTGAAGGTGACCCTGGACCTTCTTCACACTCGTAAAATCCTCCTAGCTCTCTTATGGTTATATTGTTGAAACTTGAAAGAGTTATTTCTTCTTGTCAAAGTTTAGAATTTTCTAAAAGCTATTAGAACTAATAATTCAGTTGTTTTTAAGTTCATTGGATGTTGTCTTGTACTTTGAATATAAAGATATATATATATATATATATATATATATATATATATATATATATAGATACTAATGATTCATGTATTAATTATTTCTTCATTTATAAATGATGTATCTAGATAGTTTTATCATTTATGATAAATATAAATATGTGGTATTTATGTGTAGTGGTAGAGTCGGAGAAATAAGGATATAAAAATTTCAAATTTTTTTGTCTTATATGTATCACTCACTTTACAATCAAATATCAATTTCTCACAAAAACCTTTGCTCTATTATCAAAATTTCTCTAAAACACTAATACTACTACATAATTACATTTTACACCGCTAGATATAAAAGGTAAAATGGGCGTCTATATTGACATAGTATCATTTATAAAAATTTTAAATGGACGTCTATTTAGATGTAGTAGCATTTTTAAAATTATTATGAAACTCAAGACATTATTTTTTTTCTTTTTTACTTAATGAACATCATAATATATGGTAGTTAATGATTGTTGGGAAAATGAAGATACTTAAAATACTAGTTTTAGAATTCACTAATATCTATTTGAGCATAGACGTATTCTTGAAATTATTAGAAAATTTAAAATATCAATTTTTTACTTAACCAACATTATAATATATGACATTTAAAAGTTATTGAAAAAACTAGAAAACTTAAGATATTAATTTTAAAATTAACTAATGTTTACTTGAACATAGTGACATTTTTTAAATTATTAAAAAAATCTAAGACATCATATTTTTATTTAACTGACATTATAATATATGACATTTGAACGCTACAAAAAAATGACAAAAATTAAGATGTCAATTTTAGAATTAATTGATGTCTATAGGTATTGTAAAAGTTTAGTAAGAATCTTAAATACTGTGATATTTTTAAACCATGAATAAAACATATTATATTTTTTTTCTCATTACCATTCCACGTTCTCTTATAAGCTCAATCCTTATCTCTATTTAACCCTTTTTATGGAATCCTAGATGTCTCTTTTCCTCCATTACACATTAGCAAGTTACCAATAATTCTTTAACTAGCACTAATCATGAAGCAAATGCCTAAATATTTTGGACCACTAGTTCCAATCATAAAGTGTTGTTCTTGCTTATATTTCTTATATCTTTACCTTTTTCTATTTTTTTCAATTTTTATGCATATTTTTAAGAGATTTTTATTTATGTTTCCTTTGTATAAAATTTTTGAGGTTATATTTGAGTGTGAGATGCTTACTATGTATTTGATAAAATGTTACAGAGGAGATCAAAACTGGCTAAACAATGATTACATTCTAGGTCACTAGTTTACTTCTATTTCTCAAATCTTCAACTTTTTTAATTTTTTTATATTTTTTGCACATGTTTTTAAGATATATTTATTTGTGTTTCCTGTATATAATTTTTGAGATTATATATGAGTATTAGATGCTTATTACGTGTTTTACAAATTGTCATAATAGAGACCAAAACTTGTCAAATGATGATTATAGATGAAGAAAAAAGTAAAAACAAAAAATAAAAATAGTCATATTCACAATTTTGGAAAAGGTAAAATATCTTTGAATTTTGCACATAGGTAAATCTCAAAAAAATATATGAAATTAATATAAGATTTGCTCTAAATGGGCAACTAAGAGCAAAGTTAAGGCCTTTCAAAATTTAGTTCAAAATACATTTTTTGGTGGATGTTAAATCTATTCAATTTTAACTAGAAATATTATGGTAGGGAAGCTAAAAAAAATAACATTAAAATATTACATAAACATTTCAAATCATTTTTTTTTACAAAAAATTGACTAGTTTAACTATGATAAGTTACCAAGTTATGTGTGTTAGTGTATATGTCCTAAAATTAATTATATTGATGATTGTAAATTTGAATCGTATTATTTTAATGACAATTCTAATTATCATATTTATATATATTATCTGTGTAATATATTTAATTGTGATAATAACCTTAAAATAATTATATTCTTAAATTTGCATAGTCATATATCATTGTAGATTAGGTTGTTTTGATATGTTAAGACTAACATGTGCAGTGACTTATATAAGATATTAAGTCTGCACATAAGTACAAGTTAGAGAACTTATATACTAGACCGACCTACCCTAAAAATAATATATAGATCGTTATATGAGTGTTATGAGTGATTCTTAGTGATCATTATTAATATGGTCCTTTGACCTGAGATCGCAAAAGTTCCTTACATGTGAGTTTCATATTTTGATACTACTCTATGTTACTCATGGTTGAGTAAATGCAAGGGTAGTTATTGGATATGTCATATATCATGCAAAGGGATTTGTGGGATCAAGATGGAATTTGTCCCTCTTATATAATAGGAGTGACATTTGTGGGCCCCTTAATTAAGTGAGACTGAGAAAATGTATGGCCATGCTCAAGTGAATTGACATGGGATGTCAATTACATTTACTTCAGTCAGCATACTTAAGAACCAAGAAACTTTTAGATTGGGCTATACAGGAATGACACGGTCCATATCTCATGCTCAATTTATATGTCTAGGACAAAAGGACACAGATGATGATCATATATTAAGGTCTAGTCACATTACCGACTTTCTCATTGCTTGGGTAATGTAAGGTTTTGGATCAACATACGTAGTAGAATTTTTAAAATTTTGATCCAAATCTTACTTAAGATCTATGCAAAAGGGGCATAAATCAGTATTAGGATTTTACCTTATTTGTGCTCGTGTTCTTTCTGAACAAATCTTTGAGAGAACGAATGAATCAAACGTTGGCCAAAAGTACAACGTCTCTATGGTATCCACACAAAGTGAACAATGATTTCTCTCTCTACGAAGCTGCTAGGATTCGTCTCTCTCTTTAGGATTAGGCTTAATACATTTTTCTTAGGTGAGTTAGGGTTTAATGGTAGCTCATCATGTGTGTTAGGTGTTGCCTTCAAGTTCCTTTTTATAGACCTAAGGCATTCCACATTCCTAGTCCTACTAGGATAATGCTTCTGAAAACCTAATCTCACTTAATAATTATCACTTTATTCTTATCATAGAGAGAGTGAAGAGAGATAGAACTTATCTATTAATTATCTAATATTAAATAATAATATTATCTCATAATATAATTATTTAATATTAAATTGGCATATAATTATCTTATATCAGATAATAATATTATCTCATAATATAATTATCTAATATCTAATAACGTAATTATCTGATATTACTTTAATATCAAATAATATTACATAATATATTACATATATATTATGTGAATAAATATATTATTATCTTAATAATATATATATATATATATATGCACGAAAATAAGTCCAATTAATTGAATTTTAGTGCAATTAAAATTTAATTAATTATTGTCTCATTCATACTCCCTTTGTGTGACTCTATAGGTTCTTACTAAATTGATAATGACTCATTTTAAGCTATAGACGGTGAGCGGTATCTAGTAATACATCACTATCACTCAAGTAGTAAGAATGTCTATGATTTCGATATCTACCTAATATATGATCAATGCTTTGCATCATAATTCCTTTTGCAACAATATCCAAATCGAACTTGAGGCATGGAGTGTGTTATCCTCAGTCAATGTTCAATTTATATTTTTTAATACTAAGTAGAGTTAAAATAAATTATCAATATCACATATTAATCCAATTGAGCATAGTCATGTATTTCTAAGTCTCACTCAATTAAGGAGCCCAAGGATATCTCTCTTTTATACAAAAGTAACAAAATTCCATCTACATGACTCACTTCCCTCTGCATGATTCGCGACACACCCAATCAATGTCCTACTCATCATTCCAATTAAAGGTGGCATAAGACAATATCAAAATGAGTAACTCCTCATGTAAGGAAGCGTAGTAACTTTAGGTTAAAGAACTATGTGCATTTGTGATCATATTAGAATAACTAATGACACGTCTATCCATGCAATATTCTCATAGTGGGTCAGTCTAATATATTATTCACTAATAATGTACTCATATATTAACTTAATATCACATATCCATGATTCATAATCATCAATCACTATACATGCTAATCTCAATGTATTATTACTATCATTTTTCATAATAATACTTGACTAAAGACATTTTAGGAATAGCAAAGCTTATTGCAAGGATAATTATTATATTTAAGTTATAATTGCACATAGTAATAAAATATGAAACAAAAATATAATAATTTGAATTGCCTAAAATAAAACATAATACATTGTGCATTTATTACAATCATCTCTATGATTGACTCCTAAGATACACACCAATAGGTAATAATGATGTGTTGTTAGATACCACTTATTATTTATGACCATTAATGTGATTTATTATCATTGCCAATATAATAAGATCCTAGTAGGGTCACACACTTAGAGCTTAGTGGATTTAGAATTGATGAACCAAATTGTTTGGGCTTAATATTTGAGAATTCCATGTTATAATTATAAAGCCCAATAATAAGTCTATTATTATACATAAAACAAGGCCTAATTAGTTAGGATTTTCTATGCACCTATTTAAATAAGCTTATTGGGTAATAATAGATTATTATTCATGCATCCTAAAGCATACAAAAACCCTAACACTCCTCATTAACCATAACCCTTGAAGAGGTATAGCTAGCACTATCGTGAAAACATTCATTAGTGCTCTCTTAGTTCGTAATGGATACCTCGGAGTTTTTGGCCAAAAGGAAATCAAAGAGGTGATCAATGAACGAAGTTCCTAAATCATCAAAAAGGTATTGAATGAATCCTTATTCTAATCTAATATTTTACATGGATCCATTGGCTGGGATCGGTTAATTTCGTTGCCCTTGTTTGGCTCCCGATCCCAATAGTGGTATAAGAGCTTCTTGTGAAACATTAAATTAGGATCCTATTTTGTTTGCTAATTGCAATATTGTGATTTGATGAATTGTTTTATATAGTCACGTTTCAATGATTTCTAATTAGGATTAATGTGAATTTGATTTTGTGCATTTTGGTTCAAGAAAAATTAATATGATTAATTCTAATTCTTTTTTGAATTTAAATCTAATTTTGAATTTTGATTTAAATTCGAATGTGTTTTATGATTACTTCTTGTTCTTGGTTTGAATTTGAATTTGTTTCTGGGTTTTTAATTGAAATTCAAATCTATTTCTGGGTTCTGTTTTAAACTAAAAATCTATTGCAATAATTATGGGTTTTGATTTGAAATTGAAATTGATTTTTGGGTTTTGTTTTAAACAGAACCAAAAGAATTAATTACATGAATATGATTTTATCTATGAAAAATGTTTTCTGATTAAAACCTAGGTTTTGTTATGAATCAGAATTAATCAAATTAATTCCTTGGATCTGTTTCATATATGTGATATACCTTATATTCAAATGTTGAATATGTTTTGCATAGAATTAATGCGATTACTTCTAAAACAATCTTCATATATGGATCTGATTAACATGCTTAATGTAATTTAAAGTAAATCTGGACTCATGTATGAAGTATATGCATGAATGGTTTAATGTGATTAAATTGTCCAATATGTTTTGACGTAAATCCTACTTTGAAACTACGATTTGAATGCTAAATTTTATTGAATTGTTCGACTAAAGGAGTGTGTTAATTGTCGACAAATTAAATTTCAATCTAAATGTCAGATGCAATCAATTTTTTAGAGTGAGGGGCTTCGCCCCCCACAGGGGCGCTGCTCCTTGACCTCGCTCGCTAACCAGCTAGTAGGACCGCTGTAAATTCTCCTTGTAGTGTGATGTTAAGTGATTAGTTAATTAATTTGGAATTAATTAATTTAGATTTTGATATTGAAAATATATTTGGATATATATTTCACTTATCATGTTGTTTGTTGCTTAATGTATGGTGCATAATTATGGCCTTTAGTTTTGTTGCAATTTTAAAATACGGCCTAAGTGTTGTGCCTTTCTATTACTTCTGGTTGTACATTCTCTTCTCATCTTACTTTCCTTAAATGTAACTCGAGGTTTCTTTATTATTATGTAATAATTTTATTAGAGCACTTGAAGAGGCAACAATGGAAGTGGAGATCAAACTATGCAAAAAGAAGAAGATTCTTAGGAAGAAGTTTTTCTTTCTTAATTTTATTTGATATTCTTAAGCTCTAGAATATCACTTAGGTTAGACCATGATCATGTCACATTTAATTTATGTTTTATGTATGAGATGCATATGATGAATGTATGAGATACCTATAGTAGATGTATGTGATGCATGCTTAATAAAACCAAATACAATAATGGTGAGATCAAATACATTAAAATCCCTTAAATAAAATATTAAGTCAAAAGAGATGCCTTCCAATAATAGCACTCATCAAGATCTTGATTTACTATAGGTGGGTTTGCCAAAGCAAAGTGCTTAAAGTCTATCTTGGTAAGACGTGATAAGATAAAAGTGATATCCAAATTACTAGTTATCAGGTTTGACTTAATTAGGCTATACCAATAGGATTGGAGCCTAGAGGTATAGAGTTAGTTATGAATTCATGAGATGAATTTAAATAAGTGTTATTCACCTAACTATCTAAGAGTTGCATAAGATGTAATTAACAAGAAGTTGTCTACCTAAATAGCTACCTCTTGGGCAATTAGCCAAAGCCAACTCAAGATTTGGTAAAATATGGATCTTGACTCACTAGAAAACCTTGATGATAAGGTTTTTTGAAATAATAATGAAGGCTATTATTTTGAGAAAAATAGTGGGAGTATTATTTAATAAAAGACTTTATTAAATAAATTAAATACATGATTCTCATCCTGCATATTTTCTATTGTAAATAACCATGACATCAAATACATCAAACTTATTACTGTGATCTATCCTTGAAAAGGATAAACTGAATGGGACAAATTTTCTAGATTGGTATCGAAACTTGAGGATTTTCCTCAAGCATGAGAAAAAGCAATATGTCCTAGGGTAACCTACTCCAGATGAGCCTGTTGCCAATGCTCTTCGAGTAGAAAAGGATGCTTATAAGAAGCATCTAGAAGATGCTCTGGATGTTAGTTGTCTTATGCTTACTACTATGAACTCTGAGCTTTAGAAGCAACATGAGAACATGAAGACGTTCAATATGATTGATCACTTTAAACAGCTTTACCAAGAGCAAGCAAGACATGAGATGTATGATGTATTTAAAGCATTATTTCAGTGTAAGATGGCTAAAGGAACACCTATTGCTACACATGTGCTTAAGATGATTAGATACACTAATAGCCTTAAAAGGTTGGGTTTTCCTTTATAGCAAGAATTGGCTACTGATATAGTTCTGCAATCATTGCTTAAGAGTTATAGTCAATTCGTCATGAATTACAAAATAAATGAAATTGATAAGATTTTACCTGAACTGTTTAATATGTTAAGAACTGCTGAGCAAAACTTGAAAAAGTCCAAGCCCAATTCCATCATGATGGTTCAAAAGGGCAAAGGAAATGGCAAGTTTAAAGTTAAGAATAAAAAGAAAAAAGACAAGACTGATGGAAAGTCCAAGTCAAATTCCTCTGCATTGAAGCCCAAAGGTGGCGTGGCCAAGGAAGGGTAATGCTTCCATTGCAAAGAACTAGGACATTGGAAGCGAAATTGCAAGATTTACCCGAAAGAGTTTAAGAAGCAAAAGGGAAGTGAGATTTTCAACTCAAGTATTTATGTTATAGAGAATAATTTATCTACTTCTACATCTTGGGTATTAGATATTGGATGTGGTAGTACTTACATTTATGTAAATGTGCAGAATCTTAAAGGAAGTAGATCATTAGCCAAAGGTGAAGTAGACTTGCACATTGGAAATGAAGCAAGAGTTGCTACATTAGTTGTAGGGACTTATTATTTATCTTTACCTAATGTATTAGTTTTAGAATTGGACAATTGTTATTTTGTGCTTACTGTTAGTAGAAATTCGATTTCTTTTTCTTGTTTAGACAAGAAAGGCTTTTCATTTATAATAAAGGACAAATGTTGCTTTATTTATTTAAATGAAATGTTTTATGGTAATGCACACTTAACTAATGGTCTTTATGTTTTAGACCTTGAAAATCCAATCTATAACATAAATACTAAGAAGGTTAAAACTAATGATTCAAATTTAACCTATCTTTGGCATTGTCGTTTAGGCCATATAAATGAAACATGCATCTCCAAACTCTATAAGGATAGATTTTTGGACTCATTTGATTTTGAATCATACAAGGTATGTGAGTCATGTTTATTAGGTAAGATAACTAAAGCCCTTTTTATTGGGAAAGGTAAAAGAGTTAGTGATTTACTAGGCCTTATATATAGTGATATATGTGGACCTTTAAACACATAAGCCAGAGGAGGTTATCAATACTTCATTACTTTTACTGATGATTTCAGTAGATATGGTTATGTGTTTCTTATCAAACATAAGTTTGAATCTTTTGAAAAGTTCAAAGAATTCAAAAATAAAGTACAAAATTAACTAGGTAAAAGTATTAAAGCACTTTGATCAGATCGAGGTGGTGAATACTTAGACCGAGAGTTCCTTGATCATTTAAATAAGTGTGGCATTGTATCATAACTTACTCCATCATGAACACCTTAATGGAATGGTGTTTTTAAAGGAGGAATAAAACTTTGTTGGACATAGTTCGATCAATGATGAGTCAGGCTGACCTTCCAAATTCTTTTTGGGGACATGCTATAGAGACTGTAGCCTTCACACTAAACCGTGTTCCATTAAAATTAGTTCAAAAAATACTATATGAGATATGGATTGAAAAATGTCCTAATTTATCTTTTATAAATATTTGGGGTTGTGAAGCTTACGTAAGATGTTAGATTTCTGATAAACTTAAACCCAAATCTGATAAATATTTTTTCATTAGATATCCTAAGAAAATAAAAGGATATTATTTCTATAATCTAACTGAGCAAAAAGTGTTTATTACTTGAACTGATATTTTTCTAGAGAGAGAATTTATTTCTAGAAGAATCAATGGGAGGAGAATAGAACTTGAAGAAATTCAAGATTAACAAGAGAACATTGAACTTGAGATATAACCTGAGTCGATTCCACAACTAGTTATGGAAGAACCTGCTCATGTAACACAGACCCACGTAGGTCTAGTAGGTCTAGTCATGAGCTCGAGAGATATGGATTTCTCATGACTCATTACGGTAATGTGTTGCTCATGGAGCAAGATGAGTCCACAACCTACCAAGAGGCTATGATGGGCCCAGATTCTGAGAAATGACTAGAAGTTATGAAATCAAATATGAACTCCATGTATGCAATCCAAGTTTGGACTTTAGTTGATCCACTTGAAGGGGTAAAACCCATTGGGTGCAAATAGGTTTTCAAAAAGAAAACCGACATGGATGGTAATGTGTGTACCTTTAAGGGACTTTTTCTCCATGGTATTAACTATGATGAGACTTTTTCTTCAATTATCATGCTTAAATCCATCAGGATTCTTCTATCTATAGCCGCATATTATGATTATGAAATCTGACAAATGAATGTCAAAACTACTTTCCTTAATGAAAATCTTCTTGATGATGTGTATATGATACAACTTGAAGGTTTTGTAAATCTTAAAAATGTTGGAAAAGTTTGCAAATTGCAACAATCCATTTATGGATTGAAGCAGGTTTCTTAAAGTTTGAATCTTCATTTCGATAATGCAATCAAAGAGTTTAGTTTTATCAAGAATGAAGATGAACCTTGTATGTACAAAAAGGTTAGTGGGAGCATAATAATCTTTTTGATGTTGTATGTAAATGACATACTACTCATTAGAAATGACATTCCTACATTACAGTTTGTAAAAACTTGGTTAAGAAATTACTTTTCTGTGAAAGACTTAGGTGAGGCCTCCTATGTATTAGGTATCAAGATCTATAGAGATAGATCGAGAAAATTGCTTAGCCTATGTCAGAGTACATACATCGATAAGGTACGAAAGAGATTTAGCATGCAAGATCCTAAAAGAGGATTCTTACCGATGTTACATGGCATAAATCTCTTAAAAACTTAGTGTCCTTCCATAAAGTGTGAGAGATAGCACATGAGTAAGATTTATTATGCATTTATATACCACTGTTGGGATTGGGAGCCATACGAGCGCAACGAAATAAACCGATCCTAACCAACGGATCCATGCAAAATGTTAAATTAGAATGTAAGATTCAGGTTATACCTTTATATGATTCCAAATTTTGTTCATTGATCATCTCTTCGACTTCCTTTCGGTTAAAGACTCCGAGGTATCCACACGAACCAGTAGATCACTAATGAACGTCCTCACGATCACTAGTTGGAATTCGTCTCCTTAGCCTCGTAGTGCTAGCTACGTCCCTTCAAGGATTATGGTCAAGGAGATGTGCTAGGATTTTTCTATGTTGTATGGGATGCGTGAATAATGAGTCAACCTTATTATTACCCAACAAGCTTATTTAAATAGGAGCATAGAAAATCCTAACTAATTTGGGCTTTAGTCTATATATAATCATAGGATTATTATTAAGCCTTATAATTATAACATAGAATTCCCAAGTATTAGGCCCAAATAATTTGGTTCATTAATTTCAAATCCACTAGGATCTAAGTGTGTGACCCTTTAGACTGTCATTACATTGGCAATAATCATTAATCATATTAATGATCATAAACAATGAGCGGTGTCTAACAACACATCATTGTTACCCAAGTGATGAGAAAGTCAGTGATTCGACTGAACCTTTATGTGTGATCATCATCTATATCATTTTGTCTTAAACATCTAGATTGAGTACGAGACATGGACCGTGTCATTCCCGTACAGTCCAATATCAAAGTTTCTTTATCCCTAAATAAGCTAACTGAAGCAAATGTAATTGACATCCCATGTCAATTCATTTGAACATGGCTATGCATTTTCTTAACTTTATTTAATCAAGGGACCCACAGATGTTACTCTTGTTATATAGGAGGGACAAATTCCATCTTGATCATACAAATCCCTCCGCATGATATGTGACATATGCAATAACTACCCTTGTATTCACTCAAGTATGAGTGATAGAATAGTATCAAAATATGAAACTCACATATAGGAAACCTTGGTGATCTCAGGTTAAAGGACCATAATAATAATGATCACTAAGAATCACTCATGACACTTATATAACAATCCATGTACTGTTCTTAGGATGGGTCATCCAATATACAAGTTCTCTAACTTGTAATCATGTGTAAGCTTAATATCTCATATAAGTCACTACACATGCTAGTCTTAACATATCAAAGCAACATAATCCATAATGATATATAACTAAGGACATTTAAGAATATAATTATTCTAAGGTTATTATCATAATTAAATATATTACGCAAATAATATTTATAAATATAATAATTAGAATTGTCATTAAAATAACATGATTCAAAATTACAATCATCAATATGATTAGTTTTAGGGCATATACACTAACAATCTCCCACTTGCACTACAACCAATCATCCATGTATCTAATACCTATAGATCTCATATGACTATCATGCTTTTGCTGCGTCAGGGCTTTTGTCAGTTGATCGGCGATATTATCATCGATCGGTATTCTGCATATCCTGACATCATTTCTGTTAACAATATCTCTTATGAGATGATAGCACCGGAGTATATGTTTGGATTTTTGGTGAGATCTAGGTTCCTTGGTTTGCGCAATGGCTCCATTATTGTCACAATATAGCTCTACTGGGTCAGCAATGCTAGGAATAACTCCAAGTTCAGTGATGAACTTCTTAATCCAAACAGCCTCCTTTGCGGCATCTGATACTACAATGTATTCAGCTTCTGTTGTAGAATCGGCCATTGTCCCTTGCTTTAAACTCTTGCAGGTCACAGTGCCACTATTAAGGCAAAATACATAAGCTGACTGCGACTTGAAATCATCTTTGTCAGTTTGAAAGCTAGCATCAGTGTAACCACTTACAATGAGCTCTTCCTTACCTCTATAAATCAAGAACATGTCTTTAGTTCTTCTTAAGTACTTAAGAATATTTTTGATAGCTGTCCAGTGACTTTTACTAGGATCTAATTGGTATTTGCTCGTCATGCTTAAAGCATACGAGACATTAGGACGAGTACATAACATGGCATACATGATAGACCCAATCGCAAATGCATAAGGGATCTTACTCATGCGTTGTCTCTCATACTCTATGGAAGGACATTGAGTTCTTGAGAGACTTATGCCATGTGACATCGGCAAGAATCCTCTTTTAGAATCTTGCATGCTAAACCTTTTTAGCACTTTATCGATGTATGTACTTTGACTTAGGCCAAGCAATTTTCTCAATCTATCTCTATAAATCTTGACACCTAATACATAAGAGGCCTCACTTAAGTCTTTCACAGAAAAATAATTTCCTAACTAAGTTTTTACAAACTGTAGTGTAGGAATGTCATTTCCAATGAGTAATATGTCATGTACATACAATACCAGAAAGACTATTGTGCTCCCACTAACCTTCTTGTACACACAGGGTTCATCTTCATTCTTGATGAAACTAAACTCTTTGATCGCATCTTCGAAATGAAGATTCCAACTCCGAGAAGCTTGCTTCAACCCACAAATGGATCGTTGCAATTTGCAAACCTTTCCAGCATTTTCAGGATTTACAAAATCTTCAGGTTGTGTCATGTACACATCCTCAAGAAGATTTCCATTAAGGAAAGCAGTTTTGACATCCATTTGCCAGATTTCATAATCATAATATGCTGCTATAGCTAGAAGAATCCTGATGGATTTAAGCATGATAATTGGAGAAAAAGTCTCATCATAGTCAATACCATGGATTTGTTTGAAATCTTTTACAACCAATCGTCCCTCAAAGGTACACACATTATCATCCATGTCAATTTTCTTTTTGAAAACCCATTTGCACCTAATGGGTTTTACCCTTTCAGGTGGATCAACCAAAGTCCAAACTTGGTTTGAATACATGGAGTCCATCTCTGATTTCATAACTTCTAGCCATTTCTCAGAATCTAGGCCCATCATAGCCTTTTGGTAAGTTGTGGACTCATCTTGGTCTATGAGCAACACATCACTGTGATGAGTCACGAGAAATCCATATCTCTCAGGCTCATGACGTATTCTACTAGATCTACGTGGGTTCTGTGTTACATGAGCAAGTTCTTCCACAACTGGTTATGGAACCGGCTCAGGTTCCATCTCAAGTTCAATGTTTCCTCGTTGATCTTGAATTTCTTCAAGTTCTATTCTTCTCCCGCTAATTCTTCTAGAGATAAATTCTCTCTCTAGAAAAATACCAATTCGAGCAATAAACACTTTTTGCTCAGTTGGATTATAGAACTAATATCCTTTTGTTTCCTTAGGATATCCAACGAAAAAATATTTATTAGATTTGGATCCAAGTTTATCAGAAGCCTAACATCTTACGTAAGCTTCGCAGTCCTAAATCTTCATAAAAGACAAACTAGGACGTTTCCCAGTATTGGGATTGGGAGCCATACAAGCATAGCAGAATAAATCGATCCCATCCACCAGATCCATGCAAAAACATTAAATTGGAATAAAGGTTCGTTCAATACCTTTGTTGATGACTCTAGAACTCGGTCATTGATCACCTCTTCAGCTTTCTTTCGGTCGAAGACTCTGAAGTATCCACACGAACCTGTGAATCATCGATGAATATCCACACAAACACCAGTTGGAATTGATCTCCTTTCACCTCGTAGTGCTAGCTATGCCTCTTCAGGGGTTTTGGTCAAGGAGAGGTGCTAGGGTTTTTCTGTGCCTTTTTGGGGTGCGTGAATAATGATAATATTAACTATTATTACCCAACAAGTCTATTTAAATAGGTGCATAGAAAAACCTAACCTATTTGGACTTTATTCCATGTACAATTATAGGCTTACTATTAGGCCTTATAATTATAACATGAATTCCTAAATATTAGGCCTAAACAATTTGGTCCACTAATTCCAAATTCACTAGGCTCTAAGTGTGCGATCCTACAGGCTCTCATTACGTAGGCAATGACCATTGATCATATTAATGATCATAAATAATGATCGGTGTCTAGCAACACATCATTGTTACCCAACTAATGAGAAAGTCGGTGATTTAACTAAACCTTTACACGTGATCATCACCTATATCCTTTTGTCCTATACATCTAGATTGAGCACGAGACATGGACCGTATCATTCCCGTATAGCCCAATCTTAAGGTTTTTTTATTCCTAAGTAAGCTAATTGAAACAAATGTAATCGATATCCTATGTCAATTCATCTGAGCATGGCCATGCATTTTCTCAACTTTACTTAATCAAGAGGCCCACAGATGTTACTCCTGTTATATAGGAGAGACAAATCCCATCTTGATCATACAAACCCCTCCGCATGATATGTGACATATCCAATATCTACCCTTGCATTCACTCAACCATTAGTGACATAGAATAGTATTAAAATATGAAACTCACATGTAGGGAACCTTGGTGATCTCAGGTCAAAGAACCATATTAATAATGATCACTAAGAACCACTCATAACACTCATAAAACGATCCATGTAGTATTCTTAATATGGGTCGGTCCAGTATACAAGTTCTCTAACTTGTACTCATGTGTAAACTTAATATCCCATATAAGTCTTCACACATGCTAGTCTTAACATATCAAAGTAACCAAATCCACAATGATATATGACTAGGGATATTTAAGAATACAATTATTCTAAAATTATTATCATAATTGAATATATTACACATATAATATATATAAATATAATAATTGAAATTGCCATTAAAATAACATGATTCAAAATTACAATCACCAATATGATTGGTTTTAGGGCATATACACTAACACCCAGTCCATATCTCATATGGTGTCTTTTGAACTGATTTTGATGGAACACAATTTAATGTGAAAGTTGTAGTCTCTAGAGCATGTCCCCAGAAGGAATTTGGATGGTCAACCTGACTCATCATTGACCGAACCTTGTCTAACAAAGCTCGATTCCTCCTTTCAGAAACACCATTCCATTGAGGTGTTCCTAGTGGAGTGAGTTGTGATACAATGCCACACTCCTTTAGATGATTAAGGAACTCTCGGTCTAAGTATTCACCACCTCGATCTGATCGAAGTTCTTTAATACTTTTACTAAGTTAATTTTGTACTTCATTTTTGAACTTTTTAAACTTTTCAAAAGATTCAGACTTGTGTTTCATAAGAAACATATAACTATATCTACTGAAATCATCAGTAAAAGTAATGAAGTAGTGATAACCTCCTCTAGCTTGTGTGTTTAAAGGACCACATACATCACTATGTATAAAACCCAATAAATCACTAGCCCTTTCACCTTTCCCAATAAAAGAGGCTTTAGTCATCTTACTTAATAAACATGATTCACATACCTCATATGATTCAAAATCAAATGAGTCCAAAAATTCATCCTTATGGAGTTTGGAGATGCGTGTCTCATTTATATGGCCTAAAGGATAATGTCAAAGATAGGTTGGATTTAAATCATTAGTTTTGACCTTCTTTGTGTTTATGTTATAGATTGGATTTTCAAGATCCAGAACATAAAGACCATTCATTAATTGTGCACTGCCATAAAATATTTCATTTAAATAAATAGAGCAATATTTGTCCTTTATTATAAATGAAAAACCTTTCTTGTTTAAACAAGAAATAGAAATCAAATTTCTACTAACAGTAGGCACACAATAACAATTGTCCAATTCTAAAACTAATCCACTAAGTAAAGATAAATAATAAGTCCCTACAGCTAATGCAGCAACTCTTGCTTCATTTCCAACACGTAGGTCCACTTCACCTTTGGCTAACGATCTACTTTCTTTAAGATCCTGCACATTTACACAAATGTGAGTACCACATCCAGTATCTAATACCTAAGATGTAGAAGTAGATAAATTAACCTCTATAACATAAATACCTGAGTTGGAAGTCCCACTTCCCTTTTGCTTCTTAAGCTCTTCCAGGTAAATCTTGCAATTTTACTTCCAATGTCCTGGTTCTTTGCAATGGAAGCATTGCCCTTCTTGGCCACGCCACCTTTGGGTTTCAGTGTAGAGGAACTTGACTTGGACTTTCTATCAGTCTTGTCCTTTTTCTTTTTATTCTTGGCCTTAGACTTGCCCTTTCCTTTGCCCTTTTGAACCATCATAATAGAATTGGGCTTGGACTTTTTCAAGTTCTACTTAACAGTTCTCAACATGTTAAGTAATTTAGGCAAAGTCTTATCAATTTCATTCATGTTGTAATTCATGACGAATTGACTATAGCTCTCGGGCAACGATTGCAGAACTATATTAGTGGTCAATTCTTGCTGCAAAGGAAAACCCAATCTTTCAAGGCTATTGATGTACCCAATCATTTTAAGAACATATGTAGCAACGGGTGTTCCTTCAGCCATCTTACACTGAAACAATGCTTTAGAAACATCATATCTCTCATGTCTTGCTTGCTCTTGGTAGAGCTGTTTAAGGTGATCAATCATATTGAATGCCTCCATGTTCTCATGTTGCTTTTGAAGCTTAAAGTTCATGGTAGCAAGCATGAGACAACTAATATCCAGAGCATCTTCTAGATGCTTCTTATAAGCATCCTTTTCTGCTCGAGGAGCATTAGTAGCAGGCTCATATGGAGTAGGTTGCTTTAGGACATACTGCTTTTTCTCATGCTTGAGGACAATCCTCAAGTTTCGATACCAATCAAGAAAATTCGTCCCATTCAATTTATCCTTCTTAAGGATAGATCGCAGTGATAAGTTTGATGCATTTGATGCCATGATTATCTACAATAGAAAAATATACAGAATGAGAATCATGTATTTTATTTATTTAATAAGGTCTTTTATTAAATAATACTCCCACTATTTTTCTCAAAATAATAGCCTTCACTATTATTTCAGAAAGCCTTATTGTCAAAGTTTTCTAGTGGGCTAAGATCCATATTTTATCAAATCTTAAGTTAACTTTGGCTAATTGCCCAAGATATGGCTGTTTAGGTAGACAACTCCTTTGTCAATTACATCTTATGCAACTCTTGGATAGTTGGGTGAATAACACTTATTTGAATTCATCTCATGAATTCATAACTAACTCTATGCCTCTAGGCCCCAATCCTATTGGTATAGCCCAGTTAAGTCAAGACTCAATAATTAGCAATTTGGATATCACTATTATCCCATCGCGTCTTACCAAGACAGACTTTAGGTACTTTGCTTTGGCAAACTCGTCTATAGTTGATCAAGATCTTGATGAGTGCTATTATTGGAAGGCATCTCCTTTTTTTTTACTTAATATTTTGTTTGAGGGATTTTAATTTATTTGATCTCACCATTATGTACTTGGTTTTATTAAGCATGCATCATATACATCTAGCATAGGTATCTCATACATTCATCATATACATCTCATACATAAAACATAAATTAAACGTGACATGATTATGGCCCAACCTAAGTGATATTCTAGAGCTCAAGAATATCAAATAAAACTAAGAAAGAAAAACTTCTTCCTAAGAACTTTCTTCTTTCTTCATGGTTTGATCTCTACTTCCATTGTTTCCACTTCAAGTGCTCCAATAAAATTATTATATAATAATAAAGAAACCTCGAGTTACATTCGAAGGGAGTAAGATGAGAAGAGAATGTACAACTAGAAGTAATAGAAAGGCACGACATGCAGGCCGTATTTAAAAATTGTAACCAAAACCAAAGGCCATAATCATGCACTATACATCAAGCAACAAAATAACATGATAAGTGAAACATATATCCAAATATATTTTCAATATCAAAATCTGAATTAATTAATTCTGAATTAATTAACTAATTACTTAATGTCACACTATGGAGAGAATTTACGGCGATCCCACCAGCCAGTTAGCGAGCGGGGTCAAGGGGCAGTGCCTTTGCCAGGGGGTTAGGGGGTAGGAGCCCCCCGTCTAAAAAATTGATTGCACCTAACATTCAGATTGCAATTCAATTTGTCAACAATTGACATTCCCCTTTAGTCAATCAATTCAACAATTATTGACACTCAAATCACGGGTTTACAAATTTGATTTAAGACAGAATCATAATGGATAAATTTTAATCATATTAAAACAGATCCAATTAATTCACAGATTTTATACAAAATAAATTCAACAATTAATTTCATGAAAAATCAGATTCAGCCATTAAGTGCAAGGTATATCACATATATGAAAAAGATTTAAGAAGTTAATTTAATTAATTCTGATTCATGACAGAATCTATATTTTAATCAGAAAATGTCTTTCATATATTAAAACAGATTCACGCAATTAATTCTTTTGATTCTATTTAAAACAGAACCTAGAAATCAGTTTCAAATTCGAATCAAAATCCAGAATTATTGCAACAGATTTAAATTTAAAAAGAAACCCAAAAACAGATTCGAGTTTTAATCAAAAATCTAGAAACAGATTCGAATTCAAAACAGAAACAAGAATTAATCACAAAACACATTCAAATTTAAATCAGAATTCAAAATAAGGTTTAAATTCAAAACAGAATCAAAATTAATCATATTAAGTTTGCTTGAACCAGAATGCACGAAATCAAATTTACCCTAATCCTAATTAGGAATCATTGAAGCGTGATATACAGAACAATTCATTGACATCATAATCACGCAATTAGCAAACAAAATCCTAATTTAGCATTTTATAAGTAGCTCTGATACCACTGTTGGGATTGGGAGCCATATGAGCGCAATGGAATAAACCGATCCCAGCCAACGGATCCATCCAAAATGTTAAATTAGAATGTAGGATTCAAGTTATACCTTTATATGATTCCAAATTTTGTTCGTTGATCACCTCTTCGACTTCCGTTCGGTCAAAGACTTTGAGGTATCCACACGAACCAGTAGATCACTAATGAACGTCCTCACGATTACTGGTTGGAATTCGTCTCCTTAGCCTTGTAGTGCTAGTTACGTCTTTTCAAGGATTATGGTCAAGGAGAGGTGCTAGGATTTTTTTATGCTGTATGGGATGCGTGAATAATGAGTCAACCTTATTATTACCTAACAAGCCTATTTAAATAGGAGCATAGAAAATCCTAACTAATTTGGGCTTTGGTCTATGTATAATTATAGGCTTATTATTGGGCCTTATAATTATAATATATAATTCTCAAATATTAGGCCCAAACAATTTGGTCCATTAATTCCAAATCCATTAGGCTCTAAGTGTGTGACCCTTTAGGCTCTCATTACATTGGTAATAATCATTAATCATATTAATGATCATAAATAATGAGCGGATCTAGCAACACATCATTGTTACCTAAGTGATGAAAAAGTCGGTGATTCGACTGAACCTTTATATGTGATCATCATCTATATCCTTTTGTCCTAAACATCTAGATTGAGCACGAGACATGGACCGTGTCATTCCCGTATAGTCTAATCTCGAGGTTTCTTGATCCCTAAGTAAGCTGACTGAAGCAAATGTAATTGACATCCCATGTCAATTCATTTGAGCATGGCCATGCATTTTCTCAACTTTACTTAATCAAGGGGCCCACAGATATTACTCTTGTTATATAGGAGGGACAAATTCCATCTTGATCACACAAATCCCTCTGCATGACATGTGACATATCCAATAACTACCCTTGTATTCACTCAAGCATGAATGACAGAATAATATCAAAATATGAAACTCATATGTAGGGAACTTTGGTGATCTCAGGTCAAAGGACCATAATAATAATGATCATTAAGAATCACTCATGACACTCATATAACAATCCATGTACTGTTCTTAGGATGGGTCGGTCCAATATACAAGTTCTCTAACTTGTAATCATGTGTAAGCTTAATATCTCATATAAGTCACTACACATACTAGTCTTAACATATCAAAGCAACCTAATCCACAATGATATATGACTAAGGACATTTAAGAATATAATTATTTTAAGATTATTATCATAATTAAATATATTATGCAGACAATATATATAAATATAATAATTGGAATTGCCATTAAAATAACATGATTCAAAATTACAATCATCAATATGATTGATTTTAGGGCATATACACTAACACTTAAAACTTTTATCTTCGTACAACTAAATTAAAAGGGCTATAATAATTATTAGGCCAACTTTATTACTACATGTTGATATCCTAAGGTCAGCATGCTGGCAAGGAAGTTTTTTTTCCATAAGGATGTGATGTGCCTAAAAAGTGTGTTTGGAAAAACTATTTTGAAAATAGTTTTAATTATGAAATTGCCATTAATTAATATATAGTAGCATGATTTTCACTATGTTTGGAGATCAAAAGTTAATAAAACAAGTTCAAGTTGTTCTTCTTTTTTGTTTTTAAAATACATCTTCTTTGTTATTGAGCTTTGTTTTTAAAACACAGTTTAGTGAATTAGCATATATCCTTTACCACAGTTAAATAAGTTTTCAATGTAATTATGGAATATTATTACACCTAGTTACATCTAACCACGATTGTATATTAGTGTTAGAAATGTGAAATTTTAATGTTTGGTAAGTGAAAGTTTAATATTTTCTCTATTATTATGATAGAAATACTATTGAATTGATATACTCTTCAACTACTTGTGGATGCTATAAAATAAAATACTCTTTCATGTTTAAATCTCCATAGATGTGACTAAGAAAAAGAAAAAATTAAGGCTCAATAGGATCATAAGAACCATAATCATTTTTTGTTGCAATAGGTATGTGTTCATAAAAAATTTCTATCTGCTTCCAAGGATGTGGCTTATTTTTTTATTATCTCTAGTATTTTGGGTTTTATTGGTAATCAAAGATACCATGCCAGTGATAGTTAGTAATAAAGAGGTAAATAACATTATAGTGTTGACATTCACTGGTCTTATGATAATGTATTTGTTCCTTTTTTTGCTTTTATTTTTGTTGATAAGCTGTAGAGACAATTCTAGTTATCAAGAAAATACATTTTTTACTTCATTTTTCTATGTTTAATGGTTTTGTGATGTTATGTTATGTTTATATATCATAATAAAATAAATTTTTACTTAATTTTTTTGTAATGTATCATAATGACTGGTTTCAACATGTCATGTTATGTTAGAGTTAAAACTATTTAATCTATATATATCATGGGTTAGGATATTTTTTATTTGTCTAATCAGGTTAAGAATTAAAATGTATTGGCATATGATAGGACAATCTGCCATACATATATTTGTATTAACATTCTCTATCTCTTAATTATAACTCTAACCAAGCACTATTTTACCTTTAGGATAGAGTGTATGCAATTGCTCTTAAGTAAAAAGTTAGGTAGTATAGTTATTTACTAGCTATAAATGGTTAACTAGTTTTAAGAATATTAATAACAATTTTTTTACTATCTTAGGGCTACAATGTTGGTATGTGTCTTAGGAGCTAATTAAAAAGATGATTATAATGTACAATGTATTATATTTTATTTTAGGTAATGTAATTATTATATTTTATTTTTATATATATCTACATAATTTATAACTTAATATAATAATTATCCTTGGAATAGTTTTACTATTCCTAAAATACCCCTAGTCCAGTAGTATTATGAAAAGGATAGTAATAATATATCGAGACTAACATGTATAGTGATTGATGATTATGAATCATGGATATGTAATATTAAGTCAATACATGAGTACATTATTAGTGAATAGATGTACTGGATTTACCCGTAATGAGAAAACTACATAGATTATCATATGTCATTAGTTATTCTCATGAGACCACAATGCACATAGTCCTTTGACTTGAAATCGCTACGATTCCCTACATGAGAAGTTACATACTTTGATATCGTCTTGTATCACCTTTAACTGGGATGTGTTGTAGGACGCTAATTGGATGTGTCATGAATCATGCAAAGGGATGTGAGTGATATATATAGGAATTTTGTTCCTATTACATAGTATGAGTGATATCCATGGGTCCCTTGATTGAGTGAGATTAAGAAATGCATAACAATGCTCAAATGGATCAATATCAGATATTGATCATTTGTTTAAGTTAATCTATTCAGTATCAAAAAATATAAATTAAACATCAATAAGGATGACGCATTCCATATGTCTAATTCAATTTGGATATCATTACAAAAGGGACTATGTTGCAAAGTGTTGTTCACACATTAAGTGAATATTGAGTCATATATATTTTTACTACTTAGGTGGTAGTGATGTATTGTTAGATACTACTCACTATCTATGGTCCACAAGTGGGCCATTACTAATGTAGTAAAAACCTACAAGGTCACATAAAAGGAGTAAGAATGAGATAATAATTAATTGAACTTTAGTTAGACTAAAATCTAATTAATTGAGCTTATTTTCATTCATATAATTATTATTAAAATAATAATTTATTTTTACGTAATATATATAGTATATAGTATGTGATATTATTTGATATTAAAGTAATATCAGATAATTACGTTATTAGATATTAGATAATTATATTATAAGATAATATTATTTTCTAATATAAGATAACTATATGCCTTTTTAATATTAGATAATTATATTATGAGATAATGTTATTATCTAATATTGGATAATGGATAAGTCATATCTCTCCTCACGCTCTCCATGATGAGGATAAGGTGATAGTTGTCAAGTGTGATTAGGATTTCGGAAGCATTATCTTAGTAGGATTAGAAATGTAGTTTGCCTTAGTTTTATAAAAAGGAACTTGAAGGTAACACATTGTATAATACATTAGCTACCATTAAACCTTAAAATCACTCCAAAATACATTAAACTTAATCCTACTGAGAGAGAGACGTATCCTAGTAGATTCGTGGAGGGTGAAAAGTCTTTGTTCACTCCGCATGGATACTATAGAGATATTGTACCTTCTAGCTGACATTCGATTAGTGATTCATCTCGGTCTCTCGAAGTTTTGTTCAGAAAGAACACGAGAACATAAAAGGTAAAACTCTAAACATTGATTTATGCCCTTTTGTATGAATCCTAGGTAGAATTCGAATGTTTTTTTTAAATTCTG
This sequence comes from Sindora glabra, assembly GCA_020226215.1. Taxonomy (NCBI): domain Eukaryota; kingdom Viridiplantae; phylum Streptophyta; class Magnoliopsida; order Fabales; family Fabaceae; genus Sindora; species Sindora glabra. The sequence goes on along the minus strand of CM035228.1, from coordinate 36,777,346 downwards.
CTGCATATGATGATCCAAAACCTAACATACGAAACCAAAGAGAAAGATATAATTGTTCAATTTAATGCTATAGTAACTCCTTGTTATGTAAATTTTGTAATGACATATCTTTTGCATTTTAATTTTTTCATAATGTTTAGATAGTTTCAACCTAACAAAGGAATAGAGGAGAAAGCTAAGGAGGGAAAGACATAGGAAAAGTTAGTTGATCAAAAGAAGTACTATACATTTTTGTTGATATATGTAATCAATTAATGGAAAAAAGTAATAAAAAAGTGGTGCAATAATCTTTCAAAGGTTACCATGGAAGAAGGTAAAGATGGAGTTCTAAAAGAGGATAAATTATCATGGAAAAAAGCTAAACTCAAAAATAAATATAACTAGATGAGATCTAGATGGAGTCTTTAGAAGCAATTAAAAGGGAGAGAGACTGGATTGGGATGAGATCATGATAAAGGAACAATCAATGCCAATGATGAGTTATGGAATTTAAAAATTCAAGTTAGCTTTTTTTTAGTTTTCCTTACTTTGATGCTAAAAAATTAGATAAATGAGCTTATTTAATTACCTATATCTTGTTTTATAGGAAAATAGCAAATTTAAAATATTTTGAGATGAAGGGATTGATCTTGAACTTAAGTATAAAATGAATTAACTTTTTAGATGTTCATTAGCAAGATGAGGGTTTAAGTTTACCCTTATAAGTGATTAACCACAAGAGCAGGAAACAAATAAGACATATGTTCCTTCTCCACCTCATGTTGATAATGTTTATAGTACATTATTGAGTTATGAAGATGATGTGGATGAGACAAGTGATCTTAACAATTGCTATATAGAAAGTGTATGGGAAGAAATATGGAGAGATTCTATCCTTACCCTAAAAACTACTAAAAATTAAGGGCATGAAAGGAAAAGAAGAAACAAAAAGGTTTTTGAGAGTGATGGTTTAGAAAGTAACAAAAATGCAATAATCACTTATATTAGAAAAAGAGGAACTATTACAATAATGTGTGGAAAGTTTGATACTTTATTTGAAACTATTAAGGATAGAAATAATATTATGATAAATTTTTTGAATCTCATTAAAACATCTAAGCATAGTGTCATGGATGTTTCAAAGCATAGTCTTATAAATGCTTTGACAAAGATTTGTGCTTTTCCTATATTAGATGCCAGTACCCCTGAATTTAGCTTTGCTTGTACATTGATTGAAAATCCATAAAAATGGATAATTCTATTTGCCAAGAGACATGGCAATAGTTGAATGGATAAAGTTTATGTACAAGGAACAAAAGGAGCATTACGACTTCATCTTAAGCATTTCCATATTTAGTTATTATTCTAGACATTTATGGATATATACACTTGAACTATTTAAGTTATTGTTCTAAATATTTATGGATACTCAAAATTGCTTTTTAGTTAAGGTTACTTTTAAAGTCACCCTTGTTGGTTGAACTTTGTAGTTGTCTAGACATTTATGGATAAACTTTACTACATATCAAATTTTTATTATTTGGAGTGATAGTTTTGTAATTTTTTGCTGAGTTGATTAAAAGGAATTAAGGCATCTCATGATTTCTTATTAAGTTAAATTTTAATTTTTTACTTTGATTAGGCAAAAGTTTTATTCAAACTTATTGATTTATGTTCTCATGCATATATTTTAAACATTTCATGTGAGTGCTATGTTGGTTTCCTAATTGCTAGATATTTTAAATATTATAGGAAGTTATGATAGTTATTATTAAGTAATACCAATTACATGGTAGTTACTTTATTATCTTTATTTTGTATATCCCAGAATCTGGACCTTAAAAGTTGTGAAATTTTCATAACAAAATTAGATTAGTTTATCTTAAAATAATATTTTACTATTATACAACTTCTACAAAATAAGGAATTTCTTTGTCAAATTCTTGAAAATAACAATAAGTTTTAGGACTTAGTAGTATGTGCAATAAGTTATCTATGTGTTCATTATTTAAACCATATCTATAAGGAGTCATGCTACACTTCTTATTTAACGAGAGAAATGTGGATAAATGAGTTATTAATCGGCCATGAAAAATGGTGTTTTAATACATTTAGAATGAACTAAGATACATTTCACTAATTATGCATGGATTTAGAAAACAAATATAGTTTAAGGGCTTTAGATAGGATATTAATTTTGGAGAAAGTATGATTGTTTATATATATCCTTATTAAAGGTGCCTCAAATCAAGATGCAGAAGAGTTTTTAAAGAAGTTTTGGATGCTATAGATGGCCTTTCAAAAGATATAGTCAAGTTAAAAGATCCCAAATTCAAGGAAATTTCACCACAAATTGCTTATGATGTTAGATAGATGCCACACTTTAAAGTAACTGAGTATGCATTTATTTCTTTTTACTTTTTCATAAAGAGACATGTTTATTATCTTATAAACATAATTTCATATTAGGATTATATTGGAGCTATTGATGAAAAATGCATAATAGTAATTGTTTCTAAGGAGAATCAACTATGATATAGAGGAAGAATATGGATAATGACCATAAATGTCTTAGCAGCATGTGATTTTGATTTACTATTTACTTACATTTTAACTAGATAGGAAGGATCAACACATAATGCATGTATTTTTCTTATGACAATTAGTAATCCAAATCTACATTTTCCAAAACCACCATTAGGTAATTTAAGTTTTTAATGATTTAATTCTTGTATGACTTATAGATTAGAAGGCATTTCTTTCTAATTATATGACCTTTATATATACTTAGGAAAATATTATTTGGTAGACAAAGGCTACCTAGATAGAAAATGATATTTGCCACCGTACTCAAATATAAGATATCATTAATTAGAATTTCATGCTACAAATCCAAAAGGATCCTAAGAAATTTTCAATTAATCTCATTCATCCTTGAGAAGTTGTATTGAAAAGGTTTTTGGTGTCCTTAAGGCTCGATAGAGGATATTACAAAAAATACTCAAATATTCTATAATGGATCAAAATAGAATTATTTGTGCAGCTTTTGCATTACATAATTATATTATAAGAAATAATTTGGTGAGTCGACTTTTAGAATCATAGATCAAAATCCTAATTTTATATCTCTTAAGATATTTCCAAATGCTATGACTAATTCTTCATAGGAAGGTGTTGGAGAAATGAGAAGTGGAGAGATGGCAACTATTTGAGACACAGTTGCTTCTAGTTTAATGGCAAATAGACTAACTAGATGATAATCTTAGGGTGTTAAAAGTATTTGTGCTAAATAGTGTTATTAACTTTTATTTTACATTGGATTTATTATTAAAACTTTATTTTAATTGGTACTTTCTAATATAGTAATATATTTGCTAGAATTGTTATCTAAACTTTATTTCAATTGATACTTTTAATGATGTAATATATTTTATGATTAATAAATTATTTTCTAATTTATTAATATGCATGAAGAATATTAATTTATCAATCTTCCCGTTTCTTCCACTATCAACATATAAAAAATTACAATATTTATTTTTACATAAAAATTAAATAATTATAGTTATTAATTTTTTATTGGTAAATTTATTTATTATAAAAATTATTTTAATTTAATTTTAAATAAATATTTAATATATAATAAATTATAATGATAATTATTTGCAAGAAAATTTAATTTACTAAATAATATATAGGATCTAAAATATTAAAATAAAAAATTCAAATAATTTATAAAATATACTCATACCCCTATATGTTATTTTACAAACAACTAATTATAATTAATTGATTTTATCAAATATTCTTATTTAAATAATTAATGCAATCAATTAGTCAAATCTATTAATAAAATCAGTCATCAACTAACTACTAATTGAATTAGTTAACCACTAATGTATTAATTGTCAAATAAGGTCCATGTATTAGTGATCCCTTCTATGTATAAGTAATGAATTTAGATAGTTTTACAATCTACTATAAATATGTGGCATTCTATTGTATTGGTAAAGTGTGAGAAATAAGTATACAAAAGTTTCAAAATCTCTCATCCATCACTCTCTCTGCATTCAAATATCAATTCCTCACAAAATCCTTTGTAATATTATCAAAACCCCTCCAAAACACAAATATATATCTGCTTTTCTTCATGTAAAATGCACTGTCTATGTTTCTTTTCTAAATAGATTATGGTTGACCCTGATGCTCCTCCTAACCCAAGTAATCCTAATTTGATGGAATATCTTCATTGGTAAGCAACACCTTTTCAACTCATATTTTTTACTTGTTTGAGCTTCCACCTAGAAATGTTCAATTTATATTTGAAAAATGTTGATTACTCGTACTCATCGTTTTTCACATTTGCAATATAGTACTACTCGAATTTTACTGACCTTAATGATATCTGAACAGTTTGGGTTAGTTTAATTCATGCTATAGTAGGTAAAAATAGCTTTATTACTTGATTTTATAGAAAATGAGAGTAAATCAAACTCTATGATATAAACAAAGTACTTATGAAATTTCCACTTCACTTTTCCCACCCCAAACAATAATCAGGACTTCGAGAATAATTATGGTGAATCTTCATTTATAGGCCTTATACCTCCTTCTCTCATCCTTTTTGTAGTGTCAATATAGCATGACCCTGTATTGGATTGAACTTAGAATGCATGAAAGATATATTGCAAACCAATTAATTATCAATTCATCTCCAACGGGCTATAGATTGGCCACTGATATTCTAGCAACCACAGCGACTGCATTTGGTACGCATTTTCTTTCTTCCTTTCTTTCTTTTTCCGATGATATTCCGCATTCCACCTGTATGTTAAGTAGTTTGGCATTTTTGTTATTTAATAAAAAAAAAAAGAAAAAAAACAGTTGCTTGTCTGAGCTTAAGCAGTCTTATTTCTTACTAGACCACTTTTCCTGCCAAAAATACTAAATGATTCTAGTGGTTAACTTGCTTTTTGACCAAAGGTCAAGTGCTGCTGACTTATGAAAGACCACGACCAACGATGGGAATTCATCGGTTTGTGTTTGTGTGGTTTCGGCTAAGTGTATGCTCCTAGATGGCGCTAGAATTTCAACTCGAAAGAGCTTGCTGACCTTCACAACCTTGTTCCCCTCGGAGCCGTCAACGTCAATTGCCTGGCTCCAGTGGAAGGAGAGCAACTTGACTGTCATTGTTATTACCACTAATATCTAATTTCATGACAAATAGCACTGTTGGGAGATACTAGCTCGCAATAAGAAATTATAATGCATGTTTACTATTGCACTCAAAATCAATTATCTCACTGTTGAAATTACGGTCTAGACGGAACTTGTCCTTTCCCATCTCTTTCATCTTTTTTCTCTCCCCTTCCTTCCCACTATTTACTAACCGCCTATCCATTCCCTTTTTTGTCACTCCTGTACGCTCTCTCTTTTCTCTCTCTCCTTCCCTTCCTATAAATATATTAACAATTATATTGAGAAATAATAGTTGACATATGTAATTATTATAAATTTAGAATAAAATTAGGTGAACATGAATTAATTTTGTCGAGAAATGAAAAAAGAAAAACGAAAAAGAAGAGACTTATATTTTTTATATTATTTTTAATACAAAATATGCTTAACTTATATTTTTACTATTAAAAATTTTCTTACTCCTATTCTGTTTGGAATAGGAATATTAAATAGTAAATCCTTTTTAATAACAACATCTCCAAATATCAAATTAAGTACTTTTTATTGGACCTAAAATGCCATGAGACAAAATAATTATTATGGCTTAGCCTTAAATATCACATTTGAATGTCTAATGATACTTTTTCAACAAAAGTATATAGTTTTCCTTTGTGCACCAAACAAAAGAACGTATTTTCAATTTTGTTGACAAAGAACAAAAAATCAATTCAATTTTTAAAAATGTAATTTCTTAGAAAAACCCTATCCATAATTTTTTTTTGTTCGAAACAAACATAACCTAAATGAAAAACAAAGAGAATGTGACTAAATTAATAGAAGTAAGCATTTCATGCGAGAAAAGGAAGAACATTCTCCTCTCCTAGAAAGCAAAATTAAATATGCAATTGAGTAAAACTAAGAACTATATAACAAATACAAGCGTAGGATTTCATCTGAAGTTTAAAATATTATTAATTAGTGATTACTTTCTAATGATTTATTTTTTTAAGTTATATTTTTGCATTGAAGTGTGATTGAGATTATTTGGCAAGAAAATATTTTATTTAGGTAATAAATATTTATATTTGACAAAGATTTGGAATACAAGAGAAATTATTTCCTATTGTGTAGCTCTTGTAGATATTTAGGAGAAATGCAGAGATATTAGTTAAAATGTTGTAAGGTTATAGATGAGAATCTTCCTATACACTACCCTGTAGTTATAATGATTTTTTTTCACCTGAAATTTGTGAGTTTTTCACATTAAATTGTGTGTGTATTGTTACATTGCTTTTGTTGATTCAATTGTCTAATGCTTATGTATTTGGAGAGAAAATTTTTATCTGAAAATTTAAAATGAGAAGTCCAACAATCTTAATTTTGATTTGCTTTAAACATAATTAGACATGAAAACGCACTTCAAAAGTTCATTTATTTAAATGGATAATTAATTTCAACTCGTTATAAACATATTATGTCCGTATTTATCAAATTTGGATTTGATGAATGTGGGATACCCATAATGGGGCCCATATGAAAAGTTATCATCCTTGACCTTTTAGGTTGCATTATTTCAAGAAGAAATATAACCTTTCAGTATGAAAGGACATGATCTGATAGAAGACTTCTATAAATAGAATAAAGTCTCATATCAAAAGGTTGCTGAAATTTTTGTCAGATAACTCACATAATACAATTAATTCTCTAAGTGTGTGTGGTGGTGCATCTGTTGTGGAAACGCAATCCGGAGTTTCAATTAGTGATTCTTAATTTTTATGTAAGTACATGAATCAGTGTTCATGAGTACGTGTTCGTGCAGTATAGAAAATATCCAAGTGATATACAGCATCAAATCAATCAAGGAAACCAAGTATGTATCCGTTGCGTATTAATACTATAGAAAATTCCTTCATTAGTATTAGAGGCTGGTTGTTTTGAATGTCTGTATGATTCTTGATGTTTGCAAAATATGACCAATACTGGATGAGAAACATTGATTCAATACATGTATGCATGAGAAACTTGTAATGTACATATGTTGTGCATTTTTTTTTTTGGAAGACCTATGAATGTACATTAGGAACTTTTCACATAAATTGAACAGCATGTTTCAACACCGGACAACGTGCTTAATTTCTCATCTATTCTTGATGACACTGAATACATGCATGACAAATTTTTTTTTATTATTCCAGTATTGTAATTTTTTTCCTTACTGGTTATATGTATATATATTTTTTTTCTTTGTTTTGTTCTGTAACAAATGCATATGGATATAAAATGCATTTTACTGTAAGAATTACATGGAATTATACACAAAACATTTAGCATGTTTTCTAGACCATAAGACTATCCTAAATATGTATAAAATACTAATAGGGAAGAGAATAGTACCAAAAAGACTTCATAAAACTCATTTTTCTTTTTTCTTGGGAAATCTAAAAAATTAAAATTTTAGGCCCTAAAATTACCCTAGAATTGTAGAGCATAAAATTCTAAAAATTTTGGCTTTTGAATCACCTGAAACGGACTACTAGATCAAAAGTTATGGCTAAAATATGAAAATGGGTCAATTGGGTCGTGAACCGGGTCGAGTTAACCCACTGCGACCCGGCTGGAGGTTGAAGATAACCAAAACGACGTGTCGTTTTGGCTAGTCCATAAACGACAAGTCGTTTTAGCCGAGAACTACCAAATGATATGTCATTTTAGCCAGCCATAAACGACAAGTCGTTTTAGCTAGAATTGTCAAACGACAATGCCAAAATGACATGTCATTTTTACCAAGAAGAATTTTTCAAAAAAAAAAAAAACTTCTCACTCTCGGGGGGAGGAGCATGGGACCCACCCCCACACCCTATGGCCATATTTCATGCACCAATGAACTAGGAAGAATGAGTTCTCCGTCGATAGCTGCGATCGGTGGCTGAAATCGCCGTGCAAGGTGGCGCATGTACTTCACGCACCGTCATGGCACGTGGGGGAGGTTATTTTCAAAAAAAAAAAAATTTAAACAGAAACTTTTGGCGGCACGTGGGGGCACGTGCAAGGGTATTTTTGACCTAATTTTGTTTCAAAATATCCCTAAATTCATGATTTACACATTGGTATGCAATTTGTGCATTTTGAAATTTTTTTTTAGTGTTTCTATAAAAAATAATTTTAGCTTAAATTTGACTGTTACTTCCTCTATTTTTTGGCATACAACCATGGAATAGTGGTTCTTGGAAGAGGATGACCCCTATAGCTTTTTGGAAAGCTTAGGGGACTGCTATGGCAGAGAGTCAGATTGGGTAGAGATCATAAAAGACCTAAAAGACATAGTGCATTCCCTATTTGAAAGATGCAAAAAGACTAACTTGCCCATGACATCTTTTTTAAACAATGTTAAAACACTAAAATCAGATCTCAACCGAAGGGGGAAGGTTTTTCCCAATACAGATTGGGTTAATACACTATTGAACGAAGTACTAAACAATTATTTTTGAAAAGCAATTAAAAAGAAACTATGGAAATGCAAAGACTATAACCTAGGGATCGTCAAAAGAATGGAACTTGAAAAGTGTATGGAAATCCTAAGATTACAAGAGGTCCATCAATTTAAAGCAAATTGGAGACGATCTATCCTATTATCTCAATTCCCAAACATGAAGAGTGCAAGACACTTCGAACATAGCATCATGGAAAAAGGATCCTACTTGAAGGGTCCGATGAAAGCGATGAACAAATTTGAACATGAACCTGCTCATCACAAGAACCCACCAAAATAACTATTTAGTACCTTTGATGAAATGGAGATGTTAGATACGAATTAGGGAACAATTGTGTATTTTTTCTTTATTTTTTTCATGGATTGTTTATTGAACTGGTTATTTGTTTTAGTTATTAAATGTATGCTTACATTTATGCACTATTACATATTTATCTTATTAAATGTTATATTTAAGTGGGAGCTCTTAGATTGCGTCCATCTAAGAGTAACAACATTTGCATTAGGGATATCTTGATAGGAAATAATGATAGTATTTAGAAAAACCATGCGATAGGGGTAAACAAACATAAACTCCCGACCATGAACTAAGTAGTGTCATTGTTATTCTATGTAAGAACTATGCAAATAAAATGACATTGTATACTCATTAAGAAATGTTCAAATCCACCAAGATGGCTAGCAAAACCATTATTGCCGACTTAAACAAAGGTGACAAGTTAAACGAGGACAATTGGGACATATGGCATTGGAAAATATCATACATACTAGAAGAACAAGATACTTTAAAAGCCTTAAATCATATGATGATAGAACCGGAACCTGAAAATCCTACTCAGCATAGAAGAGATGTTGAAGCATTTAATGTCTAGAAAAAGAAAAACAACATCACATGTATTACACTTCTGAGTGCGATGGCAGGTGACCTCATGTGCGAATATGAGGGTTACCCGACTGTTCAGGGCATGTGGATTGTCTTGAAAGAGAAATTTAGTGATACTTTATCTACCAAATTAAGGAGAATCACAATTAAATTTGACATATATAAACTTTAGCTGAACACGCCGATGAAATAACATTTAAGAGAAATGTCAAATATGATACATGCACTCAAGTCTACGGGTCACGCACTTTCTGATGAGCAGCAAGTGTAAGCAGTAATTAGATCACTACCCACCAGTTGGGAACACATGAAGGTGAATTTGATCCATAATGAAGGCATTGTCACATTTGATGATGTGGTGAGACATTTGGAACTGGAAGATGAACGTCTGGAGGCTTACAGATCCTCTGGACAAGCAAATATAGCAAAGGGAGCTAGTCCCTCTCACTCCAAACCCAAATCAAAGAAGGGCAAGAAGTTCCAGAAAAATAAGTCCGGACTAAATGTCAATAGCAAAAGGGCCTTCCAGAAAAAGAAAGGAAAGCGTGGTGGGAAGAATGTTGATCTCAAGAAGATCAAATGCTTTGCGTGTTAAAAGAAAAGTCATTTTGCTTGAGATTGCACTTAGTAAAACAATCAAAATAAGGTATCTCTGGACACTAAAATTGAAAATTTTTCATTTGTTTCCAGTACTATTTTTCTAACAGAATCTCATCCTTTGTGAATTTTGGATTCAGGTGCCACAGACCACGTGAGTAAGGATCGAGGATCCTACATCAAGTATCATCGAATGCCAAGTCAAAGAAGATGGCTTTATGTTAGCAATAACGCAAGGATTGAGGTCAAAGGAATTGGAACATGTAAATTGGATTTGCATGGAGGACGAACCTTAATCCTACATGATGTACTTTTTGTACCTGATATTCGGTGAAACTTAGTTTCTGTTTGTTCCCTTCTAAAGTTTAGTTTTTCTGTTAATTTTCATGACAATATTTTTGACATTTTTATGGATAATATATTTTATGGTTTTGGTTTTATTTCCGATGGCCTTGTCATTTTAAACATTGTTAATAGTATTACTTACGATTGCTTTACTGCTTTTACTTCAAATTCAAATGTTAATATGAATGTTTGGCATGCTAGACTAGGACATATAAATCAAAATAGGATGATTAAGCTAGCAAAAGATGGATTGCTAGGTACAAATTCAAAGTTAGAAATGTCCTTATGTGAACACTGTCTAGCTGGTAAAGCAACTAGAAAACTATTTGGAATAAGGACTAAGGTTAAAACTCCATTACAACTAATTCACTCCGACATATGTGGTCCTTTAAGTGTGCGGGTAAGATATGGAGCTTAGTATTTCATCACTTTTATTGATGATTACTCACGTTATGGTTATATCTATTTGATTTCACATAAGTCAAAAGCATTAGAATGTTTCAGACGATACTTAAATGAAGTAGAAAATCAAATGGATAGAAAAGTAAAAGTATTTAGAACTGACCATGGACGTGAATATTTATCAAAACAATTCAAAGAGCTCTGTGAAGAGAAGGGGATAATGAGATAATTGACAATTCCCTACACTCCACAACAAAATGGAGTAGCTAAAAGAAGGAACCAAACACTTTTAGACATGGTTAGGTCCATGATGGCACAGGCAAATCTACCTTTTTCATATTGAGGAGATGCTTTATTAACAGCCACTTTCATTCTTAACTGGGTACCCTCAAAATCAGTTACATCTACACCCTATGAACTATGGACAAAATGTAAACCTAATTTAAGTATTCTCAGACCATAGGGGTCTACTGCGTATATGCATGATACTTCTCATAAATATGAAAAATTAGGTCCACAAAGGAAGAAATGTATCTTTATCAGATACTCAGAACAGTCTAAGGGTTACGTCTTCATTGGTGAAAATGAGGGATGGTACTGTAACAGAACTTGAATCGAAGGATGCCACATTTTTGGAGAATGAATTTTCTAGCAGAGGAGAGATTGATTGCACTATATCATTTTATGAGACACAAGATGAAGTGGATAATAATGAGAATTATTCATCTTATCTGAGTGGAAGCTCTCAAGAAATGCCTACCGATCCAAGTGAAAGTTCGAAAAGGATGAATAAGAACCCTGTATTAAAATATGATGCGATACAAAATGCCCACTATGGAAAAGTAAAAGAGAAAATATACCTAAAAGACGCTTTTCTATTGAGGGATCAACTCTTATAATTACTCCTCAAGACGACGAAGAGCCAAGAATTGTTCAAGAGGCTCTAACTTGTCCTGCTAAGGAACATTGGAAGAAAGCAATGGAAGAAGAGATGGACTCAATGAAAAGTAACTAAGTTTGGAAACTAGTTAATCTACCATTTGGCCAAAAGGCAATAGGGAAATAGGTTCTTAAAATTAAAAAGAAATCAGATGGTTCAATAGAAAAATACAAGGCTTGATTAGTTGCAAAGGGGTACACACAACAAGAAGGAATAGATTATAAGAATACATTCTCTCCTATTGTATGTTTTAATTCAATTAGATTGCTCTTAGCCATAGTAGCAAACCTAAATTTAGAATTACATCAAATGGATGTAAAAATTGCCTTTTTGAATAGAGAACTGGATGAAGAAATCTACATGGAACAACCAGTAGGTTTCATCCAAAAGGGAGACGAAAAGAAGGTTTGTAAACTTCAACGGTCTATTTATGGACTAAAACAATCATTCAGACAATGGTATTTGAGGTTTCACCAAGCAATAACTTTATTCGACAAAATGATTAAGGAAGACCACTGTGTTTACATTAAGCGGTATGAAGTTAATTTAGTAATATTATCCCTTTACGTGGATGATATACTATTGGCTGGGAACAACTTGAAATCGATCATAGCTATTAAGGAATGGCTATCCACGAATTTCGAGATGAAGAATATGGGTGAAGCAGATTACATTCTTAGAGTCAAAATCTTTAGGGATCGCTTCAAGAAACTTGTTTCACTTTATCAAGAAAACTACATACGTAATTGTCTTGAAAAGTTCAATATGAAAGATTACAAACCCATAGATACCCCTGTTAACAAGAGCGAACCATCGAGTTAGGAAATGTTCCCTCAAAGTGATTTTGAACAAAAGTCAATGGAAAGAGTTCCTTATTCCAGTGCAGTTGGTAGTCTTATGTATGCGATGATGTGTACTCGATTGGATATTTGTCATGCGGTCGGACTCGTAAGTAGATACCAATCAAACCCCGGACAGAAACATTGGAAAGTTGTCAAGCGAATACTAAAATATCTAAAAGGAACAATTGATTACGCACTCTATTATTAAGGAGACAACCTGCGCTTAGTTGGATATTCTGATGCGGATTGGGCAAGAGACTTGGATGAGCAAAAATCCACATCAGGATACTTATTCTTGCTAAACAATGGCGCCATATCGTGGTGTAGTAAGAAGCAGACATGTATTGCTTTATCAACAATGGAAGGTGAGTTTGTAGCATGTTTTGCAGCAGTACAAGAAGCTATATGGCTGAAAAGATTCATGGAGCATCTGGGGATTTGTGGCAAAAGCTTAAACCCCATACATTGTGACAGCTAGGCAGCCATTGCTTATACAAAGGATCCAAAGTACCATAGAAAAATTAAGCATATAGATATCAAGTACCATTTTGTTAGAAATGCCATAATAGAGAAAAATGTCACCATACAATATATTTCTAAGCATAAAATGATATCAAATCCTTTTACTAAGCCTATACCTAGGGATGTGTATGTTGAACATGTAAAATCTCTTGGTATGCGTAGAATATAATTGAACATTTTTATGAATAAAATTTGTTCTATTTCTATTATTTGTTATAATATGTGTTTGAGTATACAGATGTCCAGTATGTATGTCGTACAGGTTATTTAAGTTGGTTCTCTCACACGAGCAACTGCCTCTGACACTTAGGAGGAGTGAACGGAGATGATATATGTGTTCACTAATACAATAAATTATTTTTTAGTTGAAAAGTAACAAAATAAAATAAAATATGTTGCCTTGATAAAAAGAAACAAAGGAAAAGTCGAGATGAGATCTAAAATATAATATGGATCGACTTGTGAATTATCCCACCTTCCATAATACCTATAGGCAGATAATGAATTCTTCAAAATTGACGTCAAAGAAGTCGAACAGTGTGAAAAAATTCAAGTTAGGTACTGTGTATACCTCAACTAAAATCTGTACGGTGTTAATAATAAAATCGACATACACTCTTGTGTTACAAGAGAAACACCGTAACATGTGATTCATATCACATGTGCAATATAATCGCAAACGAGAAGCGAGTGAAAGATCCCTGGTTCATTACTATGTGAGTCTCAGAAAAGAATAATTATTTTCCTGAATACCCTTTAACTTTGACGATATCATGAAGAAATGACACAGTGCTCGCTATCTTAGTATATATCTAATAATCATGACAAATATGGTCTAAAAGATGAATGCTAGAAAAGCAACTATTTCAAATTGAAGTGATATACGAGCGAAAGAAAGATTTCCCAACATATACATGATTATGCTGGTGTCTGAGACATGTCCATTATGAAGTTAATTATGGTAACATCATAAGTGTGGACACTACGCATATATGAGTGACAATCTGAGCTTGAAATAAAAGCTCGAGAGGGATCAAGTTTGAAATATGAAAAATGTATATGGGCAAATCTAAGGCATTTGAGGCATGTTAAAAATAAATAAAAGATGAGGTTGTTTTGTGTTGGTCCTATAAGGATTCCTAGTACAAGAACATCCTAGATGACGTCTCGTCCATGCGATCACAACGATGCACCAAGTATGAAAACGTGAAGAGAGATAAAAATTATAAGATGTGGCTCATCCCATTATGTGTGAGTGGGAGATAATGAATGTGGGACACCCATAATGGGGCCCACATGAAAAGTTATTATCCTTGACCTTTCAAGTTGCATTATTTCAAGAAGAAATATAACCTTTCAGTGTTACAGGTTGTATTATTTCAAGAAGAAATATAACCTTTCAGTATGAAAGGACATGATCTGATAGAAGACTTCTATAAATAGAATAAAGTCTTATATCAGAAGGTTGCTGAAATTTTTATCAGATAACTCACATAATACATTTAATTCTCTAAGTGTGTGTGGTGGTGCATTTGTTTTGGAAACGCAATCCGGAGTTCCAATTGGTGATTCTTGATTTTCGTGTGGGTACTTGAATCAGTGTTCATGAGTACATGTTAGTGTAGTACAGAAAATATTCAAGTGATATACAACATCAGATCGATCAAGGAAATTAAGTATATATCCGCTGCGTGTTAATACTGTAGAAAATTTCTTCAAGATTAATAATTACTAACATTAGATCTTTTATATAGCAATTAAATTAAACATATATATCTTCACCCATACTTAATGTAGTATGCAAACAATTCACGACAAAAATAAATATATTATTTCTGTAAAAAATTAAAATTTTGAGATTTTTTCACTAAGTATGAAAATTATTTTTCAACAAAATATTCTGTTTGAATTATTTTCTGATAGAATATTGCGTCTATTCTCTAATATTTTCTGTTGAAAATTTATAACAATTCCTGCAAAAATCCTGTCAAAAATTTGTTAAAATACAAAAGATATTTTTATCTTTTGTTAATTCATCAAAAATTATATTTTTAATAAA
This sequence comes from Sindora glabra, assembly GCA_020226215.1. NCBI lineage: Eukaryota > Viridiplantae > Streptophyta > Magnoliopsida > Fabales > Fabaceae > Sindora > Sindora glabra. Next base: position 36,762,109 of record CM035228.1, on the reverse strand, counting down.
TTACCGTCAAATTTTTTTTGGAAAATATTTCAACTTTTTATTTATAATAAAATGAACTAACAAAAATATATGGAATCATAATATACAAGATAGTGCAAGCTTGTAAAATCCATTGAGCACATAATTATATAATGTAGACATTGCACGAATAATACTAAGTTTCCTTTTATTTCCACTCCTACAATAATGAGTTCAGTTAAAAGTTAAAAATAATGTTTATATGGATACCTGTATGTATGAAATCTATAAAGCTAATTAAAATATTAAACTAAGAGTAAGTAACTAATCGATATAACTTATTAACAATTTTATAAGCGATAAGTTAGCTAATTATATTAGAAGTGTTTAATAAAATTAGTTATTGAAGTAGTTAGAAAATATAAAATGATATATAAGGATATATTAATATAAATAAATATATAAATTAAATTAATTTATTTTTATTTTGGGACCAAATTATAATGACACAATTAATATATTTAAAATAAAAATAAACATATATTTGATGATATTACATATTTATTTATGTACTTATTTTTATTTATATATTCGTGAGATTTATAATAAGGACATGATTACCTAAAATTGAATTAATTATATTTCATAATATCATTTATTTATTATTTACTTACTAATTTTTTAATTTATTATTCAAAATAAGAATATAAATACTTAAAAATTAGTTAATCATAAGGGTATGAGTTATCAATTAATTAAAAGAAAGAGGATAAATTTGAAAAAAAAATTGATATGCTACAAGTTATAAATCACATTGTAAAGCATATTAAATTTGAATTTATTTTTTAATATGTTAATATGCTAATCACCTTTAAAAGCTAGCTTATTGCTTATTAAACAATTAGAGCTTATTTTTTTAAATGTTAATGCATTAAACATTTTTACAGATTAGCTTATTACTTATTAACTAATTCAATAAATAAAGTAGTTTATTTGTTATACTAAACACAACCATAATCTAATATGAAAATATAGTGAGTTGGGTTAATTCTTTTAACATAAAAACACATTTTTATTCTCCTAAGTTCTGGTGAAGTTTTAATTTTATTCTCTAAGTTTTTATTTCAAATAAACGTATCCTTTAATTTTAATAAAATGCACAATAATACTTAACTAGTTAATGCTATTAGATTTTTTTAATGTAGGTATTTACTTGACATCCAACTTGACATTTTATATAGCACACATAAGTCATATTTTCATATTCTTATAAAAAAATACATTTTTTGATCTCTTAATTTTTACTAAAGTTTCAATCTTTTCCCCTAATTTTCATTTGAGCCAAATTTACCCTTTAATGTTTTAAAAACCTAACTACTTCTTGGTTTGCATGTCATAATGCATCAAAATTAATTTAATGCTAGTTTCCTGAAAATAATGTAATATAAGATGTCAAACTAGGTTATACCTCTAGTAATCTCTTGATTTATCTCTTTTAATTGATTTACTAACAAAATTATATAATTGTTTAAATTATTTATGCACTAAAATAGATGAAACAAATGCAAATAGAATACAATTGCAACTCAGACAAAATGCTAGGAAGAATGCAATAGAATGTAGAATGCAGTATGGAATATTCAAAACTAACATAGAATCAATGTTAAGGAGTGTTATGAATTGAAATTGAATTAAATGTTTAAATAAAGTAAAAATAAAAGTAAATAGTAAGGAATAAAACCAATATAATAAAATAGTCAATTCAAGGAATTGAGAATTATAGTTTAGATTAATCATAGATCGTTAGATATTTGACTTTTTTCAATTAAGTTTTCAACTTTCAATTACCCGAAACCCTTATAATAATTCATGAACTCTATACTAGATAACTATCTAAGATTTAATTAATTATAATTAAAATTAATCAAATTAAGTAACCACTATAATCCTTAAACTAGATCAAAATTGATTTAAAGATAGAGTTTAATTAAATTAAAAAATTAAATTAGAAACCTCCAAATTAATCTCTCAACCCTCTACTCTTATGTGTAAAACTATGATTAGCTAATCATAATTTAATATGAAAATAAAAAAATTAGAAATCAGAAGGATGAATACTAATTATACCAAATTAATATCTAACACATGTAATTTTAAGAGATCAACACAAGTAATTATGGAAAGAGAAAAATTAATTAAAAAAAATTAATATTACAAATTATAACCCCATAATCCAGTAAAAAAGAGTCTCAAAATCCTTAAATCAACTCCAAAGTTTAGCCCTCTATAGCTAGAGAACATAAGTCAAAAGAAAAGAGAAAAAAATTATACTGTTGAATTCTATCTAAAGTGTTATATCTAATGAGTTCTCTCTTCCTTATCTAATTTAATTAACCTAAAACTCTAGTGGACCTAAATTCTATGCACCTTAGGATTACAAAGGTGGGGATTTCCTAATTTTTAGAAGCCCAAAACTTATTTTTATAAAGTAATTAACTATAAGAGTTACAATAGTGACAATCCCACAAGTTTAACCTCCAACTAGTATAAGACCATTAAAATAATGTAATTTGGGTAAATCATAAACATAAAAATTATAAATTTAGGTCTTATAAAGATTTAAGTACTAGTTTCATATTAATTGGATCTTTGTAACTCTAGATATGGCCCAAATACTGATGCTGGCTTAGTTAGGGCAAAAATTAGACTTTAGCTTCTTAGCTAAATAAAGGCGAGTTTGAATTAGACTTTGACCAAAGCACCAAATTTGTAAATCTTTCTTTAACTTTCCAATGGTATAAAGATTACTTTAATCTGATATTTAAAGCTCAAGATATAGTTAAAAAATAGAAATAATGTCAAAATCTAATATTAATCAAATAAATTCAAAACATTATAAAACCAATCCCAAATTATAAAACAAGGCTAATTCTATGAAATTAAACATGTGTAGTATACTAAGAGACATAAAATGGAAAAAAAATAATATAGTAAATATTTTTGATATCACTTCTATTGTAGTATAAGGACAAAGTGCTTAAGTAGTTATGGCTACCATTATAATTAATCAAGATAAATACTGAATAAATTTAAATAATAATTTGATAGACTTTAAAAATTATTTTTTTATACTTTTGAATTTTCTTACTCATCAAAATCATCATTAAAAAATCATAACAAGTATATGATGTTATAAAAATGCATGTCCAAATCTTAAAGCCATATTTATTTAAATTCATTACTACTAGTGGATTTACAATGTGCCTCATACTTCAATTTTAGGTTTAAAAATTATATAGCTAACCTTTACCTTTTCATTTGAACAAAAAAGAAACTAGTAACTTAATGATAATAAAATAATAAAGGTCATTTAAACAATTTTAATGGAGAAATATTACTTGAACATATTTATGATAACTCAACTTGTTATCTCTCTTATCTCTACAAAAAATGCACTTATTGAATTAAAAAATGAATGATGATGAAAAATTGATTATAATATCTTTTATTATTTTATTATCATCAAAGCATGATTTTTTGGTTTATAACCTCTATATATGGATATGGGGGTTAGTAATCCTCTCATATATATATATATATATATATATATATATATATATATATATATATATATATATATACTTAATGGTCCTAAGTTGAAAGGATTAGGTTTTGTATGATATTAAGTGTTGAAGAAAGTTAGTATTCAAGAAATCCTTCCTACAGATTGCATTACAAAGAAGTTAAGTTAAATCATTATTGTAGAATTGCCATACAACATTGGCTTATCAATGTTGTTAAAGAAAAAATCAATGTATACAATGGCACATTGATATTTTTGAAAATAAGTGTAACTTACCTTCATTACTATAGAATAGTTAATTGACATCAGGTGTTTAGAAGATTATATATTGAAAAGTGATTGACATGTAATCAACTATCATAGTATATATGGTTTTAACGTCAATTTGTAAACTATTGTAAAATAAAATAATAACGTTAGTTTTTATTATATGGAAACCAATATCATTTATGTTTCCTATAAGTTTAGGAAATAATATTAAAAATCATTTACTTTCTAAAATCGATGTCTAATAACTAAAATACTAAGTTGGTTCGTTTAAATGATTAATGGTGTATGTCCACTCACCTTACCAACCTAAATCCTGACCCTTAGTTCCTTACTCCTCATCCTAAATCCTAATCTCATCCTTATGTTTCTCACTTCCTCATCCTCCTTATTTCCTTTGTATTCTTAGCTAGATATAAAAAGCCAACATCTCTTATTACTCTAAAAAATCCAAATTTAAACAACTTTAATAAATAAATTGAATAACAAAAGATTGAAAATGGTAAAAGATTGTATACGATACCATAATTAGAGATAAGTTCTTTACTAAATCTATTTTGATACCTATAACTTAATGTGCAAGATTTATAGTCCTTAGAAAAGTCTTTTGAATATAATATATGTAGGTGTAATGAGTATTCATGAAAAATTGATGCTTTACATATTTTCATATGAAAATATAGTAGATAATACAACAAAATAGCTAAAATGATGAATAAGATCAAATTTCTTATATTTACATGCTTGTAAAAGATACATAAAAATGAAAACCAATAAGATAAAATCAAATAGAAAGCCAAAAACTAAATTATAACAATAAACATAAAAAATCCCCATAATTATATTTTACACTTTTTTAATGAATGTTAAACCTCACATATTTAGACATATGTTAATTGAGATTTAATCCTACAAAATAATTAGTAAACATAAACACAAAGTTAAAGAGAATTATCTTATATTTGGAATGAAAGCATATCTCATTAGACAAAGAACATTTTAGGGTTAAAAGAGCTTTGAGATGAAATTTGCAAATGGTGTTATGCTTCATTCTTTTTATTTTTAACTCGCATCATGCTTTGACCTTTTAATTTTTAATTCACACCTATTGCAATAAATTGATGTCTAAATTTAATGTTAGATGTCAGTTTTATAAAAACACGATCATTTTTAATACAATGATATTGTTTTATTAAGTAATGTTTAGTGCCAGTTACTTCACAAAAATTAACATCATAATATATTAATATCTTCTAATTTAAAAATAGAGTTTTCTTTTGCTTTAAGAAGCTTTTTCTATAACCATCTTGGAACAATTCCAAAACTTTTCCAAAATCATTCTAAAATCATCAAATACAACAAACATGTATATATTAGACTAAAACTAATTCAATTTTACACATCATATGCATTAGAATTTACAATTTCTACTTTATATCATATATATATATATATATATATATATATATATATATATATATATATATATATATATATATATATATATATATATATCAAACAAGAATCCAAAAGCACAACTAATATATATCATATATATACAAATAACAATTTTATATGTCTTTTAGTTTAAATCTTGCAATGAACACTAATATCATTTTGTGAACTAATATTTTTGTTTTTATTTGAATTAATTTAAGTGAAGTAGTAGCTTTAAAATTTTGTTTTGCATTACAACATCATACAATTAAATAAGCATAACAACATATTGAATGTAAATAAAACTTATAAGAAATGAGACAATCTATTATGAAAATTGATTCTACAATTTTATTTATTTTAATATCAATACATGAATATATACAAAGAAAAAATTGTTATTTATAGTGAACTAAAGACTTTTCATTTATAATAAACATACATGATATCCTCATGTAAATTAAATGGAAAAGTAATATCCTATGCTTGTAATTCCTTCATATTGATTAATTGTTTCATTTGTTATGAGTTACTAATTGTCCCTATTTTTAAATGGAAGGACATGCTAGCCACTTGCTTTACATGTTATCTCAAATTTGGTAATAAATGTCTTATTTATGCCATGCCAATTGGTATTATACATTGTCATGCTATTGTTCTATAATCTCTTAAAGTTTACATTGTCATGCTATTGTTCTAGAATCTTTTAAAGTTTCATACATTAATGTAGATTATGATGATGTAGGATTTAAGAGTCACGGTAAGATTATAGAGCATCAAAACTCATCCCTCTATGAACCATATCTCTTACGATGGGTAAAAATATAGTTTATAAAAGTACAACATTTGATAGTCCATAATCTTACTGTAACATAAAATTTTTACAAAACCATATTTGTAATACCCTAATAGAATAAAAAAAATTAAAATGGGAATTATAATAGAAATCACTCTAATAGAAACCTAGTAGAATAATCAAATAAAGTTTAGATAAATTGTAAAGATAGTTTAAGGATTTATCTAAGCAAAATTTTTGTACGAATTATACTAAGCATTAGTATGAGTTAAAATATCATTAAAAGCTTAACACTAAGCTTGAAAAAATTATATGAAGGCCTAATGGGAAATTAAGGGCGAGTAGCCTAAAATGGGCCTAAGTAACCCGAAAATCTAAAGATTGGATATGAAATTGCAATAAATCATTTTGTTTCATTAAGGATGAATTTGCTTAACATTTTTTGGCCTAAATATGATTTTTTAGAACAAAAAAATTTATACCTAAATCAAGGCTCAATCTTTTAAGAGAAGTTTATGGCATTTTGTAAAAAAAATGCAAAACTAGGGGCAATTGATTAAAGATTATTTTAGGGATTTTATTTGACTTAATTTTAGTAGCTTTGAGAGAAAAACATTCTAATTTTCCAAACTATAAACCATGCCTAAGTGTTGAATTATCAAGAAAATTTTTAGAAAAAAATTAAAAACAGGAAGCTTATAGTAAAAGCCTTAGAAATTAGGGTTTATATAAAACCTTTTGGGACTTTTTTTTGCACACTTTTTTTGGCCATTTTCCTAGCCAAAACTATGAGATTCTCCAAGCACTCCACTAGGATTTTCAACTCTTTAAAACATTCTAAGAATATCTCTAACTAATTTCATTAAATTCTTGTAAAGTAATATAAGTTTTTCTTCATCTTCTTCAAGTTTCATGATCATCTTCTCTCTAAAATCTCTAAAAAAATTGATTTATTATAATAAGGTTATTCTTGCTATTCTAAAAGGTCTTTGAAAGATTAAAGAGTTAAGAAATTGAGATGAGTGGCAACTATCTCTTATTTCATTTCATTAAGTTTTCTAATGAAAGAAGAAGAAATTGATGATATATGCTAATATGAGGTTAAGTTAAGTTATATTGCTATATGATTTAGTTTTGATATTGCATAAATGTTATCATGATGATATTATGTTGGTATTATGATAATTAATATGAGTATAGGATGATTCATTAAGTTCTTTTTTCCTTAAGAGGTGGCCATTTAAAATTTTATCAAAAAGGCTTATTAAAGTTTGTATTTCTTTTTAGAATTAAGGATTAGGAAATGTTGAAATTTAAATTTTTATTATTTTAATACTAGATATAGTGTTCGAATGGATGTAGAGAAAATTAGGAATTTTTAGAAAAATTCAAAGATATGAAATATAATTGTTCATATACTATGGTTATAGGAACCTGAAATAGAATTCTAGGTTGTCTTTGGTGCTGTTTGGTGTTGTTTGTGCATTAATTTGACTAAGAAAATTTAAGGTAATTGATTTCTCTGGTAATTACCATGTTGATAAGCTTGTATAAAAATTTGCTAATAATTGGAATTGATTTCGATGTCAAAAAAGGTTCTTTGTCACAATAGCTTCAAATTATCCAATTTTAGTAATTTTATGTTTTTTGTTCTATATGAATAATAACCACATGAAAATTTTAAGAAATAATTGAAGTTTATTATTAATTAACATGTTGGGGATGGTGGGTTAATATTTGATGACAATTATAGTGGTTTAAATATTAAAATAGGATTTTTTGTGAGATAGCCCACATGCTATCCTATTTGAATTCCACATTTTAGGTTCTAAGTGAATTATACCTGAAAGTGATTAATTTATGATAAAATTATTTTTTTATTCATTAATATATTAAAAGTATTAAATAAAATTTTTGTGAAAATTTAAGATGATTTGGAAGCCCAAATAGGCTCCAAACTGTGAAAAAGTCATGTTACTTAACATGATTAGTGTTTAATATATTATATTAAAAGTGTTGCAAGTAATTGAAATTTGTATTACATGGATGATGCTTGAGTTATAAATTGCTAAGCATTCAAAAAAAATTGAGTGTTATCATTTTTGTTAATGGAATGGTTGAATATCAACCTTGGATATAAAGCCATGTGATGGTGAAATGTGATTATGTATAAGAATGACTAAATTTCATGATTGAGAATTGTGGTACATTTAATGATATTTAAGCTATTTATCTTGAATGGAAAGATTATATATCAACTTTAAACATAATGATATATGATGTTGAACATTAAGTACAAGAGAATGATAAATTTTGTTAACAAAACCCTTATGGCATAATTAGTATTTTGACCATACCTTATAATATATGATAATGAAATGCATGATTAATGCCTATGTTTGCTCATGACATCTTATCATTATTCATTATGAGTATGAATACTCATCTTGTACATGATTCCTAGGGAAATTATTAACTGTTAATGCTTCATAAAGATTAAGATGGGTGGTAAGAGTTGGAGGAACAAGGTTGGAGGCTTTATATCTAGGATGGCAAGGGATAAGACTGAATAAAAAATATAAGGAGAAACTTTTATACCAACTATTGTCATTCCCTAGAATAATTTCTGTAAACATTATACCAGAGTTAAATTAAATTGTTGTTTATTTTAAATTACTATTTACGTAAATCTTTGATCTATTATGATGAAAACTCCCTAAAAAGGAAAAAGTAGCTAATCACTAAGTATTTTAATACTCACACTCTTTGTTGTTAATCTTTTATTTATAGATTTTGAGCATAGATCATCGAGGAATGACTAATATCTATATAAGAACACTTTCGGTACCCTGGGAACCTTCCTGGTTATATTCTAGTATAAATTCCATATGACAGCATTAAAGTCTTGCATTGATTATTTAATAGGAATTAAAAAATAAAATTCTAAGTCAAATCCTTTTGTTATTAGTCCTATTTTACTTAATCATTCTCAAAATGATATATTTAGTAGTTCTAACTCTATTAATATGTAAAATCCTCCATCTTCCTCATCAATTAAATCTAATCCTGAGGAAGACTTAGAATGGAAATAGGATGGATTAAGTTAAGAATTTCTTTATTTTATAGCATTTGTATGTAAATTTTAGTATTTTTGTAAAAATTTAGTACTTTTGTGCAAATCTTTTCATGTATGTAAATTATAATTTGGATTTTTAATTGCACGTACAACTAATTTTACTTTTCATAAATGCTAATTTTTATTTGTAGCAAAGTTAAGTAATATAGAGTCAACAATATTTTAAAGGCTTGTAAGGATAGTTGGCTAGTAAATTAATACTAGTCAGGTGTCTTTACACTTATCATAGTATCTAAAGTCAGGTCGTGACTATATTCTGCATTTATACAAAGAGATTCCATAACAATAGCCTTGCATTTGACAATACTAATTGGCAAAGCACAAATATGACTTATTTTACCAAGATTATGACAACACAAAGAGCAAGCAACATATCTCTAATCTCACATTAAAACATAGTAATAGTTAAAAGAACATACCAAATGAAGAAATCATGAGACACGTAATTAATGGAATGAAGCACCTTAGAAGCCTTTCTTTTTGATAAAAAGAGAGATATCTTTATAAATGGGCAATTTGTCTTAAATAGGAAGGAAGAACTCTATTTATAGGGCAAGAGCAAATCATTAGACAGCAATTATTAGTTTAAAACCAATGTCATAAGTTTAGTCATTTCTATAGTTATTATGACTTAAGACATCGGTTAAATGTTAAAATAATGTGTAAACTCTTGATAAACTATCATGATGACTAAAAAGGACTTACATAATGGTAACTAAAAACAAACCTATGTTGTAATTTCAAGTTAATGAACCATTATAACAATTGAAATGGACTTGAATAATGATAAAAGAAATTAACATTGTAAGTTTCTTCATTAATTCCATTAATGAAGTCATCTTTAGTTCCATTTATTTAAACTTCTTCAATTTCATTTATTTAAATTTCTTCAATTTCATTCATTTAAACTTTTTCATAAATTCATTTATTTAGACATATTCACTTCTTTAGTTTCATTTATTTAAACTTTTTCAAAAACAACATTCATTTAGATATCTTCAATTGTGAGAAATTACTATCATATTAGACATCAATCAATCCTAAAAACTAACATTTTTATCTCTATAATTTCCTTAATTAAAGCCTTTAGATTATTACAAATTTCTATTATGTAAATAATTGAATATGAAAAGAAAGTCACTTTTAAATTAATTTAACACAGAACATTATATTTTTTTTAATATATTTTTTCTTTGTTAACCTATGTAATCCAAATGTTTATTATAGAATTTTAAATAAAAATAATATATAAATGAATAAAGAAAAATAACAATACAAATTTAAAAAAATTTTAATTGTCATTATTTATTTATAATGGAAGCATAAATGGATAAGTAAAGAGAAATAATACCCCTATAAGTTTATACAAAATAATTATACTAAATTATCAAAAAAGAAAAGATACACGCATATATCCTTGATGGAAACTCCAACTTTGCTACTCAAGTTTCTCTAGATTGTATATTCCATTGGGAAATGAGAAGGTATACAATAAAAGATTATATAATGAGAGAGAACTGCAAGTTAAGGTTCTTTTATTGTACAATTTCTTGATAAAAGAGGAGTAAGAGTTCAGTAGCTCTTCTATTCTACTTTTATTTTATAGGAAATGAAAAAGTATACAATAGGAAAGAAACAAAGATTAAAATTCTTCCATTATACATTCTTTTGATAAAAGTGGAGTGAGATATCAACAATAACATTATGTATCAAACTCATCATACTTGAGAGCTTACTGAAGGGATGTTTGAAGAGTTTATATGGAAAGATAAAGAGAAGGTTAATATAAAACAAATGGATATCAATTATTAAATAAAATCAACAATTGACATCACATGATTCTATAATTTCCAGTGAGACTCCTTAAATGGCTTTTAGATGATAACTATTAAATAATACCAATATCTTACAATTCTACAATTTCTAATAAGACTTTTGAAATACTTTTTAGATTATGGTTGTTGATTAAAACAATGCCTTATGATTTTATAATTTCTAATGAGGCTTTTGAAATGAAATTTAGATGATGATTGAGTATGAAATTAACATTGTAAGTTACCATCCATCATTTAGATATTGTTTGTATTCTTATCTATTGCCTTAAGTTTTTCATATAATTTCAAAAATGTCATTTTGTCAAAATAAATGTCAATTTTGTTGAAAATCAATGTCTATCAATTGATGTAAATCATCAATTCTACATTAATACACATTGAGTTAAAAAAATGCTAATGTTATAAAACCATTAGGGATGAAGAGATGGTTCTATGAAAACTTAAGATAATCGTTATTATTTACAATCAACATCTATTATAACTTACACATCAGTTTAGACTTAGCTGCATTTAAAATTATGTGAACTACCATTTACTTTGAAAATTTTGATACATAAGATGTTGGTCTTTCATTAATAATTAACATCTATTATTACTCTTAGTTCCTATAAATTTTGATTACACTTTTCTTTTTTAAAGTTTACTCACTTATTTTTTAGAAATGCTTCAAATTTTGTGGAAACATTCTATCCAAGACTCATAAGAGGCATTCGAGTCCTAGATAGGATGCTTCCACAAATTCAAAGAATTCCTAAATATAAGTGAGTTATCCTTTTATACCTCTTTTTACTCTAGAGCAAGGAATGATTAATTTCTGTAAAATCTAGGGGAGCATTTCAACATGAGGAAAACAAATCATCTTGTCCTTAATAGATAAGAATTTATAACAAGGATCTATTTTAGGGTGTAAATTTATATACATAGTTATTTTCCTATGAATATATAATTTTTATGCAAATTATTTTTTGAAATATATATAATTGTAAAATTATTTTGTATTTTTATTTTGCAATTCTCTTCATATAATAATCTATTATAATTGAAATCTTCATTTAATCTTTAATTTCATTTTCAATAAGTAAATACACTTGATTTTTTTTACTATCATCCTTGATCTCTATTGTAAGGTTTTGAAGATTTCATTGTGTAAAATTTTATTTAGAGTGAACTAAATTCATAAAAAAAATAAGAAAACCATGTTGGCCATTTAATAAAGCCCAAAATAGATATTAGGCATAAACTTATTTTTATGTTATCACTTCAATTTTTAAATATATGTTATCTAAATGAATACCCGAATGTTATGGCAAAAAATATGTTTTGAAGATTAATCATTGGTTGTATATGGAAACAACATCTAAAGGCATATCAATAGTTAACTAATTTTTTTATTTACAATGTTATTTAAAACTATAAAGAATATTTGTGTTTTATATATAAGAACTAACATCTAAAGGCTACCTACATCTAATTAATATTTGTATTTATAATGTTATTAGAAGTTAAAGACAAAATTGTAGAAAGATTGACCCATAAATTGTAATGGATATCATATCTTATTTTTATTAATGCTTGATAAGATGGCAACTATATTTTGATATATAATCCACTAAATAGCTTACACCAATCAACTATTCTAAAGTAGTGAAAGGAGAAAATAAGTTTCTATAGGTTTCTATTTAGTATTAAGAAGCCATATGGATATTCTTCAAATATTAAGAAATATGTCAAAGATGAGTTAAGAATTTGGTGAGAAAGATAAAACTATGCAAGTTAGTTTACTTAAGGTAAATATACCCATTTGAGTGATATATAAAAATTCTTAAAGGGCATATAGGGAATCAATATTAGTTGAAATGATGCATTAGTGAAAGTTTTATTACTGAGGAGCTAGCTAAGTTTTATAGTGACTACTTATTAAATATGGAGGCTATCAAACTTCCAAAGTCTTGTCATAAAGGAAAAATTGCAAGTAAAGGCATATTGAATACCCAATTAATGAGCATAAGTCATGAAATGTGTATGTAAGCCCACCTTTACATATTATATAATAGTGATAAAGTTTAACCTTAGGTGAGCAAGCATATGACCTTTGTAAAAAGACAAAATTGTAGAAAGAATGACCCATAAATCCAATTTGAATATAATCAATCATTCCTTAGGTAATTCTAAAGGCAAGTTCATTATAGAATGTCATAAAAACTAAATGTAATTTTCAAAACCATTAAATGGCTAACGTAAAGGTTCATGTATGGAGATCTTCTTTTATTATGGATATGACATCAATAGATATTCTTTCTATATAAAAGATCAGGATGATAAGAGTACTATGCAAAATAGTAAGGTTAATTTAATGCCTAGGCAATACATGTGAGTACTTCTAAAGATAGGAACCATTTCTATGTCAATATATTATATTATGAGATAATTGAAGACATTCGAGAGCTTGATTGCATTATGTTTAGAGTGCTTATGTTTTGATGTCAATAGGTTAAAAATAAGAATGGCATCTAAGTCGATGAGTTATGATTCATGCTATGGATCTTAATAAGAAAGGTCATAAAGGAAAGTCATTCTTAATGACATCCTAGGAAAAATAAATGTTCTATTTCATAGAGCCATCTGATTATAAATGTTGTGTAACTCTATTAAGGAAAAGACAAATTATTGGTGATGGCACAAAGAAGACATGGGAGTGATGTTGAAGAGACTCCTTCTATCTTTATAAGAATATGATAACTATCGAATCAAATCAAATTAAGAAATTACTAGTTTAATAAAAATTTTATAATATAAGATAACAAACTTAATCGAACCTCTAATGATCCACTTAAGATATCCTACAACTTCAATCACTAATTATAATTATAGAATTAAATAAAAAAATACATGGATAGAAATAGAATTAAGTAATTAAGCAAATAGTATGTAAACAGGATGTAAGAATGTAAATAGAATTAAATTAGGGGGTCTAAGTCAAAATTAGATAGAATACACTATTAGAAATAAAATATAGAAGTAATACAAAAAGTCAATATAAAAACATAATTAATTTAAGGAATTGAAAACTTTTTGATGGATTAATCACATATCACAATATATTTAACAAGTATAATTAATTTTTCGGCCTAGAATTATCTAGAACATTGCAATAATTCATAAATTTATGCTAGATAACTATCTAGGATTTGATCAAATTATATTAGCAAAATTAAGAAACTATCATAATCCATAAAGCTAAATCTAAATTAATTTGAAAATAGAATTGAGCTAAATTAAAGAATTAAGCAAGAAACCTCTAATTTAATTATTCAACCCTCTAATCTCATAGGCAAAATGATGATCAACTAACTAACATTTAATATAAAATTAGATAGATATCATAAACCACAAAAACAAACACAAATTATACCAAATCAAAATCCTATTCATGTAATTTTAAAAAAATAAATAAAATTATTAAAGAAAAAGGAAAATTAATTAATAAAAGTCAATACTACATTTTAGGTTCTCATAATCTAAGTAGAGATGAGCCTTAAATTCTTTGAATCAATTAGAAAATCAACCTTCCATGGTTAAAAAAGGAAACTTAGAGAAAAGAAGAAAGCTATCTAGAGTTATGCAAATTATATTCTTACCCTTGGTAGCATAAACCTTATATTTGATTTCCTTTGGTACCAAACCCAATAAGTTAAGATAATATATCTCATAGGATTACAAAGAATAGGACTTTGCTAATATTAAAAGCCCAAAACCTAATTTATAAAAAAATACACTACAAGAATTATTATAGTAAAAATCTCATAAGTTTGACTACTAACCATTGTAAAACCTAAAAACTATATAGTTTCACTAAACTATAAACATAAAAGTTGTTAGGCTAAGTCTTAAGAAACATTAGGTGTTAGTCTTATCTTGATTGAACCCTTATAGCTTTAGATATGACCTAAAAATTAAGATTAGTTTAACTTGGATAAAAATAGAGCATTAACTTTATGATTAATTTTGACCTTTCAAACATTCAGACTAGGATTTAGCCAAAAAATGAAAGTTTTAAAGCTTCCTTTAATATTTCCAATGATATAAAGATTATTTAAATTTGATATTTACAACTCAAGTTGTAGGCAAAAATTTGAAGTAGTGTAAAAAATCCAACATTAATCAAAGAACTTCAAAATATTGGAAAACTAACACTCAATCACATAACAAGGCTAATTTCATAAAATTAAGCATATGCAACATACTAAAAGACATAAAATAGGAGGAAATAATATAAATAAACCTTGCACATTAGAATACCTTCAAAGGATGACAAAAAGTGATATGGAGGAGTTTTATTTACAAGATAATCTTGTTGAAAGGAAATGGATTGAAGATCTTTTTAGACATGTTAGGAAAGATTGAAAGTAATTAAGTTCGTATTTCTCATGCCTATACTATATATAAAATAAGCAAAATCTCTAAATTATTAATTAGTTTTTAATACTTGTTTATATATTCTAATATTCTAATATAATGTAAGTTTTATATGTAATCCCAATCATCTTAGCATCTAAAGGTGAGAATGGTACACTTTTACTTAACAAATAACACATGATATCACTAAAGTTTAATAGCATAATTTAGTTAATAATTTCTCTTCAATAGAATTATATAATATTAATATTACACCTATAACATCAATTCTAATGTGCTTATGCGCATATTTTGATACAATGGTTTTCATAAAGATTTTTTGTCAATGGTTGCATGTCATTGGAATATAATGTAAATTCCTTTTGGCATGTAGAGGTATTATTTCTAATTTTTGCAATATGCACATATTCTATGTCTTCAATTATTTGGGCCTAATTAAATGTATGAAATTTTTTCTCTTAGGTATTTATTATATTTGGGATATTATTTTTCACCATTGAGACATTGAGATAGGGCTTGAATACTATTATCTATAATAATACTACTTGTATAATATTATGGTTGCCATATTTTATAGTTAGATTTGGATACTACTCTAGATATAATAAGGTTTAAGTGAACTCCATTACATTTTAAAAAAATAGCAAATCATGTTGGTTATTTTAAAAAAAACTACCATCCTATATTAACTTATAAGGTTTTTTATTTAATACAAATCGACATATTATGTGAAATTTAAGGTATGAAAGAATGTCAATTTTCAACCATGATTTTTAAACTAACATTAAAGTTTATTTTCCATATCAGTTATTATTATTTTTAATGTTGTTAAAAATTAGCATATGACATCAATAACTTAATAATATCCTAGAACTAAACATGTTAATTTTCATATAAAAAATGACATTGTTTCATGTATTTCATGTCAATTTAAAAACTAACATTGAATATACAATGATATCTGTTTATATATTAGGTAATAGTCAATATCAAATGTGTTAAACAAATGATGTTAGAAGGCAATTTTGTAGTAGTGAATGGTAAATGTGGTTTAAATAAAACTTAAGGAACAACATTGAAATTTCCATGGAAGCTAAAGAACTACAAGTTCCTTTAATAATATGAAACTATGATATATGTGCATCATATAAGATGTCAAAATGGATGTCATGTAACCATTTTTATTAAAAAAAATAAAAGGTTATTAAGTAATATTAAATTTTTTAGAAAGTTAGGGTGCAAATTTATTTTAAATAAAATTGAAACATCAGTAAAAATGTAAAAAATTTAGGGAATATATATATCTTTTTGAATTCTTTTAATAAAAAGTTAAAAATCAAAGTATTTCATCACTTCTACAAAAGGTTGTAACTAGAAATTTGGAGCTCTAGAGTTCAACCCTTCATCATATAAGGAGGTTTGGTATGAAAACTCTGTTTGTAAATCTAATGGCTAATAATATTTATGGATGTGTCTAATCCTTTCTTTGTGCTTATTGGTATATTTAACAAAAGTAAGGATTTGATATTTATCTTATTTAATTTTTAAATCCTCCAAAGTGAAAGCTTTATTAACTTAGCTTAAATCACAGTCCATATACATTTGAAATCCTTTATGCTCTTGATCTATAGATTTGCTTCAAATTTATAGATTTTCATATTAGCTTTAGATCTTTAAATCATAAAAATTATTTCCGGTGGTTGTCATGCATTTACTATAATCCCCCACAAGAATTACATGATCTAATTCTCAAAATTCTTTGATGTTACCCCTAAAAGAATAACCTAATGGGAGCTCTTTGTGATATTTTCTTATCAAAGGTCAGGACCACAATAATTCTATCTCAATTATTTATAATTTGCCTTTTGCTTTCCTTAAAAAATAAAAAATCTATGAGATAATCAACTTAGTTTACTCCATATGATATAATTATCTTCGAAAGAAATATAAAGATAATGCGCTCATCAAAAATTAAAAAAAAAACTAACTATCATCATAAATGCACTTAGGATTTAACTTTCACATTTATCCCATTAATTAATTAAATAAATTAAATAATTAATGGATAATAACATTGTAAATAATCCTATACAACATAACTATATAAATGCATCACTTGTCATGCAACATCTTTCACTTATACATATGGGTATACATGTTTTCCTAAAAATTATCTAGTTAATTTTCTTATTTATATGAGAAATGGATCATGCAACCACATGATAAAGGCATTAGTGAGTAAATGATATTCTAAGCCACCATCCTACTAGTATGATACTATTTAAGTCTTGTTATGCCTCAAATTATCTACTTACACCATATTTTTGCATCATTAATCCCTCCAAAATTTATAACCATGCAAAAACCAATATGCATTCTTTATGCTCATGATTACATCAACTAGGCAAATTTATATAATCTCCCAAGTAATGAGCTATAAACCCATAAGTGTAAGATCAAATTTTTTTTAACACTTATTGTAATCCACTAAGTCTAAGCTACTTTCTTAAACATGATCCATTCGACTGCATGATTCATAGCCTTAAAAAATTAAGCTAAAGTAGCATCACCCAACCTTAGATTCATAACATAGGACTAAGTCCTAAAAGGTATGCATGTAGGACACTTGCAAGTCCTATAGAACTCATATAGTAACAAAGTAGAGACCTATTTGGTTACTCCTTTACATAGGTTATCCTATAACATATACAATTTAAAATGTATGCTATGATAGAGCTCCAATTTAGGGTTTATCACACTCAAATAATACATTATACATAACTTAAACTAGTCATCATAAAAAGACTAGCTTGAAACACTAAGTTTTAAATTTAACTTCATACAACCTACATAAAGATGTGAACATCCTTTATGCTCGACTTTTTCAAAAGTTTCATTTTATTGCATAGTTAAGGGGACATATTTTTATAATGAATCCTCACTTACCATATTAACAATAAGGAAATCACTTACATAAAGTACTTGATGATCATTTAAGTCTCATTCTACCTATTACTTAAATGTTAAGTGTGTGATGGACAATCTAAACCTAGTGAAAATGCACATATATACACCTAATTAACCCTTAGTAAAAGTTAATAAATGATAGGAAAATAACTTTATTTTCTAAAAAAAAGTATAATACAATAATATAGTAAATGTTCATAGAACTTAAACACCTAGCATGTTTACTAAAAACACTTATACTAGGTTTGGTTAAATACAATAGCAAACACATTACTAATAGTAATATACATTAAGGGAACTAATTCCTATGCAATGAAATTCCTTGTAAACTATTAAAGGCTAAGAAATACATCTCTACTTCTTGTTACAATATGAAATAACTCATCCTTATAGCATAAAGACATAGTTGAGTATGAATTTATGTTTATTTTTGTGTACAAACTATTAATATTAATTATTTTTAGACTACTAATTAGATAACAGAAAGCCATATTTTTAATGTTTACTATATTTAAGTATCCTTTTCATTACTCCTAATGGGCAATCTTAAGAATATTTAAAATCTACTGAGTATGTATATGTCAGGCTTTACATCTCATTGTTTATAAAACCTACCTACTACATTTACATATAGGACTTATTCATTTAACATTGTTTCATCCTCTTTCTCA
Source organism: Sindora glabra (assembly GCA_020226215.1). NCBI lineage: Eukaryota > Viridiplantae > Streptophyta > Magnoliopsida > Fabales > Fabaceae > Sindora > Sindora glabra. The sequence goes on along the minus strand of CM035228.1, from coordinate 36,743,043 downwards.
TGACACCAATCCAAGCTTAGGCAAAGGCTTTTATCTATTAAAGTATCCATAAGTTTGAAATTAAGTATGTGAAAATTATCCTATAACCCTTATGGTATAGATTTCTTATGACAAGCACAAAAATTTCTTAGAACAATCCTATCAAATATTATCTTAAGTGATATAGCACACATGATCTAAATCCTTCATATCAAATGTGGAACATACCACTTTTGAGTTGATGGAATAAAAACCACATTATTCCTAACAAGCAATATGTCATCTATACAAAGTGAAAGAATGAAAAAAAATTATCCTCAACTCTCCTAGCATATATATACTAGTTATCTTCGATCATAGTAAAACACACAACATATTAGTATAGAATTACTGATAAATATTGAAATATAGATGTCAACTTTCATTGTTATCAACATCTATTTTGATGATATAACATTTTTGAAATTAGTGGCAAACTTACAACATCAATTTTAAACTTAACCAATGTTTAAAGTTAATTTTGAAAATAGGATGTCATCTTTCTAAATAACCATTATCTAAATGGCATTTGAATCATCTTATTACGAGATATAAAATATTTATATGTCAATTTTAGATAACACTAATGTTTAAAGGTATGATAATTGTCAGCTTACTTTAAAAATGATAGTACATGGGATGTTAATTTCTTATTAATAACTAACATCTATTATTTTTTATAATGTCTACAAATTTTTGTCTCATTTCTTTTTGTGCTTAGATGGTATAAGTGAACAATACATAAGAGAATAAGATATCTATGGTTAGATAGGATGCTCCCATATGATTCAAAATATTTCTAAATATGCAATAAGGATAGGTATATTATCCTCAAATTTCACTTGATACTCTAAAGCAAGGAGTGGATGGCTAATATTTGTAAAATCTTATAGATCATATTAACTTAAGGAAAACATATCAACTTTCTTCAACACATGAACAACTAGGATTTTAATTTTGGGTTTATGATTATGTTGTAAATATGTATTGATAATCTAGTATAGTTTTTATGTAGGTTGTTTCATGTAATACATATAAATATAATGATTTAGAAAGAAATAAAATGTTAGAACAAATTTATAGAATTATTTGTCTCTTTTCTTATTTGGTTGTACTTTTGTAATAAATTATCCAATGACAATCAAATTTTACCATAAATTTATATATTCGATATTTGGTTTACAAAGTTTTCCAATTAGAAGACATTGAAACATAGATAACTTTTTTTTCTATAAATTCATAATTTAATTGCAAATTAAGACATTGATTGTTAACAAAACCAATGTATAAAGTTATTTTAAAATTTTGAGATATTAATTTTATAAATATCTTATGTCTAAAGGTATTCTAAATATTTAAAGGCATTTTAAGAGACTCATGGTCGAAAGTTTACTTGTTAATTTTATATGTAACCAAAGTTTAATGATATGGCAACTACTAGCTTTCTTTAATCAAAGTATGATTAAAAAGTTAATTTTGTTATAGTAATTGATATCTAAGATTTTTAGGGTACTAATAAGTTTCGCATCCACTCTCCATTTAAGGCATCTTTATAATACATTTAGCCTTTATTATCTAATTGAAGGGGTTAGGTGGAAAAATGAATATGTTATCCATCCTTATAACACATTTTCAAGTGCTACTAGTCTATTTTAATCATTTAATTGATTTTCTAATATGTAATGAGATTTAAAGTGCTACACAAATGGATGAGATGGTTGAAATGGATTGGTAACTCTTCAAAATATGCTACATGAATGGGTGAACTATCTTCAAATTACATCTAAACTCTAAAGTTAATAATGGCAGTTAATGTGTTGTAGATATCTTTAAAATATTTGTTAAATGCTTACAAATGTCTAGTGAAATAGAACTTTATTCAATGCATTAGAATCTACGTAAAGGATTTAAATAAAATTTTTTATAAATTTAGTTTAGATTTTACATTGTAAAACATATTAATTTTAATGTTATGTTGTATTTTTTGTATAATTTTTTTTATCATTTTATTGCCCTTGTATATATGTAATGGGAATCGTAAAGTAATAAAATGTCATAATAAATTTGTAGAATTATTTATCTTTTGCAATTTGTTTGTATTTATATAATAAATTATTTAATGATAAATAAATTTTACTACCAAATTTGTATAATTAGCATTTAGATTACAAAGTTTAACAAATAGAAAACATCAAAATGCAAATAAATTTTTGTTTAAAATATTTAAAAAATAATTTTTTTATATTTCAAATTTTAATGCAAAATATAGTGTCTATTTTCTCCTAAATCAATGTTTACAAAGCTAATAACTTTTTTTTACAAAATAAACATCAAAAGATATTCCAAATGTCCTTATTAAAAAAATGACAAACTTAAATACATTGAATTTGGACTGAAATGACATTTAAAAGGATGGCATTTATGAAATTATGAAGAACCGTAAAAACTTAATACGTCAATTTTGGACTTGACCTTTATCTGAATGGATACATTTACATGCATATAGGAAATTTCAAAAACTTAATATATTAGTTTTATAAATAACTATTATCTAAAACTAATTTAATCATCATGATAGTTCATGTCAAAAGTTTGTATATTGGTAAAATATTTCATTGATTTGTTAAAGTATGGTAATCACTACTTTCTTGAGATATGATTAAACTTAAGATACCAAGTTTCTAGTAATAACCAACATATAAGATTTTGCATATCACTTATAATGTCCTTACTAGTTTATCTAATTGTATAGTTTAAGCTAAATAGAAAGATAACTCACTTTCCATTTTAAGGGGCATATTTAAAGATACTACAATTCTTGCAGAAGGACTTGCCTTGTTTGATATATTAGCTTTCACATATTACATGTATTATTATACCAAATATGCTATTATAAATGAGAAACATGTTGTTCATTATAAATTATAGTATTTTCAAAGTATATATCAATGTAATAATATGGAAATAAATAAAATTAAAAATTATATTTTTGTAATAAATTATCTCCTTTCTCATTTGCTTCTAATTTACAATCAATCTATTATTGTTTCTATCTATTTAATTATAAATTGATATAATGATATTCATTGTATATGTTGATATAATGATATGGAAAAACTCGTAATACAAAAAGGAATTTTAATGCTATTAATTTCACTTAAAGTAAGTTAATTTTAAAAAATGGATTAGTTCAAAAAATGGTGTCAATGTTTTTACAAAGTTTACTCTTAACATTTAAAATTATTGCTTTAAAGTGTATGGAATAAGTTCCCCAAGCAAAAAGACATTGATTTTTTCAATTAACCAACATTAAAATAGTATATTGTTAGCTTTTATTTAATAATCAATGCTAAAATTATATAATAGGATGATATTATCTTATTATAGGCAACATTGCTTTATGTATTTAACAAATATTTATATTTGACATGGTTTACGACCTTAACATGTTGATTTTTTTAGTAATTGATGTGAAAACTCTATCCTCTAGTGTAACTTGAAAATAAAAAAAAAAGGTAAAATGTGGATCAAGTTAAAAATAAAAAGAGTAAAGCATAATATATTTATGAATTTCATTCCAAAAAATCATCCAATCCTAAAATGATTCTTTATCTAACAAGGAATGCTTCTCTTCCACTTTTAAGATAATTCACCTTGATTTTGTGTTTATATTCAACTTCTAATACTAAATGTATTTTGTAGGATCAAAGCTTTATTAGCCTATCACTAAATATGTGAGGTTTAGCACTTTCGAGAAAAGTACAAAATATAAATATAAAAATTTATTTAGTTTTTGTTTTGTTCTTATAATTTAGTTTCTATTTTTATAATTGATCATATTTTGTTACATATCATCTTATTACAACTTTTATAGATTTATATAGATAAAAAATTTAATGTCATTTATCTTCTTTAGTATTTAATGGTATTATTTACTATTTATTTATATGAAATATGTAATATCATATATTAAATTTTAATAGATACTCATTACATTTGTAGGTATTAGATACAAGAATGCTTTTTTAAAGAGTCCAAACATCATATATTAAATGATAAGTATTAAGACAAATTTAGTGAAATATCCATATCTGATTGGAGCATTGAATATAACCTTTTCATCATTTTTAGACTTTTGTTATTGAATTTATTCTTTAAAATTATTGAAATTGGAATTCTATAATGTCATAGGATATGTTAGTCTCTAATTTTTGTTAGGTTATTTTGTAAAAAAGAACATATAGGGAATAAGGTGGACCAAAAAGGATGGAACATAGGTTGTGGGTTAAGGTTAAGAAGGAGTACAATAAACTACATTAGTTAGTTAAAGAAAGTGAGATAGTATTATTGACATTACACAGGTTATTTTTAAAAAAAATCAATACATAATGTTATTTCCCCACGATAATTAAAAAGAAATGATGTTGACTGCTTTTAATATAATAACTAATGTTATTGTTATTTTTTACAAGATAATGGTTATAAAATTAGCATTAAAAATAATATATAACATCACTCAATAAGATGTCAGTTGAAAACTGACATGTAATCTTTTAAACCCCTGATATCTATTTACAATTCTATAGTAATGAAATATATTATGGTTTTATGAAATTGAATATACCATTATCTACACAACTACTTGAATCAATAAATAAATCATTTCAAGCGACATACCTTGTACTTTTATCCTTTATCTCTAAAGCCAAAGAGTTGATCCTTAAGGATTGTATAACTATCTATTAAGGAAAGTTACCTTCATATCCATTTAGAATAATTCTGAATTTAAATGTAAACAATTGCCAATACAAAACAAGATGTAATTCTTACACTAGGAATAAGGTCTTTTTATTAGTTACACCTTCTATAAGTACATTCACTTACCAAAAGCTTGGTTTTCCATTATAGAGCACATTTTCTCTTTTATGCCATTAAGTTACTTGTTCAAATCAAGCAAATCAAGAGCTTTTTAGTAGAAAGAGAGCTTATGAGCATCCACAGTAATGGCTAAGAAGAACTCATTTTCTTTTTTGATGTGTCTGTGAGAAATATTTCCATACAAGCTTTAATTTATGAATCTAAATAAGGTTCTAGTAAAATACTTCCTTTATCATTGAAAGTCTTAGGAATTCCCCCCATTGTCACTGAAATTTCATGATTTTATGGATTCAAATCCACCTAAGGGTAGAGCTTAATATTTTAAGGTTTTTCTAACTCATAGAGCTCAAAAGCTTTCTTGACTTTACCAATACTAAGAAACTCAATCACTTGAAGATTCATTTCTTAAGATCTAATCTCATTAATCTACCATTAAAGTTTTCACTTGACAAAATATACCTATTAGAGTGTATAAAGTAACAAGACATATTTATTAGCTTTAGGGCTAACTTTTTAAAGGTATAAGAATTATTGATAAGCTAAGCTTACTAAACCGCTAGGGTGTAAACCTTCCAAATTAAGCTTTATAAAATTCCATAACTCATATGGAATGTTCAAAACTTATTTTAAAGGTACAAAATTTAGGATATATGTCATAGTTAACAAAGTAACACTCGAGAAACTTATTAAGAGGTTTGCATGCACCATCATATATCTATGTTAGAAAAAAAACAATTCCTTTTCTTCATAACACCATTTTGTTATGGGTTACCATGTATTGTTAATTGCCTACATATCCCTTTCACTTCATAGAAGTTTCTAAACTAATTAGATAGCTATTCTTATCCTCGATCAATTCTAAGAGCCTAAATGCTCCTTGTTTTTTAGTTCTCAACACTTGTTAGAAAGGGTTTGAAAAAATCCAAAGCTTAATTAGAAGTGATAGTTGAAAGAAGACATCATAAATAGAGAAACCATCAAGGAAGAAGATGCAATAAGATATGAATTTACATTCATTAGTTTACATACAATCAAATGAATTGATTTTACATGATACAAAGCTCACTTAACCTTTCCATAAGGCTTTCAACTTGCTTTTTCAATAAGTAATGTCTTACATATTGGAAGCTTTAATTTTGATAGGAAGGCCCAATACCTCTAATCTAATCAATATGGATGCCCTATCTTGTCCAATTACATCCTAATAATAGAAAAACCCATTATAAAAACATTATCTAAACTTAAATTTTTATCTATTATGATCATATCATATTGGAAGATACCATGACCATATATTATTTCCAAGATAAACAAATAAATTATTTATGCTTAAAACATCAAAGTTCTATCAAAAGTGGAAAATATATTACACCAAACAATGGGTGCATAATACATATCTTGCAAGACCACTACGTGACCACCACAAATATCAAAATTTTAGGTTCCAACATATCTAACCTTTGTTCATGATATTTTCTATCATCACAAAGCGTTTAGCTTAAGGAAATCAATAACAATATGGTAATCTACATAATTGTAGATCACATATTTTATTGCTTATGTTTTTATAATCCAACTAAGGAAAGAACAAACCACAAAAACATATGAATATATTAAAATTATAAGATATTAAGGGTGATGAACGGCAAATCTTTTCAATATGCTTAAAACAATCTTATGCACAATAACTCTTTCTCCCATAATTATAACATTTCATCTTTGATATAACTTTAAGGATACACTTGTCCCTTATGATGCTTGAATGTCCATCCTATTCAAGGTCTAATACTATTTCCAATAGGTCCATATCCTTTATGTTGCATAACATATGCCACCAATGTAGCACTAAGTTATGAGTGACAACTAATCTTTCACTAGTTCCTAAATGGACTATGATAAATTATAATTGATTGTGATCATTTTTTAGATCAATATTAGTTACCTACAACTTTGTAATTATGGAAAAATTACCTAAAGTAACTAGTGAAGAAATCTATTGGATTCACACATATCAAACCACCAGGTTAAGGCTCAAAATCGAAAAGCAAACACTTTACATATGTTGATCTCGATTCATCACTTTAGAATATTTGGTAACTCTCTAAACTTCCATTTAAGAAATAGTGTAAGTAGGTTTATGTTTAAAGTGTGCACTTTTAGTTTTTACTAGACCTAACATTAAAAATTATTGGTCATGTTTCGTACTTGAGTTAAATACATCATAGTTCATGTTATTATGCAACTATTGTTCACTCACAAAGTTTTATTCCCATGCCAAATATTAAATTATTTCTATCTCTTTCTCTGACTAAGATATTATATCTTTAAAGATCAATCCATACATTATTGCATATGGTCTAATTTGTGCACGTATCTTCCTTTATAATTTAATTAAGAATTATAATTTTCTCTTATGTTACTAGATTGAAATTAAAATTTTGATATGCTAATAATCATCTCTAGTAATATAAAAGAAAATAAGATATCTAACTAAATTACTTATGCTTGGAACTTTAGTTCCATATGTTCACATTATTTATATATTCACATCTCTCTCTCTCTTTCTCTCTCTTTCTATATATATATATATGAATCAAACTAAAAGATTCTATTGATATTTTTTTCTTATGCCAAAATAATATAATATATACAATGAGTTGGTGCTAATATATATCCTTCTACAAAACTTCCAAAATAAATACAACCTTAAAATTATTATATAATTGAATATTCCTATGACATTAATCTACATAATAAAATAGGGATGCCACATCATCTCCATATATATATGATATTATTTTGGAATAATTATAGATTAAACATATAGATGTTTACCAAAACATCAATGGCTCTAATATTAATATATATATAACCACTATTTTGTCACATAGATAATTAAAATTTAATAATAAGCATACACAAGAATATGCAAATAATGAAACATATCATTAAATATGTACATTTTTTAAATTAAATTCTTTAGAATTAAATATTTTACAAAAAAAAATAAAGTTCATTTAACAAATAAATGATATATTTGAAAAGAAATTTCAAATAAATGTTATAATATATATCAATAAATGTTCATATGAACAGAAAAAATATTATTTTCCAAAAAACTCATTTAAAAATAAATGAACAAAACTATTAAAAAATTATTTTCAATAAAAAATATGATAATCAAATTAATTCAAATTAAAATTCATTTTTTCTAGAAAAAAACATATTTTCTGGAAACAAACAACAAAAATAATTAATTTTCATTTCATGCATAAATGAAATATTTGAAAATGAATTTAAAAAAAAGATATAATATACAAAATAATATGTATATCAATATCAAATGTTAAAAAATGACAATCTTTTTCAAGATTTTTCATTTAATAGGTAAATGAATTATTTGAAAAATAATTTCAAATAATGAAATAAAATACATATTAATGTACAAAATATTTTTTTTGTAACAATATCAAATCTTATTTTATCATCAAAGAATCAAAGTTTCTCTTTTTTTTTTCAGAATTTCATATACTTTAAAACTAAATTTAAATAATATTGATAATAATATTAAATATTATTTTGACGTATAAAAAATACACAGTTTCTTTCTTTTATAATTTTTTGCTATATATATATATATATATATATATATATATATATATATATATATATATTGTGATTGAAAAGGTTTTCTAATAAGAACTTCCCCTTGCCAATGCCCTGCATGGACTAGCAGCAACAACAGGCCAGACAGCAGTTTTACGGCACCAATAGATCATCGGAAACAAATTTCCTTCTCATCTACTTTTTTCTATTTTAAAATAATGCAGTTATAATTTATGAAATTCTAAACATTCACAAAAATCACATTCAACACAGAAAAATGTGTATACTGTTCATGTGCTAGATATGCCAATGTGTTATGCACATAAATCATTATAAAACATGCAAAAATTTGCAAATCAACACATAAGGTTAGAAATATGCCAGATAATTCCAATACTACTATTAGCATTTAACAAAAGTAGGGATTCAATATTTACGTTATGTCATTTCTGGATCCCAAAGAGTAAAAGCTTTATTAACCTGGCTTAAATCACAATTCACATACACTCAAAATCCTCTTTATTCTCAATTCACGGATTTGCTTCAAGTCTCCTAATTGATTTCTAAATTAGTTTCGAATCTTCATCACGAATAAATATTTCTTGGCAGCTACAAAGTAGCTATTAGAATCTTACACGAGAATTGCACAAGAATTAGATAATACAAATTTCAAGGTTTTTTTATATGCTCCTGAGAGAATAATCCAATGATTGCTTTCTATGACATTTTCTAATACAAGAGTTAGAAGTGCAATAATTCTCCTTCAATTGTTTATAATTTTTTTCTTCTCCCTAATTTGCAATTCTTAAAAAGCAAAAAAAAAAAACAAATGAAATAATCAACTTATATTATTGCATAGAGAATAATTGTCTTCAAAATAAATTTGAAAATAATGTGCTCATCAAAAATAAAAACCAACCAACCACCATCGTAAATCTACTTAAAATTTAACTTTCATATTTATTTTATTAATTAATTAAATAAATTAAATAATTAATAAATAATAAGATTTTAAATAATCCAATGCAGCATGCTCATGTGAACGCACATCACGTGTCATGCAACAGTGCATCTTCGAATCTTTTTCAATGTCCTTTCGTATGAACACCTATTTAATTGTAACAACTTTATAATTTATAAGTTAATTTTTTTATTTTTATAAATTTTTTATATTTTTTTATCTATTTACATCAATTTTTTTAAAGAAAATTAAAATTGTTTCATACATTAAATTTTACTTAATGCATATAATTTAATGGTTTACAATGAGTTTTATGTCTTTTGTTTCTTTGAAAAAAAATACTCAATTTATTAGTTCATAATTCATTAATATATGTTAAATTTTATTCAAAATATGATAGGATGAGTAAAAATCAATTTAATGATAAAAACAAAACTTACTTTATAACTAATCTTTGAAACTCCCAACGGTTTATTTACCTCGCTCGTCCTTCGCGTGTCCGTACCATTCTCATAGTTCAATGTAATTGCTCTCTTTGCAATGGAGCAGTGAATACTTTCGGAGTTAGATTCCTTATAATGAATTCTCTTTTACATACTCACAAGTATAAAAATTCAAGTTATAATCCGTGGATAATGAGCAGCGTTTAATAGTATTAAAAATATAACATATTAATAGAACGGTGAATTCCAATGTATGCCTAATGTTTCAAAATATGAAATGATGTATAAATTTAATTAAGATGTTTGATAATATTAATTAAAAAATAAATAGTTATAATTAAATAATTTTAATCTAATAATTTCAAAATTTATTATATCATCTCAAATTTTGAAACTTCAAGATATCACACCAATAACTTTAGATATATATATATATATATATATATATATATATATATATATATATATATATATATATATATATATATATATATATATGCTTTCATAAAATTTATTATCAAAATTTATATTGAATTGAGAGAATTAAATACAAGTATATAAATTTTGAAGAAAAATATCTTCAAATATTACTAAATATTCGTTAACTACTATCCTAAAATAGGACCCGTTAAGATAAAGAAAAACATCATTAGAATAAAAGGATAATAGTTGTTATTGTTCGAATAAAAGTATACATGGAGGTTAGCAGTTTCTGCACCATGTGTATGAATGCGTGTTGAAACTCACAAATAGAATCGTATGCTTTGTTGACATATAATATAATCTTAAAGCTGAGGCCAACTAATACCTATGAATCATTTTCTATGGAATGCGACTGAGAATATCTTTCTTCAAACAAATTCAACTTTTAATACTAAGGATATATTGAGAGACCCACCACTAGAGAATCATTAAACTAAGAACAAAGTGGTTCTTGATCGATCCTATTTCTATCTGGTAGGATCATCAAGAATATCATATATGTGTAATATGGCCAACAAAATTCGTTGCATAATTAAGAAACAAAAATAAAATTACAGTTCTCTGTACCTCGACCCTTTCATTTCAAGTTTTCTACCACATGCATGTTAAAAGCATTTATATCCTTCGAATCTCTTACCTCATGAACTAGCGGGCTCAACTTGGTTCAACTAGGTGTTATGAATAGGTGGTTATCTAGATGAAATCATGCGATGCAAGCTTATCACTCTTAATAAATATATTAACCTTTTAATTAAACTTTTGTAACATGGTTGGAATAAATAGTGAGACTTAAAAATCTACAAGCCACATTTGAATATCGCTGAAGTATCCATGCATATCAAGCTGTAAAAATACTTCACTCTAGAAGTCTTTAGGCATAATGGGCCAAAAAAGGACAATCTTGAATAGGAAGAAGGATAATTTCATTTGCTTGATATATCTTATTTCATAGTTTTGAATATGTAGGAATTGTCATAATTCAACACACTCAAGCTCCAAGCTCAGTCCCAAGTTTACTTTTTAAGTTATCGACACTCAACCTCCTATAGAGCATTTTAAACTAAATGTTTTCTAGTAAAAGTAGGTATACTTTCTATGAATTGATATAAGTTCTTTTTTACATGTTCTGAATGTCCAATCATCACCTTCTTATACATACCAAAATAAAGATAAAAATGTGAGGATTACAACTATAAGCTTTTTGAATCCTTCTAGATTCTTGAATCATACCAAAATTATTAAAATATCCTCAAAATTGAAAAAAATAGTATATAAGTTGAGTTGATCCCAAATTTTAGCCTTAGGAACCTTAAACTATGCTTGAATTTTCCAACATATTTAATTCAAGACTAAGTATGTTCACCTATTGAACTTGTCACAAGGAGGCAATTGTGTCATTTTTCCCCATTTTAAATGTCAATATCTTCATTGATGCTTCAATTTAACATAACTTCATGAAAAATTTATTTACTCTTTCAAATTTTCATGTCATTTTTTAGCCTATTCTATTGAGTTGCTACCTCAGTTGCTCATGCATGTTTCTTTAAGTGCTATAAATGTTCTTCCTCTCTAATTTGGGATTTCAGCTCCACAACATGTGAGTATTCTCTTGGCAAAATGCAACATTCATAAATTCTAAACAAGCTACCTTTTATACTATTTTCAAAATAGATCCCAATACCATCTAGTACCACTTTCCCATTAGCTTTTCTAAACTCGTTACATTTGTAACTTGTTTAAATGGTTATTACTTTTACAACTATGTACTCACTTCTTTTATAACTTACATGGATGCCACCTCTACAACTCTTGAATTTGTTAACTTTATAACTTGTGCTCACTATCTTTATAGCCTATAAAAGTGTCACCTCCATGGAAAAAGTTTTTGCTAACTTTAAAGCTTATATGTACTATTTGACACTTTGAGCTACTTATTGACAAATGTCTTGTAGTTGAGGTTTTAATTCTTAGATGTAACAATTAACTTGATCTAAACTCATATAACTTTACTCCTGAGACTATTTGTGTTAGGTTTAATCAATTCATAATACTTTGTAATGCTATTTTTACACTTGATTAGATTCTTTGATTCTCTTTGAATCAATACCTTTTAGCATCTTATATGCTATCATAACTAACTTTTTGAGTTAATGCTCTCTAGCATCATGGTCCTCATGATTGTTCCTATGTTAAACAACATCCACTAATGTCTAGTCTCTTGTAATCCTATCTTGAGTGCATTCTTTGATGACTTTTTCAAATGTATCCTTTACTTTAGCTTAAGCATCACATGCTTATGCATTAGCATATGTGAGCTCCAAGGTCATTGTCATAATATCTCTTTCAAACTATGATGCACTAGCTCCCTAGCACATTAAAGTTAACTTTTTAGACTGCCTCAACATGACTTTGGATTCCTTATTCTAGAGCAATATGCTCAATACATCACTATAATATACCATTTATTAGGATGTGTCCTTCGATAAGGTCATACATTTCTATATAACTAAAGTTTTTCCTATTAGCTCTATTAATCTCTTTAGATATGGGTAAGCCCTCTAGCAAGACTAAAACCTTTCTCATTGGATAACCTATCAATTCATTCATCCTTCCAAATAGTTTTTTTTCATCCCTTAATGCCACAATTATGAATTAGCACATACTTAATGTCTTGCACATGTAAGCTAGTTTATGACACAAATGCTTGCATCTACTATACCAATTAATGTTCCCTCAAATGCATTATCCTCCTACACACTAGCATTTTTAATTGATCCAAACCTCTTGCAATCACTAGTCAAGCTCTTGGTAGTGTCTCTTTTGAGTTTAAGAATGATTTGGTTGGTTTTAGTTCAAAAATGCATCATCCAACTTCAACCAAATGGTTAACCAAATTGAACTATAACTGACCATTTTGAATAGTAAAACCTTCTTTAACTGAATTAATCGATTAAAAATGAGTTACATTAGTTTAAAATGGTTTGGTAATCTTTCATTAATTGGGCAAGTTGAGAAGTATCATGTTAAAATTAGTATACCTAGAATAACAAAAAAAATTCATTATTCTGTTGCATTTTATGCCTTCTAGTGGATTGCATTATTAGTGAAATCAATAAAATGACAAAAAATAGGTGTTGTCTAAGTTGCCCCAAGGGTTCTGAAACCCTAAGCGAGTTGTCATCATATTGGCCACTGGATGGACCTTGTTGAATTGTGGCTGTTAATTAAAATAAGTTTGATAAACAAGAAAGGAAAATTTCACTCTTGTGCATTAAGAATAGAGAATTACACCTTGACCTTATTTTAAGGCTCCATTTGGTAATTGCAAAAAGATAACATAGTATATTAAAGAATTTTTTTAATTTGGCATACTATTGCCATAATTGTAAATTTAACCTAATTTTTTTCTTTTTGGTATCATGATATATTATACATTGCAAAAATGATTTTTACAAGTTATAATTAAACAATTATAATAAGATAATTATAAATATATTAAATTAATAAGTTTTACTCTATTATGGATAATTATAATTAAATATGAATGGTCATAAGTCAAATGTTATATTTTTATTAATGTCATTTATTAGATTTTAATTTTCTTTTTGAATTATTATTATAAAATTGTAATACTTGACATATATATTTTATAAGTATGAGTTGTATGAATCATCTTATGTACAGTTAAATAAAATATACTTATCTTTTCATAATTTTTCTTTATCTCTTTCATATATTTTTTGGATTATTTTTTAGTATTAAAAGTCTTTTTATAATATACTCTCACTAATTAATATTTATGACTAATAAAATTAAGACTAACCAATTAATTTAATCACACAAATTAAATTTTATATTTATTGATTTAGAAAAATATATTATGCCTATTGTGCTTCAATTATGTAATACCCTAGAGTAATATTTAAGTTTTTATTATTATTTAAATGCCCCAAAATTTATATTTAATTATTCATTTTAAATTAATGAAGATAGTTAAATTATAATTATACATGTCAAGAGGAAATGCAAAAATTTTAAATTTTTATTTTTTAACATTATTACAATTTTCTTTAACATAAATACTTTCAAAATTTTTATTGGATATTTAGAATATGAGAGTGAAAAATTGAAATATATATATATTGGTTTGGAAGATGGATTTATTTTATAAATTTGCAAATTTATAAGTATATTTATAAAGTTTGGGGTGTGATGAACTATGATATATATAAATATGTGTGTGTGTATTTAGGATTTGATAAAATGGCCTCTTCATATTTAATTGAAATATTGGATTGAGGCTTCAAATAAGATGGGAAAGCAATTTTTATGAAAATGAATAGTTAGGATTGAATTCAATTTATTTTATCTTTTGGAGTATTGCTATTAAGAACTAATTATATTTTTTATGTTATGCACTATGTATACAGACATACACACATTCAAAAATTAATTATTTAATATAATATTTTTTAAAAAAATGATGATTATAAATTATATTAAAATTAAAAATGTAACAAAGTGGATCACATTAATAATTATAATGTAAAATTTGTTATAATTTTTATTTAAAAATATCTATTAATTAAAAATAATTTTCTTATCTATTTTAAAAAATTTAATAAAATTAATTATTTAAGTAATATTTTTCTTCATTTAAATTATATTAACATAATTTAAGATATATATATATATATATATATATATATATATATATATATATATATATATATATATATATAAGCTATCTTCATTTTTTTATATAAATTTATTTTACTTTTTATTATAAATTAAAAATAAGAAATTATTGATTTAGAAAAATTATGATAAGAGGAAATATAAATATAATTTAAAATAAAAAATAATTAAAGATAATTAAAATCTACTAACATCTTTATTTTTCTGATATTATAATTTTGAAGAGGGTGAGATCTTTTAGAGTTAGATTCAGTAACTATGGTTAATTGGTCTTGAAAAGAGAAATAGGATGAGGGTGATTGTCGTTTCATGTTGGAACAACTGCAGGTGGTGCATGATGGATGGTGGAGGGAGATAAATTGAAGCTATTAAGGCGAAGCATGGAGAAAAATTTCTAGGTTCCACATTTGCCATTATCTTCTTGGAGTTGCTCATCTATGTTCTTGATTCTAATCACCCATTCTTGCCACCCATCTGAGTGCCACTATGCAATTTTCATATAGATGACTTAGGAAAAAAAGTCATGGCATGTAAAACATGGGTTCATAACCACTTTCCTTTCATTCTAAATTTAAGGCCATTTTTACAATTCTACCCATGTGAATGTGGTCATTAAAAATCATTTGTTTACTAACCATATTAATACATGGCTAAATAATTTTCCACCAGCTACCTAGGGTTTTGGAACCTAAAATGTCCTAAAAACACTGTAGCCTTCACTTAAAAAATAAGGTTACTATAAAACAAACCTCCATTAATTCATTTACATTTATGTTCAAGAACCATTAATCAACTATCATTCTTACCTTATGACTTTGAAATTCCTCTTCATAAGCTCCTTCCTTATGCAAGCTTTACCTATTTTGTTCTATAAATTAGTAGCACCTTCATGGTAATGTGGTCAAGATTATGGTTATTTTGTAACTTACTACTTATGCCACATTCTCCACAAAAAGAGAAAACTTAATACCTATATAACTATATTGGCTAGAAATAAGAGATCATAATCAATTACTCACTGATTATTGTTGTGGGTTGTATAAGTACGGCGGTGTCATGGCAGAAGAAGAGCTATAGTGTAATTATTAAACTTAATAAAGTTAATTTATTTAAAATTTAAGGGTGGCCTAAGGTTTCAAAGTAAGAAATTTAAAAGCGTTCATCTAAGATAGAGATAGGGATGAGATTTGAAAATTAGGAAAAATTTTTAAAGAAAAAGCAAATAAGGATTAAGAAATTGTGCACTATGTGTCTCGAGAGTCAAAAAATAAAGTTTGTCTTTGTCTTAATTTTAGTTTATTATAGTTAATCATGGGTTTCAAATGACAAACCCATAATCAATTATTCTTAGCCAAAATATTCTAAATTTTTTTAATTAAACTATTTGAATTATGTGATCAATTTAAACAAATTGATTTTGAAATAGTTTAGTCAACTTAAGTCAGTTTGCAATTTTTTGTGCACTTTTACTAATTGTTATTATTAGAACTAAGAGGATTCTTACCTAACATAACACTCTTGTTATCCATTTTACTTACTTTATCACATTACCTCTTAGTCTCCTTGCTAATTCCTTTGAATGCTTCGGAAGATAGAATGCTTAATGAGATAAGCATTTGGCATGGAGCCAATTTGAAAGTGGTAACCTTTTGTACTTACTAAAGAACTTCATACTCATCAAAACTCTTAGGTAAAGAGCCTTACTTCCCCATTATCCATGTTAAAGAGTTCCTAAGGATTGGTCTGTTAGGGTAGGTAGAATTTTTGCTCTAATACCATTTGTCACAAGTTAGTAACTCTTTAACTAAAACTATATGGTGCATGTTTATCACGTATGGTGAACATGCCAACCTTTCTATCAAACTGTTAAGGCATGCTTAGAATAAAAAGTGGGAATTAGAAGTCCATAAGCTAAATTTGAATGTGACTGTAACACCTACATGAAAGTACAAATAACCAAGAAGGGGTGAATTAGTTAAGCATAAGTTTTAGCAAAAAAAATCATTTGAGAAGAATTTTTAGATCCTTCATAAACGATCAAGCTTAAAGGATCAAACAAATAATTAATGTATCAAACTTGAAGCAAATATGTAAAAATTTAAGAGTTTAAAGGAAAAAAAGTGCAAATAGTATATATAATTGTTTAAACTTTAAATACATGAAGCTTACATCCACTCTTCTTAAGCTAAATCACTAGCAAGAGAGTTATTCATTATAATATCCAAGAGTATCACCCAAATCCAACCTTAGTTAAGTGATGTATAGAAGATCACAAGTTTTTTCTCAAAAAAATACTTTCCCTTACTCAACTTTTGCTTAAGCTTACAACTCGTAAATGTTTCTAACACTCAATAAATGTGTATACAAAGAGAAGGGATGTCTAAAATAGACACCTAATAGCAAGAACACTCTTTAAAAGTAGATAAACAAATAAAGCTTACATATAATCAGAATTTTTGCTCAAAGAAAGCTTTAATGGTAACTGAATGATTAAGATGAAGTATAAGAATTCTTTTATCAGAGTTGTTGTTGATTTAAGCATAGAAGACCTTTATTTATAGTGAAAAAGGATAGATATGATTATTGGTCACTTCTTCATTTTGAATTTAAATTTTGGCTCCATTTTTAATTTGAACTAGGAATCTTTTAGAAAGTATTAGGTTTTTCCTAGTAGCCATTTTGCTATTATGATACTTTCTTTAAGGTGTTAATATAGCAAAATAGATATTTTGAAAAGATTCGATGATTGTGCAACAACCTTTATCTTTCAAAAGATTCTCTTAACTTTTCAATATGTGTGGTCTTCTAATATAGTAAATTGATCCTTCAAATTTTCTTAGAATTAGCTAAAATTACAAGGCATCTACTTTTGCACAATATTTTTCCATGTGAGAAAAAGACATACGGTTGCATTTTAAAAATCATAAAAGTAACTTCTAAGAAAGTTTTTTTATTTTTTAGCATATAGTTACTAATAAAGTATTATTAAATTAAATTTGCTTCATCATCAAAACTAAATATATATCTAAATATACTTTTAAATATATTCCAACATTATCCCTTTTTTGTATGATGATAACTATATGGATCTTCAAATAAATTTAAAAATGAAGTATGAAAAGATATTACCAGAAGATCTTAGTTAAGATCTTAAAGATACTCCACTTTAATTATAGCTTTCTTGAAGTATTAGAGCCATGTATTAGAGCATTAGATCCCTTTGCAGTGAATAACTTGATCCTTTAAAAGATTGTAATCCTTCAACTTGATATTTTGAATTTGTGAACTCCTATTTTTCTCCCCTTTTGACATGATTAAAACTTATAAAATGCAAGTAGATAGAAGATGCATAATAAAGTTTAAGTTTAAACATGCATCAAGAATTCAAAAAGCGTAGTTAAAGGTTACCAAGCATTCAAAAGGCTTCAAAAATAAAATGAAAGAAATATATCTAGGAAATGGATGGGAAGGTTAATTAAAGAGAATATTCTTCTTTCCCTAGATTTTGATGATATAGACACATATATGAGCTTTATTAGGGGTAAGTAAACCAAGACTAAGAAAAAATGTACTACTCGTACTTCTAATCTTTTAGAAATAATTCATACTAATATATCTAGACCATACTCTAACTATTTGTGGTTGTCATTATTTTGTCACATTAATTAATGATTTTTCTCGATATAGTTATCTTTATTTGATAAAAGAAAAATCTGATGTACTTTAAAATTTCAAAAATTTCAAAACTAAGGTTGAAAAATAACCATAAAAAGTCATCAAGATTGTGAGATCTAATTAGGGAGGTGAATATTATGGTAAACAAGATGTGTCTAGGCAAGACATGAGACCATTTACTGCAAGATTATGAAATTGTTCTATAGTATACCATTCCTGGTAGTCCTGAGCAAAATAGTATTGCAAAAAGGCACAATCGAACTTTTAAGGACATGATTAGTGGAATAAATTTACTTAAATTTCTTTGGGGTGAGGCCATTAAAATTGCTTTGTACATCTTTAATTGTGTTCTTAGCAAGTTAGTACCTTAAATACCCTTTAAGCTTTACACTGATAGAAAATCTAGCTTAAATCACTTTCAAGTTTGGGATTGTCTTTCTGAGGTGAAAATTTATGATCTATAAGTGAAGAAACTTAATCGAAGATCCATTTGTTATTACTTTATAAGGTATCTAGATTGTGTAAAAGGATACAAGTTCTGTTACCCTACAGAAGGTACAAAAATAGTTGAGTCCATGATTGTTAAATTTCTTAAGCTTGATGTTGCTGATTTGTCATCAAATTTGAGGCATGTAGAAACACAAAATGAGCCTGTTTCCATTACTAATCCACTAGTTTTGCCTAGTCAAAGTATTGTACCTTCATCTATTCATGTTAAGACACAAAATGATTAAAATGTAGAACTTGTTGCAATTGTTCCCACTAATGACCATTAACCTGTTCAACCTATAGAGCAAATCCCAATTAGAAGGTTAGTTAGACAAAAAAGGTTAACAATTTCAAATAATTATTATATCTATCTTAGTGAAGTGAATATAACATTAGGGATGTTATTGATCCAACTACATGCAATCAAGTAATGAATAGTTAATAATTTGATTTGTGGGTAAATGCTATAAATGAGAAAAATCAATCTATGATCAAAATGAAATGTGAGAACTTGTTAAGCTTCCACAAAATTGTAAGACAATTGGCTGCAAATGGGTGTACAAAACTTAAAAAGATTCAAGTGATAGAATTGAACAATTTAAAATAAGATTAGTAGCTAAAGGTTCCACTCAAAAAAAGGGAATTAACTATTTTGAGACCATTTTACCAGTATATTTTAAAGACTTATTTAAGATTATTATAACCTTGGTTGTACATTTTAATTTATAGCTTTACTAGATAAATATTAAAATAGCTTTTCTAAATGGTGAACCTGTGAAAGATGTACACATGAAACAACTTAATAGATTTTAAATAAATAGATCTAAGCATCTAGTGTGCAGGCTATGAAAATCAATATATGATTTAAAATAGGCATCCCGGCAATGTTATTTGAAATTTAATGAGTTAATACATCTACCGGCTTCATAGAAAATAAATTTAACCAGTTTGTTCATTTTAAGGTTAGTGGGAGCAGCTTTACTTTCCTTGTCTTGTAATAGAAAATAAATTTAACTAGTTTATTTATTTTAAGGTTAGTAGGAGCAGCTTTATTTCCTTGTCTTGTATGTTAATGATATTCTATTGGCAAGCAACAATCTAGTTTTGCTACAAATACCAAATAACTATTGTGTAAAGTTTTTGACATGGAAGATCTTGATGAAGCATCATTTGTTTTGGGAATTCAAATTCATAAGGATAAAACTCATAACTTGTTGGGATTATCTCAAAAAGCGTACATTGATAAGATTCTTGAAAGATTTGAAATATAAAATTGTAAAGCTAAGGATATTCTAATTGTAAAAGGTGATAAGTATAGCAATAAATAGTGCCTAATAAATGAGGTAGAGAAATAAGTAATGCAAAATGTTCTTTATACAAGTGTGCTAGGAAGTTTAATATATGTCTAAGTTTGCATTAGACTAGATTTGCCTTTCATGATTAGTGTTCTTGGCAGGTATTTATCTAACCCTAGAAGAGATCATTGATGTGCTACTAAGAAAGTTATGAGATACTTGTAGAAATCCAAGAATTACATACTTGTTTATATGAAGATTGATAACCTAGAAGTAATTAGGTATTTAGACTTAGATTTTGTTGGATGCTCTAATGATATGAAATCTACTTCAAGTCATATCTTCATGATGGTTGGAAGTGCTATATCTTAGAAAAGTGTTAAGCAAATGTTGACAACTTCTTTCACCATGCAAGCAGAATTCATTGCTTGTTATGGTGCTACTTTGCAAGCTGTTTGGTTGAGAAATTTCATTTCAAGATTATACATTGTTATTCTCTTACTAAACCATTAAAAATTTATTGTGATAATAGTGCAATGGTTTTCTTCACCAAGAACAATAACAATTCTAATGGATCTAAGCATTTAGAATTGAAATACCTCACAATCAGAGATCTTGTGAAGAATAGAGATATAATGATAGAGCACATTCATACAAATGTTGTACTAGTAAATCCTATGACTAAAAGACTTAGACCTATAAATTTTCAAAAGCATGTTGAGAACATGGGAATTATGGGTTCTTTTGATGTCTTTAGTTAGTGAGAATTGTTCCCATTTTTATGACTTTTTCTTATGTAATTTTGATGTTTTCCTTTCTTATATCTTCATATATATTTTTTGGTATATTAATTATAAATTTATGTTATCTTGTTGATGCATGCATCATTTAATCATAATGTACTGATATTGTTATAATTTTTATGAAGGCTAAGACTCAATGTCAATTGTTAATTCCTAGGCTTAATTATTTATATCAAAATTAACACCATTTTGGGATTTATGAGATAATCTAGCTTTGTATATTGCTAGTTAATTTCTTGTGCTATATGAATTTATTTAAGAAATCATTGAGGACTAACATAAAAGATAAGTATGATTTGACCACAATTTTGTGCTAACTTTCATGCTACACTATCACATCAGTGATTAAGTGTGTGCAGTTTATAATATTTTGTAATCATGAAAGGTCTTATATTAATTAAAAAAATTAATTATTGTCATAATTTTGTATCATTGGCTATATAACTTAGCCAAATTTTTAGGCATTTATCTTTAAGGTGGTGTATTTTTTTTAAATTGTGGCCATATACATTTAAAATTAGTCCTCAACTTAAGAGTCATTTTTCAAAAATAAAATATTTTACAAAAATAAATTAATTACAATTAATATTGTGTAAGTGGAAGAAGGTAAAAATATTTTTTAAAGGACTATCATTAATTAGGTCTTTCATTTCATTTTATTTAAAATGGGTTGAGTTTAACCCCTAGAATTATAATTTTGATTTTAGTTTTTTTGATTACTTTGATGGACTAAAAATACCTGGTAGACTAATATGTTTGACAATAAGTGTAGACCTTTAACCTACTAGACTTTTAATGGGTAAGCCTAGTAGGATTTTCTTATTTAATCAGGATAGGTCCCTATAATTACTCTACGCTTGAATTATAACCAAAAACATTTTGCAAGTCCTAGTGCCCTATTTGATGCAAACTCATAGAGAAGGTAGAAAAGATCAAATCTTTTGTTCATCAATTAATTCATATTTCATTATGATCAATACAAGTACGTTATTTATTTTGAAATTATATATTTTATATTCTTAATCTATATAAGTTTTTAGCTTATATGAACAATTTTTGCTTATAGATTCATTAACATAATATCAACTATATTAAATATAATTTATATGCAAGTAAAATATCAAAGTTGTTAACTTTTTTTTTTTTGTGAAAAATGCCTATAAGTTTACTATGATTGTTATAGCTGCAACCATAATAAAGTGCAACATTCCAACGTCACAACTCCAATTTTACTAATGCTAGAGAATTTTCAAAAAAGTCGCAATTGTAATTTGATGTGGCTATGATGCTCGCCATATTTATAATATTGTAACCACGTGGTGCATTACAGCCTGCAATTTAAATCTTTCAATCATACTTTTAGACAATAAGGGAGTTTCTTGAATATTGTAATCATGTTGTTCTTAGTAAAATTATAGATAAACATAAAAAAGTATGAATTTTATGGTTCAGACAATAAGGGAGTTTCTTGAATATTGTAATCATGTTGTTCTTAGTAAAATTATAGATAAACATAAAAAAGTATGAATTTTATGGTTTAAAATTTTGTAAAATTATAGTATAAAAGTAAAGATAAATAATAGCATATTACATGCAATATTACTAAGAATGGGGATGAGAGGGTAGGCAATATTATCTTTCTCCATACTTTATTATAGTGAGCAAAATATTGATTGGCTCATGCTCTAGAGACAAAATTTATTTTATTATCATATCTTCACAAGGCTACAAAACTCCTTAGAAGCTTCTAAGTAATGATAAAAACATTAAAAAAATAGATACAAATATTGAAATTAAGTATTTCAAATTCCTATGTAAATACTAATTAGGTATTATCAAATACAAGTAAATAAAATTATAAATTCACATATAATCAATAATCATTTTAAAGTCTTCATTTAAATGTTTCTCTGTCATATAATTATTTACGATATTTGGTACATACATATAAAATTTAACAAATTCATAAGTATATAATTTAAATATACATAATAAATATTCTTATTCAAAATATATTTACATATTACAAAATAAAATTAAAAATTATATTTTAAATCTAGGGCAAAGTAAAGCGCGATAATGTGGGGACTATAATTTTGCCCCATTCCTAATATTTAAAATAGGAAAGACTTTTGCCTCATCTTCATTTTGACAAGATAAAAAATCTCCCCCTTTCCACCGTATGAAGCAATTCCCATAAAAATCTTCAAATTTAGGACCAGTTGCCACCCTTAAATGTTTCACATGTAAATTGCAATTTAGAATCACAAAAGATTTTTTTATCAAAGGGTCTACTTTAAATGCTCTTATTCTTATTCGTAGTAATTGTGTTGACAAATATGAATATAAAGATTATTGCTATCAAATTTAACAAGACTAATCCCATCTAAATAATGATGGTAAAATGTGTAAATTAAGTTTATGAAAAAAATTTATAATATATCACTAACATAATAAGGTATCTGTAAACCATTGGTTTAAGGATTGATATGCCACCAAGTGAAGTATCTTGGGAGATTATCAATTTAATGTATAATCAAATTTAATATTAGTGTACTGATGTACCACTATATCAATAGTGCACTATAAACTCTTTCATGTTATATTTTAGATTGCTAAAGATTGTAACTAATTTTTGTTAATGTATGTCCTTAAAAAATTACAAATATTTACAAAAAAAAAATCATGAAAAAGTTACCAAATTTATAATCTATCATATAAAATTTTATAGTTTTTTCACATAAAATTATAAATGTGCATGAATTTTGTATACAACAAATACAAAAAAAAATTACACTTCCGTTATTTAAATTTGTAGCAAAAAATTACAAACATTGTTGAATTTGTTTGGAAAAGATTGCACCATTTAATAAAAAAATTTACAATTTTTAATAAAAAATAGTAAAATGCATATCAATACCACTTTTTCTAATGATGTGACAAATAACAACCCTTTAACATTTTAAATTCCTAAAGATTGTAACTAATTTTTTTATGCTTTCTTTTATATTTCCAGCAAATAGATTATCTAAATTTATGCCAGAATGCGAATGAGAATTTTGAGTATTTTCATGTCTTTTTCTTACTCTTTAATGATACCATAATTTTCTCCATGTATAAAAAATCTATGCAATCAAATATCATTCCAATAGTTTATATTGTAAATTGTAAACTAAAGGTTGCATTCATTACCTCTAATCTTCTTCTTTCAAACTTAATTTATCAACGTTAGAGATAATACTTGGCTGACTTTTTTAAATTAAAAAAGAACATTTTGATGAATAATAGTGAGTTGAGTTTATTTATCCAATATCACAAATTATAGGGACTACTCAAAACCCAATGATTTCAACCCAATCTATCTCTTGTATTGTTGCTTAGGCCATATAAATAAAAAACATACATCCAAGCTCCATAAAAATGGACTCATAGATTCATTTAACTTTGAATCACATGAAGTATGTCAATCTTGCTTATCAAGCAAAATGACTAAAGTCTCATTCACTAGAGACAACGAAAAAGGTGAATGATATGTTAGGCCTGATGCATAGTGATGCATGTAGGCCTATTAGTTCACTAGCTAGAGAAGATTTTCAATACTTCATTATATTTATTGATAACTTTAGTAGATATGACTGCATGTATCTTATTAAAAATAAATCACAATCCTTTGAGAAGTTTAAAGAATTCAAGAATAAAGTTCAAAATTAACTTGCCAAAAGTATAAAAAACTAAGATCAGATTAAGATGGATAATATTTAAGCTAGGAATTTGATGACCATATGAAAGAGTATGGTATAATATTACAAATCACTCCGCATGGAATGCCATAATGGAATGGTGTTTCAAAAAGATATAATTGCACCTTATTAGACATGGTGTAGCCTATGATGAGTCATGCAAATCCTCCATTTTCCTTTTGGAGACATTCTTTAGAAATAGTTGCTTTTACACTCAATTATATTCCTCTAAAATGGTTTAAAAAACTCCATGTGAGATGTGGACAAGGAAATGTCCTAATACATCTTTTATGAAAATTTGGGGATGCAAAGCCTGCATAAAACATCAAATCTTTAATGAGCTTAGACCTAAATTAAATAAATATTATTTTTTAGGGTATCCTAAAGAAACCAAGAAGTACCATTTTTATAATCCTACAAAGGGTGAAGTGTTTGTTGCTTGAACTAGTATTTTTTTAAGAAAGAGAATTCATTTCTAGAAAAACTAGTGGGAGGAAAATAGAAATCAAAATAGTTTGAAAGTCATAAAATAAAACCAAACCTATAATAGAGCCTGAATAGAAGCCATAAATTGTTGTTATGGATCAAGAACCTACTTAAGTAACATAAGACTAACATAAATCTAGTAGGACATGTCGCAAGCCCAAAAGATATAGATTTCTTGTGAATTAGCATGGCAACATATTGCTTATAGATCAAGATCACTCCACATCCTATGATGAAGCTATAAAAGGGCCAAACTTTAAGAAGGGCTTGAACCTATGAGATACAAGATAGGATCCATATATGCTAACTAAGTATAAACTTTTATTGACCCATATGAAAAGGATGAACTTATTGTGTGCAAGTGGATTTTCAAGAACAAAACTAACATGGATAGTATGACATAAACCTTTAAGGGGCATTTAGTTGCTAAAGGCTCTAGAAAAATTCATGGTACAAAATATAATGAGACCTAATCTTTAGTTGCCATGCTTAAATCTATTTAGATCTTGCTTATTATTGAAGCTTTTTATGATTACAAGATTTGCCAAATGGATGTCGAAATTTCTTTCTTAATAGGAAGCTTCTCAAGGATTTGTATATGACACAACTTGAGGATTTTTCTCATTCCTAAAAATGCTAGAATGATACGTGAACTACAACAATTAATTTATAGATTGAAGCAAGCTTCACGAAGTTAAATTGTTGTTTTAATGATATGATCAAAAAGTTTGATTTTTATAAAAAATGAAGATGAATCTTATGTTTACAAAATAATTAGTGGTAACACAATTGGTTTCTTTATATTGTAAGTAGATAATGTATTACTCATTGAAAATAACATTCTGACCTTATAAGTTATAGAGACATGGTTAGGGATTTTCTTTTTAATGTAAGATTTAGGTGATGCTACTTATATACTGTCAATCAAGATTTATAGACATAGATAAAAAAAATTGCTTAGCCTAAGTCAAGTACATATATTGACAAAGTAAAATGGTTTAGCATGCAAAAGTTCAAAAAAGCATTCTTGCCCACGTCACATAGAATAAGCTTATCTAAAGCTTAATGTCTTGTGACACAAGACATTTACTAGAAATCTAACCAAGCAAACCGATTAGGTTTACTAGTAAGAATAATTAGAAAACCAATAGGATTATTATGAAAGAATTAGGATGAGAAATTAAGTTCTAAATAGCTTAACTAAATTTTTGTTAAGCATCCAATACTAGAATAGGTTATAGAAAAGGCTTTTAGCAAGTTATTTTTGTTTAGAAACCTAAAGAAGCCAAAAAGGCCAAGATAGTAAGGAAGCCTAATCCAAGTGTGGATTTCTTTTCTAGTTAATAGGAGAAACATGTTAGACCTTCCAAAAAGAATTTCAAAATCATGGCTTATGGTTGTGTTTTATACAAGTAACCAATAAGCTAATTGATAACTATAAGCTAGTCAGTAGTTAATAAGCTAACTAATAGCTAATAGCTAATAGCTTATAGTTAATTCCTAATAACTAATAAGTTAGTTAATTATTTAAGAAGTATTTCATAAAATTAGTTGTTGAATAAGTAAAAATTATAAAATGACGTAAAATGACATATTAATAAAAATAGATATATAATTAAAATTTATATTTATTAAAAATTAAATTATATTAGTGCAATTAAAATTTTTTAAATAAAAATAATATTAATATTTAATATTAATTAATTATATTTTATGAACTTATATATTTATTTTCTTACATACTTTTTATCTTATTATTTATAACAAGATTAAAATTATTTAAAATATAATTAATTATGTTTCATGGTATTATTTATTTATTTACATGCATATTTTTATATATTTGTCATTGAAACTAAGATATAATTATATTAAAATTAAGTTAATTATATTTTATGAAAAATATTTAGATTTATGTTATAAAAGGCGTGCATTGTAAATTAATAAAAAGAATAAATAAAAATTTGTAAAAAATTTAAAAAGGAAATAGCTTATATATAACCTACTTCAGGTAATTTATTAAATCAAAGTTTTTTTTTTCAATAAGTTAATGTGAGAAACACCTATAAAAGCTAGTTTATGACTAATTGACCACTTCTAGAAGTTAGCTTATTTTTAGTTTATTGACTAAGTTAATAAGTTATAAGTTAACTTATTTCTTATATGAAATGAAACCCATGTCTTGCTAGGGTTTAGATTTAATTTTTGTTCAAATGAAGGGAAAAATAATCTAAGTTGAAAATAAGTTAAAACTTAAGACTTAATAAGATGATTAGTTTAAGGTTATTCAAAATTACCAAAGAGCTAATATTGACTCAATAAGGAAATGACATTAGACATTTAACTAGTAAGAATTTCTTACTAAATAAGTATCAATATCTAATTTCTAAAAAATTTTAAAATTTATAAGAAGTAGAGGAAGATGAAAAAAAATGAATTTTTCTTAGAAAAAAATATAGAAAAAAATATTTTTTAATCCTTAATCTGGTTTCAAAACTCACAAAAATACTAAGAGTTAAGAAAAACTTGAATGAACTTTTATGCGATTCAAGTGAATTACCTAATTTTAAAGTAGTTATCAAATTGTCAGAATTTTCATGTTTTGTCATAATTGAGTTTTGAATCATCCAAAATATGATTATATGATTTTTTTAAGTAGTTTGAATTGTAAAATTATATTTTTGGACTCTTGAAATTTCACTAAATATTTTTGAAAAATAATGACCACTTAGGTGTTGCTTTTGTGCAAAATCAAAGTGTTTATAACTTAACACATGCATGGGACTTCAATTTCATGTAAGCTAAAGGCAAGGCCTTCACTCAACCTTATGGCCATGTACCCTAAGTTAGGAAGGCTAAAAATTTGTTTTTAAAGTTTCCAACATTAATATGTAACTTAATACATCATTTTTACATACACAAATTATTCAAACTTACCTCTTTCCCTATTAACATCCAAAAGATGAAGATGCTTTATGTCGCACTCTTTCACTTGAAGAAAGTCAACAATGTGGTATAAAATAAGCTAACTTGATTTTTCATCTCATGCTAAAATCAACTTACATGTGGAAAGTTATTTTCTCTAAAATAACTTTGTTTAGCTTCTACAAAGCTCTCTTAAAACCTTGTGAAAGCTTAACTAAAACTTTAAATGTTTCTTTTCATTTCCACATGCATCCATCTCTCATAAAAAGGAAACTCTTCCTAAATATCATACTTAGTAAACCCACACACAAATTAAGCACTAAGACCATTCAACTCCAAGTAAGTAACCATTTCTTCCTTTTTCCATAGTGAAGCTTACAATTTTCTTGCTTCACCACCTAGGGTGAATTTTTTTCACATAATATTACTTTGTATTTGTTTCATATTTTCCAAACTTAATGAAAAAATTCAATTTTCAAACACTTATTTCCAAAACTCAGAATTTTACAAACTTATGATTTTACTAAGAAAAGATTTTTTGTTAGAATCTTGTTTTTGGGTTACAACCAAAGCAAGCATTTTCAAGGAGCATTGCTACTATTCCTGATGAAAATGTGCCAAGAGTGTGTACCAAAAGCACAACAATAACAAGATTAAAATAATAAATACAACTTACATGCATAATCAATGGATAAAAATTTTTAGAACCATTTTTCATCACAAACTATTTAGGACAATTATTATTTCCCTTTTCCAAGTAAGTTGCTACTTACCCTTTTTTTTATGAGTTTAGTTAGGGAAAATATTTTTAAGAGGTTATGTTAGCATGATTATGAACCATAAAAAGGCTTGTGAACATATTTATGTAGTAAAGCATATTAGATCATCTTAGTGTTCTAGTAAATTTCTAAGCATGATAATATGATTTTAAGATGTCTATAACATATCCATATGTCTAATGGGTTTATGAAAATGATATATGTTGCATCTAGTAAATCTTAGTAAATATGCTAAAATTTATTTGAAATAATAGATGATGTATGAGAAATATCATATTTATAAAATCATAATACTACTAAATGTATAATGTAAGTTTTATACATATAAATTGTTAAACAAAAATTCAAGATATCTAGATGTGTTATTAGGAAACATCTAACATTAAGTGATGTAAAAATATAGGAGAGGAGGTCATAAGTAGCTATTGCACCTGTGAGCTCTTCCCATTAATTTAATGAATTTTGAGCTTGGAAGATTATAGTTTTATTTAAGAAAACTTTGAAAAAATAAGGCTATGACTTCTATGAACTTACATAAACTTGGATGGACATGAACATTTAATTTGATTTTGTTTTGGATATGTGATAAAATAGCATGGCAATGAATGGTATTTAGATCATACCTTGATTATGTGAAATTTGAGGCCTTATGATAGCCACGATTATTATGACATATCACTTGTGCTTGTAATAAATTGTGTGAGAAGAATAGTTTAACACCTTCACATTTTTTCTATTGAGGAAAAAGAGACACGATTAGTAGTAAGGGAATAAAGATAAAGGACAGAGGGATAAAGTTAAAACAAGCTATAAGGTGAAACCCTTATATCAGTTGCCATTTGATTTCTTTTTTTTTAAGAAAAATAGGTATTTATAAGTGTTTCTTTTTGTATGTATTTTAATAGCTAAAACCCATTAGAATAACGGTTTAGTGGCTTTTTATTGAGATTTATTCTCACTATTTATTTGGTGGTTATTTCTACAAACACTTCTCCTAGTGATAGACCCTATATTTAATCATTCATTCTAATATCCAATACTACTATTAAAATGTATTTTACTCATTTTGTCTTTTATTTGTTAGAGATTTGTTTGTCCTTACCGATGGACCCCTTTGGACTCTAATGTGCTATTTTCCAAAGGTTATCCCAATGAGATGACTCCCCTCAGTATTTAATCTAGAGTCCATGAATATAAACTTCTAAATCCTTTGAGTAAGGATGCTCCTAGTCCCTCTAAAATAGCTCCGCCATCTCTAACTAGCTAGTAAAATATATGGATCTATCAAAACTTAATGACATTTATTTGAGTTTGTAATGAAAGGTTTGTGCATAAGCCCATTACTATTTGGACTTAGTTTGTATAAGGCCATAAGGCTTAAACCTATGCATGCTAGACTATGTTTTAATTATTGTTATCTAAATGATTTATTAGTTTGATTTACGCTTCTTGATATTAATACTTGATTTTTAGTACACGATAATTAGCTTATTTTTACATAATACTACTCTTAAATGCAACACACTAATATTTTAGGAAATCTGATACTATAATCATGTATAATCACTATTACAAAATTTTCTTTTAATGCCAGACCATATACATTTATTAAAATAAAAATCAACATCTATAATTACATGGTGGCATTTTTTAAAATAATTGCAACTTAGCATGTTAGTCAAAATAATAAACTAACATTATAAAGCCTTATTTTCTAATAGGAAACAAAAGGTTTAACATTAGTAAACTTAAGATGATGCTTGTATTATGAACTAATATTAAATGAATGTCAACGGTTCATTATTGATTGCATTTACAAACATTAGTGTTCTAAACATCAATTATACTTCAAAATCAACATCAAAATGTTATTTACAACTAATATTGTATATATGGTGTTATTGGAGACTATGATGATTATTTATATTTTAAAATATTTAATGACATTCATAATAGTGATTTTTAAAATAGCTAATGTCTAAAAAGTATGTTAATGGACTTAACATGAAAAATATCATTTTTAAAATGTCAATTAGTTGTTAATAACCAATATAGAATTTTTTGTATTGCCTATAAATTATGTCATCAGATTCTTTTTACTTTCACTCTATTTTTCATTTAGATGTTCACTTTGTATATTACTATAGAATTACAATTCTATGTCAATCAATGTATACTAGTCATAAGAAAATTTGATATCTAGATAAATATAATGACATTTTGGAATTTTTGGAATAAATAAGATGACAGTTTAAAATGAATTGACATTTATAGTTAATTAATGGCATTTTTAAAAATTAAAGAGAAACTTAAGATAAGAGTAAAGTTAGAAGATCATAATCCAAAAAGCATTTAAAAGGTCATATGAGAAGAAGAAAATATTTCATGTCAGTTTTCTTATTAATTGATGTTTAAAGGTATTTAAAGTGTTTTTTTAGGCAAGGAATCGACTCTTAATTATAATAGGGCAAGACTAAGATATTGATTTTAATTTAATAATTAACATCTATAATTTAGTTTATTAATTATATATTTTATATTCACTCTTTATTTGAAAATATCTCAATGATACCTTAATCTCTATTATTTGACTCTAATGTGTGTTTGAGTTAAAGGAGCACAGTTCCCCCATTGTTTCATTTAAAACTTTCAAAGACATTATAAAATTTAATCAATATTATCTAAATATGTCAAATAAAATGGTAGGGGAGCTTTGTTCCTTCTTTTTAGATAGAGGCTAGTATTAGTAATAGAGGTAAATATATTACCTAGATCCATAATTTACCAATATCAAAATTCAATAGATAGTTAAAAGAATTAGTATTAAGTTTAGCAATGATAGTGGAAGATGGTAGGAAAGTTATGTTCCTTCTCTTCAAACAAAGGTTGGTATTGGTAATGGAGATAAATATATTACCTAAATTCATAATTTACTAATACCAAAATTCAATAGATGCTTTAAAGAATCCCCACTAATTTTGATAATAATAGTGAAAAATTAAAATCCTCTTTTTTTATGTAATATTGTTATAAATTTATATTTGTTAATATAAAGACATATAAAATGAATAAAATTGTAGAATAAATTTTTCTTTATTATTGTCTTCTTTCTTATATTTTTATATTTACATTTAATGTGTTGATGTCTATATCATTGTAAGAAAAATATGCAATATATATATATAACTTATCCCAAATTTATGATATTTTATAAAATTAATTAAACATTCTTTTTTAATTTCAAAACTAACCTTCTTTTTTCTTCAAACTTACAAAAATTAATGTATTTTAAAATAAAGTAAACCTCTTATCCTATTTATGTAACTTTCAAGTTTTCTCACACTTGATCTATCTTTTGGGTAGTTTATAGAATGATCACTTTATTTTTTACTAGTTGAAATAATTTTCTAAAACTTCATATGGTCTATAAGTTCATTAAAAATATATGAGAGAAAGAATGTCATTTATTTATTAAAATTAACATTGTTTGTGAAAATTAGAATCCTATACCATGACAAATTTTCATCAAAATTGACATTTAAATCTTTATAACAACCACCTAATATGTAGTAATTATTTATCAATTTGTAATAAATATCTACCAATATAATAAATATCATTTAAAATTATTTACTTAATAGAGCTATTTATTTAAAATGTTAGTTTTTAATTAAAAATTGCATGGTATGTCTACACTACCTATAAATTGCATCTAGATATTGTTTTCTTATCCACAACTTTTTCATTTAAGGTTTCACTCTTTAGTTTCTGTTTCACTCCATTTTATTTATTTGGCATAAAAAGACAATACAATATCAATATTACTCAATCATAAATTGTTAAGATGCAAGTCACTGTTTCTCAATGCAATTATTTACAAGTTTTACAACATTCATATAAAGGTACTAGTATAAGAAAGAATAGGTATATAAGTATTCACTGATAAGGAAATTTTATTTGCAAGTCTTGCATCATTCACATAAAGGCGTACTTTATTAAAATTTGCCATAACTATGAAAGTAAAGGGAGGTATTGCTTCATTGACACCATGCCAACATTCACCATCATTTTTTCTCAAAGTTATGAGATAAAATAATTAATTATAATGTTACTGTATAATGTTTATTAATTAATGTTGATGATGTTATAGAACAATAATCTATTTTATATCTATTCTTTAAAAAAAAGTAAGGATGCAAAAGCTAAAAAAATAAGAAAAAACCATGATGATTATTTACTATAAAATTGATATGGTTATAATTGGATGATAAAATGTCATTTTTTTAACTAAATTGACATATAAAGGCATAGTACCCGCCACTTAACTCTAGTAAATGATGGAGTATTTACAAAAGCTAGCATGTTATAACGGATTGGTATATGACATCAATTTTTTAATAACTAATGTATAAAGTATGGTATACAACATCGAATTCTTTATTAAAAATCAATGTATAGAGTTTAGGAATCCATTTCAATCATGATGACAGTTTATTTTGCATGTCATGACTATTCATTAACAATTTACATATCATGATAGTTCATTATTAATTTTCTCTTGGCTTACAAATAGGGCTTTCCTTGCCTATTGGAAAGAATTATCAAGATAGGTCTCCTATTACTTCATTATAAGCATTTGAGTGCTCTTATGTTTTAGTGTAAGAAATGACATGCTAATTGCTCTTTGTGCTATGTTAAACTTTGATAAAGATAGAGCAAACAACACCTTTTTCATACCAAAATAAAGAAACACTCAAACATTCAAAGCAAATGATTAATCAAGCCCAAGGTTAATAGATACAAAATTATAGTATTAAACTTTGATAGGTTATAAAGTGATGATAAATTATTATGTAAAAAAAAATCTCAAGTATTGTATTGGTAGACTTGAGTATAATGCTAGATTCTTGATATTATTTTTTATTATAATTCATTATTAATTTTCAACCATCTACGTCATCTAACTTAAAAGCTCTCAAGCGATATCCCACTCTAAGAAAACATATATGATATGTCACAACCCAACTTATTTTTATCATGACCGGCGTCAAGGTATCCAACCAGTATTCCATACTGATAAGATATCCTTACTAGCCTTCAAAAATAATACAGTATCGCATATTTTTATAAAACTAACATTAAGGCATACGTAAATAAATAGATAATAAAAATGTTAAAA
This sequence comes from Sindora glabra, assembly GCA_020226215.1. Taxonomy (NCBI): domain Eukaryota; kingdom Viridiplantae; phylum Streptophyta; class Magnoliopsida; order Fabales; family Fabaceae; genus Sindora; species Sindora glabra. The sequence goes on along the minus strand of CM035228.1, from coordinate 36,708,585 downwards.
TACCAAAATAAGATATAACACGTACGTATCAACATCACAAAATATTCACAAGATAAGTTCGTTTACAGTACTATAAATACTCTATCCCTAATTATCTGACTCGCTAACTTGATTAGGATCCTCCTCCTCGGGATTAGACTTTAGAGAAGAATTGGAACTAGACACCCTGGGCCCTAATGGTGTCACATTACTCCCAGACTCATCATCCGGGGTGACCTGTACTAGTGGACAGAAAAAGTCAAGGACATTTGGCTCTGTGTCCAGGGGCCAATAGTCCACGCGATATAAAATGTTTACATCGATAGAAGTGACCCGAATTTCAATGTGGAGCTCCAATCCATATGTTCCGTGGGGTGTAGTGGCATATCCTTGGTAAGTGTTACTATGCATCTATGGATCCATGGTTTGAACCTGTAATTTTAGTACAATAGACAGAGTAAGTATAAGACATACTCAGTAAGTAATAACTTATTATGGTCCCTTTTTGGTTTTCCTAACTAAGATTTCTTTTCTACTTATAAATCATACATTCAATCAGAAGTCCAAGTTTAGATATTATGTTCTTTGAGAAACGGCATTAGTTAGTATTTAATGTCACATTATATCTTCGGTCCAATCTTATCCCCCACCACTCTAGGCCAGAGGCCACCAACTTTTTCCCTCCACTACTTACCCCTCCTTTCTTTCTCTACAAAGGATGTTTTCTCCTTCTCACATTTTCATAAGTAGAATGAACAATTGTGGGACACTACATGCATCAACAACAATTTTTCCTCAAGGAATGTATCAAAATACTAACTATACCATGAGTGTTTTATGCTTCATTTATCCTTCTAGGCTCATTATCATATCAATTCCTAAAGGATATTCATGTACACAAATCAAACAATTCATATCACACAAAGGTTCTTCCTTGTTATAGGGCCTATTTGGATAGCATAAGGGTAGAAATTATTTGGAGGACTAAATAAATTTAATATTCTATAATTTTTACTCATGCTACATCACAATTAGAGTGACTCATACAATTTTTTTCAAAATTTTTCTCAACCATTTGATACTCCAAAAAAATTTCGTGAACAAGACTGGAAATTTTCAGATTTTATCATGAACAACTCTTTTTCATAATTTTTTTGGATGAACAATTCATCGCCGATTACCCTAAAAATTTTACAAGATATTAATAATATCTTGAATGGATTCCTTAAATTTTTTCATTATTTTTCATGATCATTTTAAGCCCTAAAAAATTCAAAAACAAAAGCCAGCACGAAAGTGCCCTGTTTCTGGACAACACTGATGACCTTACTTAGGAAATTCTCCTAAAATATCTAAAAATTTATAAAAATCCTCAAAATTTTCAAAATTTAACTTCACACTATGGGAGACCTTAAGATACTAAAAACAAAATTTTTTGATGATAAATCACCTAGGTTTCACGTGACTATTCACCCACCAGAATTTCAACAGCATTCTTTATCCTTCTTGATACCATTTCCAACATATCCTTAGCAATTTCTTTACAACAGCAAAAAATAATCCTATTCTCATCATTCATGATTTAAATACTCACTTTCAACAATATCATCACATGTTTAAATCATTTCAAACTAATTACCACAACAACTAACAAAATATATTTAAGGAATCATATTCATCTTGACAATCTAGTATTGGAAATTCATAAGATTTGTAACAAGCTATTACTCACCTGAAATCTTTACTCCTTTTTTATTTCTTCTTTCCAACATTGAGTTCTAAGGGAGAGGGAGGTGAATTTAAGAAAATAAAATCAGATTTTAGGGTTAAGAAGAAGAGGAATACCATAAGAAATTAGTGGGATTAAAAGGAATTAATAATCTACTTATTTGCCTTGCCAATTTTTCCTTGAATTTACTTTGTCTAACTTTCCTTTTCTCCTTCTCTATGTTGTCATGTTTGGGCTGGAGTGGAGCAGCAAATTTGCTGCTGCTAAGTCTCTCTTGATTTATATAAAAATTGTTTAAAGAAATTTCTAAAAAATTTTACAAATTTCATCAAATCAAAAATTAATTGTCTTAGATTTTGGATGATTTTTAGGGACATTTGGATGGTTGCATGGGATGTCCAAGTGGTCTGGGACTTCAGACCAGCTAATCCTTTTTTAACCAATAAAAATATGACACAAATCAAAAGTTCTCAAATATTACACTTTTGCCCCAAGTTTTACCCCTTTTTTTCATTTTGGTCCTTGGCTTCTTTTGAAAGTTTAGGCTATTTTTGGGTCACGAATTTGGGCCTAAAAAAATCTTGGGCCAACCTAACCTACACAACAAAAATACAAAGGGCTAAAAAGATAAAGGAATTTATTACAATTCGGCCCTAAATTACTTATTTTCTTTACATTTTCACCCTTGGCTTCTAAATATTTTTAAAATTTTTATTTTGACTTTCCATAATCATTTTTGAACTTTGAAAATTATTTTTGACTATCCAAAAATTTTTAGAATTAATTTATTATAATTTTGGCATATTTTCTCACTTTTTCACTTTACCGAGTGCTAGAAATTCGATGAATTTCTAAGTGAAATTTTTAAAATCTATTCTTAGGTTTCTAAGTAAAATTTCACTCATTATAAAATTTCTAAAAATTTTCTATTTTATTATTGTTATTATTTTGTTTATCGTCACTATTGTATTAATTTAGGGTCATTACATGATAAAACTAATAAGAAATTATAATGAGAAGAAGTAACATATCAAATGCAAAAATGGATGTTACTTTTTTTCAATATGATTTATTATCAGTTTGCTACTAGAATATAACTCAAAAGCTCTTAAATAATATGAAAAAATTATGAGTAAAGGTATTCTACTTTCTTTTTGCATTTAAAGTTTATTGTTTACTATAAATTATAATTTCTTCTAATTTATTAGATTATTTAATCTGTTAATGTTTGTATGTATATAATTATATAAGAAAAACATTTTGGTTTATAAAATTTTTGAATTTGTTGCATATGTTGTTATATGTTAAAATTTTCATTTAAATATTTTTTTTGTTGCTATTATTATTTGTATCTATACAATTGTACTAGAAAAACATTATTGTTCAATGAAAAGAATAATTTTAATGCTATCGATTTATAAAATTATAAATTTTTTACTTGAAACATATTTTTAAACAAAATCTTTTAGTTTAAGATGTTAGTTGTTATTAAAAATTAACATTTAAACATTTATAGTTGAACGATGCTATTTTACTTTACACATCAATTTTTTCTTAGGAACCAACATTTAATATTAAAATAATTTAAATCATAAGACATGAGATGAAAATAAAAAGGGTGAAGTCATGAGATCATTTGTAAATTTCATTGTGATTCTCTTTAAACTTTAAATGATTACCTCTCTATCAAGGTAGGTTTATATTTCAACTATCAAATGATTCTCTTTAATATTTTTTTTAAATTTATGCTTACCAATTGTTTTATAGTATTGAAGATTTGTTAAAACATTTAGATAATGTACATCTCATTTAAGAGATGCACATGAATATAGAGTGATATTCGTAATAAATTAGAAACTAATTTTTCTTTCATCATGATAAACATTTTCTTTGTAATTGTAGCAATAATCAAATTTTTATTTGCTTATTTTTTTTCTTTACAATTTGAAAATGTTCTAAATGTATGCCATTCAGCAATAAAAATCATTAGGTATTCTTTAATCCCAAATCTAAACTGTATAGAAGTAACATAAAAGAAAATAGGATTATTCTATCTATTATGAATTGTATATGCTAAATTTAGGATTATGTATTGTAATTAAAATAAAATGTACATTATTTTCTATTCAATATTGGATTTATATGTATTATCAAGTTATAGTATTATGGTTATGGGGATTCTGAATATATTTCATGTTAGAGGTAATGTAATGCATTGTGTCGTGAAATGTTATATAAAATGAAAAAGGTTTAAGGAATAACTTTTTTGGAAGGGGTTGAAAAACAACATTAGTTATATGAATCACCAAAGTGGTAAATCAAACATTCCACATTAGTTAATAAAACATTTCAATATCATTAAATGTGATCAATTATTGAGTAGTGTGACTTACAAAAAATGATGCTACTTTATTTGTTAGGAAATTAACATAATATTTTTTCCATGACAATTTTTTAATTGATGTTATAAAATATTTATTATGACGATCAATAAAATGATAACTTAAAATTGACATCTAATCCTCTAAATAAACTTAAATCTATGTTTTTATAGTAGTGATAATTTCTCTTTAGTATATAAGGACAATACATAATTGATGTTGTTTAATCATTAATTGCTAACATGAGAGCCATTGTTCCTACATTATCATTGTCTCTCAACCATAATCTATGTCAAGTTTTCACAATTTGTAATGGATATGAAAGTAAAATACTAAGGATAAAATATGCATGGTTATCATAGATATGAAAGTAAGAGACTACTTTAAGGATACCAAAAAGACAATCATCATTACTTTTTTCAAAGTAAGGAGATCAAAATTTTTGCCTTATGAAACATGTTTCTGCCTGTATCATGAAGACAATTACCATCACTTTTATTAAAAATAGTTATGATTATAAATATTTTGTCTCCCTAAGTGTTAACAGAAAAAACATGCTTAATCTTTAAGATAAGAATATGTAGTATAGATGGATAGGTTGATATTCTAATGTAGTTTTTGGGTAGGTTATTATTAGAAAAATATTAGGATGCAAAAGTTGTATTTTCTTTTCTTTTTTTTTTAGTTAAAAGAAAGTCAAACAATGTTGGTTTTTTATTACAACTGACATCTAAAGGTACATAACCAAGTAGTTAACTTTTAATAAATATTTACTAACCTATAACTTGTAATAAAAATTTACTAGCCTCTAAATAATAATAAAGCTTTATGAAGTAAAGTGTATTAGGAAATTATTTAAACTTATGACATTGATTTTTGTTTAATAATTTATGTATAATGATTTTCAATTTATCTATAAATTTCTCTTTTACTCTATCTTTTTTTTAGGTGGAATAAAAGGATAGCACATCAATTCTTACTCTAAATTTAAAAATTCTTAAAATTTTATGATCATGAATACCTCATCAAATCATGATTATCTTCTACTATTAAATAGTTTAAGTAACAAAAGAAATATGTGATTTGATGTGATTACCATGATTACAAAATTTGAAAATTTTCCAAATGTGTAAGTATCAATAGGTATGTTATTCCCATATTTCATTCATTACCGTAAGGATGCAAGGTATGATTATAGTGTAAACTACACTCATAATCTAGTGTAATTTTTTGTATGTTATTATTAGGAAAATGTTAAGATGGATTTGTTTTAAAAAAATTAGGTTAAATAATGTCAATTATTTGTTAAAAACTGACATGGCTTTGAAATACCACATTGGTTTAAAAAAAACTTATGTCTAAAGGAATTCCAATGACCATATAGTCATATGAATCACCATAACAATTCATCAACGGTTTTCATAACATTTAATGATTTCAATCATTATGACGATTCAGCAATAATCTACATAATGTTTAACAATTCCAATCATTATGAGGATTCATCAATAGTTTACACAATGTCTAGCAATTTGCTCTTAGTTTATAAATAAGGCTTCCCTCTCCATATCAAGAAGTACACTTAGGAATATTGAGAAAATTGCAAAGATAGATTGTAAAACAATGATAAATTGGGGTCTATTATCTTTATATTCTACAAGTTTTCTATCTGTTAACATTGATATGTTTGATTGCTTCATCTGCTATGTGACTTTGATGCTCTTTATTTTTTAATGTAATAATTAATATGCTACTTATTTAATATACTATGTCAAATTTTGATACACATGCCCATTTTTACATAAAAGCATAAGGACCTTAAGAGGTTTGTAATAAATAAAGCAATTAGGTAATTCAAAGTTAGTAGATACAAAATTGATGGAATCAAGCACCATAAAATGTCATCAAGCAATATGAAGGAAGTGGTTAAATAGATACATATATAATGTTCTATGTTAAAGTAGTTTTAAAATAACTATTTTTATATCCAGTTGTTTATAGAATATAAATATGTAAAAATTGAAAGGCCTTTGATAAGGAAATGATAAACATAAAAGTGTCAATTTTTAGGATTAATCAGCATCTAATATGATGGCATTTTCTTATAACCTATGGACATCTAAATGTATGCCATTTATAAAGAAGTTTAAATGAATGAAATTAAAGATGTCTAAATGAATGAATTTATGAAGTTTAAATGAATGAAACAAAAGAAGTAAAGACATCTAATTGAACAAATTTAAGAAGAAGTTTAATTGAATAAAACTAAGAAAGTTTAAATGAATGAAACTAAATAAGTACAAATGAAGGGAATTGAAAATCATGACTCCATTCATGAAATTAATGAAAGAACTTACAATATTAGTTATTTTTATGACCATTATTCAAGTCCATTTCCATTAGCGTGATACTTCATCAACTTGAAATTAAAACATTAATTTGTTTTTAGAAACTATCACTAAGTATCTTTAATCATCATAATAGTTTATCAATAGTTTACATATCATTTTAGCATTTAATCAACATCTTAAGTCATCACAATAGTAGACTTATGATGTTGGTTTTAAATTAATGATTAATATTTAATTATTTTGCTCCTAGCCTATAAATAGGGTTCTCCTTGCCTATTTGAAACAAATTAGCCATTTATAAAGATAACTTTCCTTCCACCAAAACAAGGGGTTTTTAAGGTACTTCATTCCAATGTCTTATGTTTAATGATGTGTTTAATTTCTTCATTTGGTATGTATCTCTAACTATCACTGTATTTCAATACGAGATTAGAGATATGTTGCTTGCTCTATGTGCTATCTCAAACTTGGTAAAATAATTCTTATTTGTGATCCACTAGTTAGTACTATCTATTGCAAGGAAATTGTTATGGAATCCTTTTCATGTATAAATGTAGAATATGGTTGTGCAAAAAATTGAGTTATAATAAGATTATAGAACATAAAAACTCACACCATTATGAACCATGTTTTTGCCCATCATAAAAGACTTAGTTCATATAAGTGTGAGCTTTGATGCTCCTTAATTTTAACATAACTCATAATTTTTGCATTACTATATTCTACATTAATGCAAGAAATTTTGAAAGATTCTAGAACAATAGCCTAACAAATTATAGTACCAATTGACATGGCACAATTTGAACATTTACTACCAAATTTGAGATAGTACATTGACCAGGCAACTGGAATGTTCTTGCATTGAAAAATAAGGACAATCAATAGCTCATAACAAATGAAGTAATTAAGTAATATGAAGAAATTACAAGTAAATAATAACCACTTTTTTTATTAATTTGTATAGGGATGTTGTATATGTTTATAGTAAATTAAAATTTTATTGTTCATTTTAAATAATAATTTTTCTTTATATATGTTCATGTATTAATATATAAATAAATAAAATTGTAGAATCAATTTTCATAATGCAAAAAGAATTTTAATGTTATCAATTCACTTAAAGTAACTCAAATAAAAAAATAAATAATATTCCATTTAGTGTTCTTTTCAGTATTTAAACATAATTAAGACATATAATATTGTTGCCTATATATGTGTATAATATATATATATATAAGTTATGTTTTTTAATTTTTATTTGATATGTGTGTGAGAAAGAGAGAGAGATATGTATATATAAATTAGAAATTGTAAATTCTAATGTATATGATATATATAATTGAATCATTTTAGTCTAATATATATAAGTTTATTGTATTTAGGCATTTTGGAAAAATTCTGGGATTGTTTCAAAATGGTTATAGAAAAAGTTGCCCAAAAGAAATTAAAACCCTTTTTAATTAAAAGACATTCATATATTAAGACATTGGTTTTTATCTAGTAACTAATATTGAATATTACTAAATAAGATGATTTCATTTTATTAAAGATAACGGTGTTTTCTTAAAATCAACATCTAATATTGAATTTAGAAGTTAGTTCATTTTCAAAAACCAATTTGGAAACTTAGTTTACAAGTAAGAATTGAAAACTAAAAGGTTAAATCATAGTGCAATTTTTAAATAAAAGGAGTGAAACATTGTGTTATTTGTAATTTTTTTCTAAAAGCTCTTCTAACTTTAAAATGATTCTCTGTCTAATAAGATATACTCTCTTTCCAAACATAAAATGTGCTGGAAATCGCGCATCATACATGCACAGCGGAATAAAATTTTTGCACGATTTCCACCAAGGATCCATGCGAATTTAGGACGCCATAAATTAGGGATTAGGGTTTATACCTTTCGGCAAAAATATTCTGTCCGCTACACAACAAATCCGATCTGCTTCTGTCCGTTTTCCAATCCAATCTGCTCTCCAAATCACGAACCGGAATAGAAACTAGAAGATCAGATCACCAGTGCAACGTTTAATGTAGCTGCACCTCTATGGTATCCACACGAACCCATGAATCACTGATGAATGTCCACACGAACACCGGTTGGAATTGATCTCCTTTCACCTCGTAGTGCTAGCTACACTTCTTCAGGGATTTTGATCAAAGGAGAGGTGCTAGGATTTTTCTGTGCCTTTTTAGGGTGCATGAATAATGATAATAATGTATATTATTATTACCCAACAAGCCTATTTAAATAAGTGCATAAAAAAATCTAACCTATTTGGGCTTTATTCCATGTACAATTATAGGCTTACTATTGGGCCTTATAATTATAACATGAATTCCTAAATATTAGGCCCAAACAATTTAGTTCATTAATTCCAAATTCACTAGGCTCTAAATGTGCGATCCTACAGGCTCTCATTACGTTAGCAATGACCATTGATCATATTAATGATCATAAACAATGATTGGTGTCTAACAACACATCATTGTTACCCAAGCAATGAGAAAGTCGGTGATTTAACTAAACCTTTACACGTGATCATCACCTATGTCCTTTTGTCCTATACATCTAGATTAAGCACGAGACATAGACCGTGTCATTCCCGTATAACCCAATCTTAAAGTTTCTTGATTCGTAAGTAAGCTGACTAAAACAAATGTAATCGACATCCCATGTCAATTCATCTGAGCATGGCCATGCATTTTCTCAGTTTTACTTAATCAAGAGACCCATAGATGTTACTCCTGTTATATAGGAGGGACAAATCCCATCTTGATCACACAAACCCCTCCGCATGATATGTGACATATCCAATATCTACCCTTGCATTCACTCAACCATTAGTGACATAGAATAGTATCAAAATATGAAACTCACATGTAGGGAACCTTGGTGATCTCAGGTCAAAGGACCATATTAATAATGATCACTAAGAACCACTCATGACACTCATATAACGATCCATGTAGTGTTCTTAATATGGGTCGGTCCAATATACAAGTTCTCTAACTTGTACTCATGTATAAACTTAATATCCCATATAAGTCTTCACACATGCTAATCTTAACATATCAAAGCAACCTAATCCACAATGATATATGACTAGGGACATTTAAGAATACAATTATTCTAAGGTTATTATCATAATTGAATATATTACGTAGACAATATATATAAATATAATAATTAGAATTGCCATTAAAATAACATGATTCAAAATTACAATCACCAATATGATTGGTTTTAGGGCATATACACTAACAAAATGATCCTTTTCAATTTTTATATTTTTTTCAATAATTATTTTGCAAGTCTAAAGCTCAATTGGCCTATGGCTAAATATTTGAACTTTAGCATTTACTAAAAAAGTGCAAAATATAATTATAAGAATTTTTTTCTTTTATGTTTATTTTTACAATTTATTTTCTAGTTTTTTATTTGATATTGTTTTGTTACCTATCATTTTGATACAACTTTGATAAATTTGTATAAGTAAGAAATTTGATCTCATTTATCTTTTTTTTAACATTTTGTCATATTATCTACTGTGTTTTCATATAAAAATATGTTATACACTAATTTTTCATGAATACTCATTACATCTATAGGTATTGTATTCAAGAGATTTTTCTAGGGAGTGTAAACCTTGCACACTTGGCTACGAATATCAAGATAAATTTAGTGAAGTACTAACCTTTTATTATAGTATTGTATATAATCTTTCACTATTTTTAATATTTTATTATTCAATTTTTTCTTTAAAATCATTCTGATTTGGATTCTAGAGTAATAAAAGATGTTAACTTTTTATATCTTGTTAAAAATATGTGGAAAATAAGGAGGATAAGGGTGTGAAGAACATAGGGATGGGACTAAGGATCAGGATGAAGGAATGAGGAATTGGAAAGGATAAAAGGAGTAATGAACATGAGGATGAGTTTAGGATTTAGAATAAAGGAGTGAGGAATTAGTTGTCAACATTTAGGTTAGTAGATATACAACGTTGATTATTTAAATGAATCGACATAGTATTCTAGTTATTAAACATCAATTTTTAGATAGTAAACGACATTTAATGTTATTTCCTAATATTATAGAAATAGGGATGATGTCAATTTTTATGGAATAAAAATCGATGTTATTCTTTTTCTATTTTATGAAACTTTACAAATTAATGCTTAAAACATATATATTACTATGGTTGATTACATGTTAATTGCTTTCTAATGTGTAATCCCCTAAATATTCAACATCAATTAACTATTCTATAATAGCGTGGGTGTCCCAAATGAATGGTCAGGTGCTATGCAAATATCAACAAATCATACAAATTAAACCAAAAGTCAAATGCATTTCACTTCTTTTCCAATTCATTCACTATTGCTTTCCCCACTCCTTACCATTTCTTGCCTACTATTAAGAGAAGTCATTTTACCAATTCCTAGTGTTTCCACATTTAATGATGTTGATTTGATTCTTTTGAGAAGAAGGTTGCACTTTTATTAATTTTGGTTATAGTAGGGAGAAAAGCTAACCCAAGATCCTATTTGATTCACTCGTGGATTGTACTTAGTAATAAAAAAAAAACCTTTAGATGTCAGTTTTCAAATGCAGCCAACATTTAGAGCATAAATAATCTTTACATTTTCCAATAAAATTATAAATATAAAAATTAATTTACTATTGCTCTCCTTTAAACGTCAATTTAATGAATAACCATCATCTTAAAGTTTCCTATGTTAGACTCTACATCTCTTATTGGAAAATAAGGCTTTATAATATTGACTTATTATTATAATTGACTTAGTAAGTTACACTTATTTTCAAAAATGCTATTGTGCCATTATAGACATTAATTTTTATTTTAGCTAATGTAAACGAGGCAACGTTAAAGGACAAATTCATAGTAGTGATAATTGGTTTTAGTATAATTGGATTTTACATTTAGGTTGAAGTAAAGTGGACTTTATTTATTTTTTTAAAAAATATATTGTTTGGATTTAATTAAAGTGTGCTCTTTTCTTATAAATAATATATGTAAGTGAGAACATAAAGCCTAGGAACTTCGAATTTATCTTTTTTTAAAGAAAGAGGATGATTCATAAGCTAGTTTAGTATATTTGGACCTCATTCTACATAGGCTTGGCCTATTTAAGCCCATTTAAGCCCATTTTTAAACAAGCTTACTTGTCCAATCCTAGGGCTCTAAGATTGGTCCCTTTGACCTATGAAACTTGGCCCTATTTAACACCTCTATCATCTTATATAGGTTTATAAAGATAGCCAATTAAGTGATTACCTAACTTAAATAATGATCCACTACCTATTTAGGATTGTTCAATTGGTAAGGTCAAGTTTAGGCCATAAGGCTAGTCTATTTCACCTGCCTAACTAATCCAACACATTATTCTAGGTGTATGGACTTTCCTATGAAGTCTTAAGCTAATGGAGGTGTTGCAACTACTCATTTGTGAAAGAAAATTCTTTTATGATTTCACCTCCACCTTCATCGAGGATTTCCTATGCCAAGGCATTGAGAAAAACATAAGATATTCTTCCCTTGTTTCAAAAAGTGATGGATCCATTGTTGACATCCATTGACATTCACACTATGTAAAGTTATACCTAATGCTTGTCCATTTCATGATTTATAAGAATTAGAATAATATTAAGTATAGTCGGCTATATGGAAAATTACTATAACGACTGAAGTCTAAGGACAAATAAATGACATTCACAACTACAAAAATACAATTGCACATCAATTACATCATAAAACTACATCAATTTAAAAATTAACATATATTTGAGCAACATTATATGTTAAACTATTCCACTTCAATTTTCATAACTAACATGGAAAAAAAGCTTTAATGTCAATTTTTTAATCAACATGAAAAATGTTATGATATTGATTTTCATTAAAAAAATCGACATCTTTTCTCTTAAATTTTTTTTAATTTTTTATATAAGATGTCAATTTTTAGTTAGAAATGAATGTGAAAAAATGTCAATGCATCCATTTTTATAAAGAAACCAATGTTTTTTCTTTTAAAAATTTTATAATTTTTTGCACAATGCATCGATTTATAGTAAAAATTGTTATGTAAAATTTATATAATATTTCTTTTAAAAGTTAGGTTTTTGTTTTTGCTTCACCATATACAATAAAAAGTGATAAATTCATCTCCTATTACTCAATATTACAACTTCATCAAGGTAAAAATTCAAAAATAATAATACTAAGAACATCAATCTATGAATCTTGGTATCGATTGGAATTCTATCAAGTATCAAAAATTATATAAAGCTCATAGGTTATTGGAAACAAAATTCTTTATAACAAATGGTGGATGAATTATCTTTCAAGATCTAAATTATCTCTCAAATTCATGTTTGAAGAAATATAGTCACATAACAATCAACATGAAAGCTAGAAAACTACTAATATAACTTAAAAAAGTAAAGAAAACATATTCTTTTAGGGGAAAAAACTTAAAAGAATGGATGAAATTAGTAGAGCTAATAATTTGACCAAAATTCAAATAGGATCAATAGAGGACCTAATGATCTAATGAGAGCTTGAATTTTGTTTCATGTGGTATATCCCATAAAAAAATGTATTCTAAGTTAAAAATTTTGAAAGATCCTAAGTTTATACTTAATTATTTGTTTAAGGAATTATTTTTTTAATTTCTCATAACTTTTCAAGATTTGCCCAATGGCAAACTTCCACCCTTTTGGAATTGTGGAAAAAGGCTATTTTTTATTAACTTTTTTCAATTTTTCTCCATGTTATAGTCATTTCACCAATTTTGGACTCCACTAAAATATTTTATTAAATACATAAAAGGCATCTAAAAACAAATAAAACTTCAAAAGTTATAAAAGGAAACAAACATAAAATTTTCTTAAAAAACATGCGCAAATAATTGGAGAAATGGAAGAAGTGGAAGGAGCATGCAAGGTTTCGTAAAAGGACTATAAGATACATCACTTTAATCATACAAACTAAAGTTATAAATGGAAACAAGAAAGACACCCCTTATTTTTGGAACCAGTGACTTGAAATAAGGCATTTGTTTCATACTTGATGCCAGTTGAAGGAATATCAATAGCACATTGACATGTGATGGAAGACAGAGGGCAATTTAGGGTTTTGTAGAAGAAAGTGAATAGAGAGGGTGAGGAAACTAATAATTGAGAGTGAGAGTGATAATTGAAAAAAAAATAATTTGCTTTATTTAGTGGGAGACTTTTGATGTCAGTTCATCTGTAGGAACTAACGTCTAATATTTAGATCTTAAATGCCAGTTCAGTTGTAAGAATTGATATCAAAAGTCAAACATGTCGATTTTTTTTAAAATCAACATTTAAAATTTTCCTTATATTTACAAAAAGTTCATCAATCTTATGACTTTAAATGTCAATTATTTTAAAAACTAATGTCTTAAGTCTTGTAGGAAAAAACATGTTAGTTTTTTTAAAATCTAGAAAAACCAACATTTAAAATTTTTCTCATATCTACAAAAATGTCATCAATCATAAGGTTTTAGACATCTTTCATTTTAGGAACTAGCATCTAAAGTCTTTCATGGAGAAACCTGTTGATGTTTTGTCAAAATTGATGTTTTAAGTTTTTTTTGCATTTTCAAAAATATCACCACTTTAATGTGTGTGTTTGTGTGTGTGTGTGTGAGAGAGAGAGAGAGAGAGTTCCTTTTAACTATGTATTGAATGATGTTATTTTTAATTTTTGTATTAGTGATTACAACTTGAGAATTCAGTTCAACTTATTCATATTCCATTTATAAATTGCAGGTAGGTGAACTCAATGAACTCATTTTACAAATCAGTATCCACATATATGCATGGGTATTTTTGCACAAATCTACATGAAACAAGGCATCCTCTCAATTAAATATATATCTTTTGTGTTGGTTTTTCTAAATCTTTAGTGTCCATTCCTAACGATTTTATGGCTAGAAGCATTTAAGATCACAGCCTGTAAGAAATCCCATTTCATAATCGTTTTTTAGCATGACCTCGTCCTTTAGCTATAGTGATCTAAGAACTTTATCAATCAGTGCACATCCACACTCATCAAGACTACAAGCTAGGGTTAAATTTTGATTTGTTCTTCAGAAGAAGATTGATATTTGAATTTATATTCCCACTTAGTTACATTTATATACATACTTAACAGATTTTGAATATATAAACACGCTTTAAATCAAAATTTTCTAAGTGTAAATAAGCCACCAATTATATAAAAAAAATTAAGACAAATGACTGCCAAAAAAATGGCTAAAATGATATCCACATAGAAAACGCACGTGCATGTGTGCATGCAAACAGATATTATATAACGGGCACATCAGTTTCCAATTTTATGAGTGATTCTAAGGCACCCTAGTGGAATACTATACAAACGGGAAAAATACCAACGCAGTGGACCATAACAAATGTTCTGTTGATAAGAAGAACAATGGTTAGTGGACAACACCAAAAGTTCACAATCTTCTGCTGTATACATTAATTGGAAGATGTTTCTGAGATCAATGCTCTTTTGTTTCTTACGTAGAAGGCGAAGCCCCGAGACACAATAACACGAAAAGATTCTGATGAACCAAAGTCATCTACGCATTTAAAAGCTTTGCAAGAATTCCATATTCTGAATTGGTGGAACCAAAAGAGATAAAACAAACTGAATAATGAACAAAAATGAGATAAAACGAACGGAGAATAATATTAAAAAACCGGCCAACTTTCAGACACGATAGGATGTTCCATTCGGACCGGTTCTTATTGCCTTTCATCTTTTTCTGTTTGTTTTTACTTTCTGAGAAATTGAAACTTCAATAAAACAAACCAAATTGCAAATCATGATCACATGGTTGATCTTTAAGTGAGGAGGAGGAGCAGGAGCCTCAATCATGGCAGCCCACCCGCTCCCAACAACACTAAACACCTTCATGAACTGAACTGTTAGTTACTAGACATGTGTTTTACAGCAACTTTAACTCATGAATCATTGACCAGTAAGCTAAAGATAGCTAAAAAAAAGTGGTGAACTAGTTTACTGAGGAAAAAAAAACATTAATATAATAAGTTACACGAAATAGTAGCTTATAGCTTATAATTTCTTTTTTTACCTTCAAATTTACTTATTTTCTTCTGATTAATTGATAACTTATATTTTAATGATGTAAAACCTACACTTTATTTTTTTTCTAATGTTATAGTCTTCATGGTTTTTCGAATGGGATAAAAAAGCATTGGCCTAGGCTATTAATTTAACACAAATATATAAAAATAAGCAAATACAATAAATATGTGAAAGAGTGAGAATAAAATAGTGAATTGTTTTTACAACTACGCAACTGCAACTACAACTTAAATGTATGTCTAAAACCATACGCGGAACAAAACAATGACCATAGGAATAGCATCAACAATTGGTTTATAATTACAATCACTCAATTGGTTTGTAATTACAATCACTCAATTAAAATCTTGGGATAATATGCAACACTTTTTCTTTTGACAAGCATTTATGCTATCTTTAGGAGCAAAGTGAGAAAGAAAAGTAAAGGCAAGATAAAATGGAAATTAAAAAGAAAAAAAAGTGGGGGATTTAGTGATGAGGGCGCTTTTCTTTTTCTTTGTTTTGATTATTAGAATATTTTCAAAAAAAAAAAAAAAGGTGAGTATTAGAAAATGTTGGATGACTTTAAAATATTAATTGCAAACTCCGATTTTCTTTTACTCTTTATTTAAAACAAGATAGAGAAAAAAGAGGGTGAATCATCTAATAGATCTTCATTGGGAGCCACGCTCAAGGCTTACAGCCCTCATGCTTTAAAGCCATAAATGGTAATTAACCATTAAATCAGAAGGTGCAGATTAACCAGGAACCTTTCCTTTCTTAGTTCTTTCCTTCTTATAGCATTTGAAGAGACAAAGATTCTACTTTTTTAACGGACGCTGCAAATCTCATCTCAAACCAGAAGAATCCCCTGACATCATCAACAGCCATGTTCTTCAATTATTCTTGGAGATTTCCAAGTAAAATGGATGCTGGAAACTGATGATCATCAAGAAGGACCACTCTCAAAGCTCCATTTCCATGGCCAAGAATCAAGTTATTTTTCATCAACGTTGATTTGAATTCTTACGATCAAATGGTACGAAAATCATAATTTATAGCAACTTCGCATGTTCTTCAAAATTTATATAAAATAGCTTCCAAAAATTCCATAGATCATATATCCATATATAGCAAATGCAACGTACATGTCGAATGCCAAGAAATAACTAGGCTACATGTTGAACCATGAAGAACATCTTCTTCTTCATTAATAATCCCAAACTAATTTATCTTGGTGTTTCTGTGAACGTACAGTACTGTTAATACAAATCTTTTATTTGGTTATGTAACTCAAATTCAAATCCAAATCAGAAATAAATGACAAATTAAATAAGCTTCTTGTATGTTGACCACCAAATTAATTATATGGAAATTTAAGGTCGTCATCAGCTCTCGGGCTCTTGGTCGCTCTGACACAAGCCTCTCACTAACTGGTTCAACAACAATCCTTATGAAAAATATAATTAACAAAAATACACTACAACATTTACTTTATGCATGAATTAATACTTGAGGAGATATTTAAAACTTTTTGAATAACATAAAACAGGAGAATTAATATTGTAAAGATCATTTTTTTTCTGGCTTATACAGAGGGTATCCTTGTACATCTTTTACCTTTATTAGTATGGAACACTTCGGAACTTAACCTACTTTCGTTTAACCAATAAATTGTTGGTTCTTAAAGATTATTTTAATTAAAATGAATTTATGTTTGAGAATTAAAAAAATTATTTTATTAGACAAAAGATATTTTGTTTATATGTGGCATTAAAAATTACTTCTAAACTATTGAGAAGAACTTTAAAATAAAATATAAAAGTCAAAAGTACTTTTTCTTGGGAAGAGAAGTAATGTTTGCAAGCCTACTTTTCCGAGAGAACAGTAATTCTACTAATTAAGCCAGACGAATTTTACTCTTTATCCATATAAGCATTCAAATCAGTATGAGAAACTTATCCCCCTTATATATTTACACTCAGTAATGTATTCTCTTAACTTATTAGTTATATGCAGTTTATTTCCCCATTAGAATTCCATCAATTTTAACAACAAAAGTAGATCAAGTAATTTATTAATTAGGGACTTATTGTAATTCATATAATGTCCAAAGTTATCAATCACATTATTTTCAAATCAAAACTATTACACAAGTTATATTTATTTATTTTGCCTTAATTTTTTATTGTTACATATATTAAAAATTAAAAAATAACCTTAATTAACTTGTGAAATAATTGAATAATTTGGATTGGAAACAATGAGATTACGGTGCTTTGATGATGATGATGATATTATTATTATTATTAGTAGTAGTAGTAGTAGTAGTAATAATAATAGTAGTAGTCAAGTAAATGTTATATGACTTGTTTTTAGAGAAATTTTATCTTACTCTTGAGAAAAAAATTGACTCCAAAACAAAAGAAATAGACACAATTTAAAAAGTAGAAATATGTAAATTTATAACTATGAAGCCCTTCCATTTTTTATGAGTATATATTTCTTCTGTTGAAGTAATGCCTTCTTATTTCTATCATGAAAATTTAATGTACAAAAAGTACGAAGTAAATGGAATGTAAATAATAACATAGGTCGTATTATTAAATTATTTTTTTATGGAAGGAGTATGTAACAGACTAGTAATTTAACAAGCACGTTACATCATACATTCAAATTTTGAATATAAAAAGAGGAAAGTCTCAAAAAAATAATATCAAAATAGTACTGAATTTTGAAAGACAAGTTACATTGCATAAACCCCAAAATATGGGAGGATTCCTCGTAGTTTAATGTAACTAATATTAGCATTGCAAATCAAGCAAAATCTATTCAGACCGGATGCTCTTATCACGTCGCACTGAATTCGAAAACAACACGCGTGTCAATATTAATGCTACATAGCGAATGTTCAAAGATATTATAATATGAGAGAGTGAATATAGTGTATACTTGGAATCAGGGATTTAAATTGCAGTTACGGTCGCGATCGCGGTCGCGTCGCGATGCGAACGAATGTGAAAAAATGTGGTCATAACGGTCTAAAATTGCGGGCAATATTGCAGTCGCGGATCGTTTTTTAAATCCTAGCTTGGAATGATGACTGCAAGTATAAATAAGCCATCGTATGCCACTAATACATGTACCAAAGTAACAGCACTATATTTCAGAAAAGCCAGAGCTCGAGTTGCAGAGAAATCATAATTCAGCGACATGTCCAGAGGAAGTAGGGACCCTCTTGTTGTGGGCCGTGTGGTTGGGGATGTGTTGGATCCCTTCAACAACTGTGTGTCCATCAGAGTGGTCTTTGGTAACAGAGAGATCCTCAATGGCTGTGAGCTCAAACCATCCCAAGTCGCCAACCAACCAACTATAACCGTTGGTGGAGGTGACCCCAGGACCTTCTTTACACTTGTAAAATCCTCAAAACTCTCTTATGGTTATATGTGCTTTTCTTCATGTATAATGCACTGTCCATGGTTATGTATTTATATATATTTGATAATTGATAATGGTTGATTTGATTGATGAACTTTCCACCACAAATATTAATACAATTGGGAAGTCTTTTATATTGCAAGATCTTTAAATTATTAAATGCAAAAATTGAGCTGCTTTTTATAGACAATATAGCAGTGACTCTTGAAGTTTAAAATTTTCTACTTTTTCTAATCTCTTTATCATATTTGACCCAACATCATTAATACATATTTATCTCTTACAAATTTCCAAACATATTGTGAACTTTTAGAAAGTTCATGATTGCATTTTCTAAAGAATTTTATATTTTCCATAACTTCATATTTTTCTAGATTAATGGTTAACAAACCCAAACCAGTTATTTTTTTTTCTTGTAGATTATGGTCGACCCTGATGCTCCTAGTCCAAGTAATCCTAATTTGAGAGAATATCTTCATTGGTGAGTGGCATCTTCCTTTTAACTGGTCTTTTTCACTTCATTGAATTTTCGCTAGAAGTTATTTCGATTTATATTTGAAGAAATGCTATTCACTCATTATTTTTTACATTTGTAATATGATACTGCTTGAATTGTGCCAACAGTAATGATTTCAGAATAGTTTGAGTCAATTTAATTCAAGCTATATAGTTCGTATCAATTGCATTGTTATTCAAGTTTACAGAAAATGAAAGAAAATTGAACTTTATGCTATGAACGATTTTGCATGAAAATTTCCTATTCCATATTTGAAAATGAGTATGGTAGATC
This sequence comes from Sindora glabra, assembly GCA_020226215.1. NCBI lineage: Eukaryota > Viridiplantae > Streptophyta > Magnoliopsida > Fabales > Fabaceae > Sindora > Sindora glabra. The sequence continues at coordinate 36,688,764 of CM035228.1, read as the reverse complement.
TTCAATATTTATATGCCGTCTACCTCATTCGCTCATCTTCTTTTGCTTATTATATGTAGCATAACCCTTCGTTTGGTCGAACTTGATATACATATATAATACAATAACGATATATATTGCAAACCAGTTAATTATCAATTCATTTCCAATTGGCTGTAGGTTGGTCACTGATATTCCAGCAACCACAGGGACTACATTTGGTACGGATTTTCTTTCTGTCCTTCTTTTTCATTTTTCAATGACGTTTCACGTGTATGTAAAGTAGTTTGTCACCTTTGTTATTTGAAAAAAAAATAAAAATTCTTGTTTGTTACTAGACCACTTTTCTTGCCAAAAATACTAAATGGTTCTAGTGGTTTGCTATTTGAACCAAAGGTCAAGAAGTGGTGACTTATGAAAGACCACAACCGACGATGGGAATTCATCGATTTGTGTTTGTGTTGTTCCGGCAAAACGGGAGAGAGACAGTGTATGCTCCTGGATGGCGCCAGAACTTCAACTCCAAGGAGTTTGCTGAGCTTTACAACCTTGTTCCTGTCGGAGCTGTCTATTTCAACTGCCAGAGGGAAAGTGGCTCCGGTGGAAGGAGAGCAACTTGATTGTTATTATTATTACTACCACTGTCTACTTTCGTGAAAAACAACTCCTAGCTAGCAATAAGAAATTAATGCATGTTTGGAATTGAGCTTAAAATCAATATCTCACGATTGAAATTGCGGTCGAGACGAAACTTAGTCTATAACTTCTGTTTCCACCGTAGTTTTTAACGTGATAATTGATTTTGATTGCAATGCCAAACGGGCCCAATGAGAGTATAAACGGGTGAAAAGCAATATTGCTCCTTTATTTTTATGGGTTTAACTATAAACTGCCAACGTATAATGACAGTTAAATAGTATATATTCAGATTTACTGATCTTCAATGCTCTAGTCATTTTTTATATCAATATCATCACTCACTTATCCAATCAATTATTCCTTTAAAATCTAGATAGTTAACGACAAGGTTGACATGACCTATAAGTTTTTCCTTATATTTTAGTTGATGCAATCAAATACTTGGAAGATAAAATCAGTATGAATCCAGGTTTTAAATTGCCAATTGAAAAAAATAATATTGCATCAAATATTGCCATTGTGTTTTTGCAATTTCATGCTGCAATGATAGTCTTTTTACATATATTCAAAATTTTACTAATCGCAATAAAACTGTAATCATAACTGTAACTGAAATTTAATTGTAACTACATTATGAATTCATTTTAAGGGATATCAGGCCTCTCCCATGATGATTTTTTTTTTTTAACTTCCGACTATATAACGTAATGGTAACCGTAGCTAGTTCAGTGTCGGGACGGCTAGAACAACCCCAAATGGAGAAATTTATAAGCTTCTCTATGATTTCGAACTTTTTTTATTAAAAAGAATTATACGTAACGCCCTCAAAATTTAAAACATTTTAATTGAAGTTTTTAAAAAAATATTTCAATTTTTTCAAAACTTTTCTTCATAACCTTATTTAAAAAAATTACGGTCTTCGCGTGCTTTTAATTAAGACTTTAGTTTGAGGTGAAATCTCATATGACACTAATTTGTTCAATAAAAGAACAAATCAAAATAAGGTTCCAACAGTGTTCAGCATGCAGATTATTATCTCTTTCTGACAAGAAAATGTTGTTTAGAGGAAACCCTAAATTGCAATATATGAAGTTGAATCTCATATTTCTAGGTCAACCGTTTTGGTCTTGATCTATTATTTTCATAATATAACAATCATTATGACAATATGAACGAATAATCTCTTCCTAAAAATTCATAAAATGAAGCAAAGGTTAATATTTTCTAGTTAATAATTGAATTTGTGACATGCATCTAATCACTCGTTTTAATTATGCTTTTTATTGTTGATGGTCAATTAAGGTTCCCACAATGTATGGTTACATAACTAATGTATTTATTAGCTCCCAAATAATGAAGGTATCTTGGTAATTTTATATGACAAATTTGTAAGTCATAATAGATAGAAAGTGTAAAATATATCAATATATTCGATTCCCATTTTCTGGACCCTTGCAACCTTGCATTTTCAACCACAACAAAAGATCCTTTAAGCTACTTGTGTTCAAACACAAAATTAGATTGTTTCATTTTGTTCCTGCCATAATTTGGATTTTGCACATCAATGACTCCATTTAGTTTTACAAAAAACGAGAATCCCGAAAAAAAAAAAGATTGGGCAAGTATTAAATCAGTTCATGGGAAGTAATACATACTCTCTGAAATCATACCAAGAGAGAATGCCATTCTTCTATAAGGATTGGAACAATAAATGTAATCATTAGATCTTCTATTAATAATAATCAAAATTAAAATATAATTAAAGTTCATCATTTAAAAAAGTTACGGGCTTTATCTTTTAAACCTAATCATCAATTCAAAATATGCAATAATTCACACGCAATATTTTTATATATAGAAGATTAGTACTATCAGTCGATATATATATATATATATATATATATAAGATTAGAATTTAAATTTAGTTTATTATTAATGTAAATTAATTTTAGCTTATCATTTATTAATATGTTATTATATTAATAAAAAATTATTAAAATATCTTTATTATCATTAAAGGTTTTTAATAATTATTATTTTATTAACAATACGTCTTATTCTGATAGTAAAAATATTTTATATTTACAGGGATGAAACTTAAACTCGTGCGATTAATACTATCATTTATAATTTGATATGTTGGTTTATATATATAAACCTCTAATTTAATGATAGAAGATGCCTGGTGTAAATAATTTTGATATTGCAGAATAAATAAAGTCAAACCATTATCGATAGCATCAAAATATTCATTAATTTTTTTGAGAAAAGATGGTCCCAATTTATGTTGGACCGATATTCAATGCATGATCCCTAGATTTCATAAAGTCTGATGGGTAAAGATGAATCTACCTGCGGAAATTTCACTTGTTTAAATGAAAATTATTAGATTAATATCAGCTGCAGAGTTCTTGGACATGTCGGGACAATATGTGGTATCATTAAAGAGCCTGCGAAGAAAAAGACGTGAAAACATCCTAAATTCTCAATCGCATTCTGTATATGAATAAATGTAGGAAATCTAGTTGCAGGATACATAAACAAAGCATTTAAAATAAGATAGTTACAAACATATGTCAGATTATTTATTAAATTCAAATTAATGAAAATTGAGATAAAGTGAAATATAAAGGCATTTTTGGGTCAACACTCGGGTACTATTTATAAATTAATTAAACAAATATTTTAAATCATTGTGACTATAGTGATTAGTATAGGTAAATATAAAAATTATGGTCATTACAAAATGAAATTACAGTTGAAAGAAAAATGACAGTAATATTGCAGCCATAATATGTGATTGCAACAGTTGTTAAACTACAATTTAAATTATAGATCGGAACAAATCATTAATAATTTATTAGGATATTACAACTTCTCAAAATTAAAGAGTTACAAGTGCACACTGGGAGCTCAAGCACTGCCAATGTCCTAATGACTCGAAATCGTGATCAAGCAAAACATGGAAGAGAGATTCTAGAATTTGTAGACGCTACTTGATGTTTCTTGGATTTGATTTGGTTTTATACCTTTGGTAGAGTGAGAGAATATGAGAACAGAGGGTGAATTATACTTATTAAACTTTGTAATAAGTTATTAAACTTAAAAGCAATTGGGTGGTGTCTTATTGATATGATTGGGATAAAGTACCGTATTACTGTTTTTTCGGAAACTTATTTCCATTTTATTATTGTTTGAAAACATATTATCAAAATATGCATCATGAGGGAGGCGCCATTTGGGATGGCATCCCTGAGCAACCTTGAGGGCGCTATTCAAAATAGCGCCCTCAGCCTGCTTTTTTTATTAATATTGATGCCTTTTAACAGCAATTTTTCCTTCAAAAATAATTAATTTTGATGTTATTTCAAAATAAAAATTTTTAAAATAAATAATATGTGATTGTGACTCAAAATAAATTTTTAAAAATAAATTACTCATTTCATAATTATATTTGATGTCATAAATAAATATGTTAACTCCACTTTGATATTTAACACATAAATTTATTATAGGAATTAAATAAGAAAGTAGTTAATGATAATAATATATTTAATAAAAATAATAAATATTTAGTAAATAATTAAATATTATTAAAATAAAATATAGGATAAATAAAGAATAATTACGTAATTTATATTAATATCTCTCAAAATTTAATCCAATAACACTTAATATTTATCATTTTTCATAATTATAAACTTCCAACATTCGGAATTATATTATTACAAGTAATTATTTAATACGTTATTACACATAAGCAAATTTATTGAATTATTCAATAATATTCTTTATATACGAAGTTGAAGATTGTTAAAAATGAAAAGAAATATAACAAAATAGATATGTTTCTTTTTATTTTGTATTTATTCCAATAATATTCTTGCTACTTTGTATTTATTTCAATAAAATTATTTTTATTTTGTAACAAAGTAAATACGAAATGACGAAGTTGAAGATAGTTGAAAATTAAAAAAATGTGGTTATTTCATTGCAATAATCTTTTCATTTTGTAATGAAATTAAAATTATAACATGAATTAATTCTTTTTTATTTCATCACAATGATAAAATATTTTGACAATGAGAGGCAAAAGTACCGATTAACTATTTTTTAAGAAACTATTATTCGTTTTACCGTTTCTTCGAAATATTTTATCAAAATACGCACAGCAGATATGCACAGTGGCGGAGAGACACCAAATGGCGTGTCGAGAGACGCCAGACGAAATGGCGTCATTGGCGCTCAAGGGAAGGGACGCCAGACGATATGGTGCCTTTGGCCTACGGCACCCTCGCTCCTCATTTCTAAATTAATTAGCCGATGACCGTGTCCACTATGAATCCAAAAGATTTGAATTTTGGTATTATACATGGCCAGCATCCCCATCTACGTTGACAATTGTACTACGTGTTTTTATTATTAAATATTTGGTGGACTCAACTCATAACGTATTGAATAAACATAGCATTTAATGTCATTTACAAGGATAATGGTTATTTATCCTTCAAATATTATAATTAATATTATTAATTTTTTTATATTTATTATAACTATTTATTCCTTTCTTCACTAATAATATTAAAATAAATAATGAGAAAAAAATTTAATTAAAAATAATTATATATTTCATATTATGAATATAAAATTTATTAATTTATTTTAATATTATTTATTTATTTTAACATGGTAAATAAATAAAAGAATAGATAATTATAACAATTGTGAAAGTGAAAAATTAATAATGTTAGTTATTATATTTGAGAGATGTCATTATCATCATTTTTAAAAAAAACTAAATATTCTAATAATTTTAAAGTTTATTATTAAAGATATAAGTACCTACACAAGCAAATAAAAATGTCGTAATAATCAAAATCATCCTAAATGTTGATGTTTGGTAATAAAGTAGTAAGATAGATGTACATAAATATACAATAAACATGAAAAAGAAAGCTAATGTCTACGTAAGTGATGTCCAGTCCCACATCTAGAATCGGTGATGTGGCGGCCATATCTACTAACCCTCTGTGCAGGCTTGGGAGTCACATCTCCAGTGTCTATGTCTCCTCTACCTCCAGCTCCCGCTCTGCCTATGCCTCTGGCTCCTGCTCTGCTTCCACCTCTACCTCTATCTACAAGCTCTGAGTCATCTGTCATCATGCCACCAAGTGCTAATCCCTAATCTTGAGTATGTGAATCAAATGCAGGACGATATGGCTGTGATGGACCAGCATCACTGGAAGGAAAGGCATAGAATGAAGATGAAACTCTTGGTATATATGGAAATGTCTGGAATAAGGATGGAACACCAAGAGGAAACTAGTACATCTGGGATGACGACGGACCATATAATGCAGCTGGGAACATGGTGGAGGATGAAGGATCATCAGGTGCAGTAGGGTACATATGAGATGAGGCAGTCATATCAGGCATCATCATCATGGTCTCCTGGGCAGTCGATGATAGAGTCTGTTGCACTGTCGAAGCGGACGGAATATCAGCCTGCAACGTAGGTAGTGGAGCAGTGCGTCGTCGTCGATGAGAGCGAGGCTGATTATGGTCACCCTCCGCAGGGTTTGGGATATGATGGGCATGAGGAGCTGGCTCCGCATGTGAGTCAATAATCACATGATCAACCTCTTGAATGGCATGAAGGATGGAATCCGTCGCTGATCTAAGCGCATCGAAGGTGAACCTAGCCTGCCCCTCAGGTGTAGTGAAGTCCTATAGTGTGGACACCTCATCTACCTGTGCAAATTTTTGACATTAAAGTTAGTTACAATACTAATGCATTTAAAGAAAATCAGACACAGAAAACTAGCACGCAGTATTATCACAAGGTCTAGCGCTCTCCCAACGGGTGTAATACATCGCCTAGTAACCCGTCTGTACCATGTCATGTAATCGGATCGTGGGCCTAGAACTAGTCGTGTGGTCTGCTCGGCGATAGTGCACAAGTCTCGCCGGATATCCCAGAGTGCAATATATGGCTGATGGCGGATGTGCCACTCCTCATCATGCCGACCGGACAAGTGAAGGCAATAGACCTCCGCCTCCGGCTTCGTTGGCTCAAGAATAGCCTGGCGTAGTCCAAACTGCCGCAAAACCCTATCCGGCTAGTGCCACTCGACAATCTGAAAGTGAATGAGTGGCACCACTGCTGTCTACATGTCGCTCCCGTCAAAACAGTACTGAGGCAGTGATGCAGTGACCACCTCAGTGTACGGGATCCAGGCGATCTGAAGTTGCAAATTTATTTTATCATTTACATGCGATAATGAAATGGACAAAGCTCTGAAATAAAAATTCAGCAAAGTACATGAAATGAAGAAAAAATTATGTACAAACTGTAAACTCTTGGAGAACTCTTAGTTGATGTATTTTAAATTTAAAATATAATATTTAAAAATTATCAACAACAAAAATTTAAAAAAATTTATATAAATAATATTTAATTTAATTACTAACTATTTTTCTACAAAATAAAATATGAAATTAATTATTTTTATTAATAAAATGTATATTAAAGCTTTAATTTACTTAAAATATTGTAATAAATTAAAAAATTATAACTTATTATATTTATGTTAATTAATGATATTGATGTTTTAAACCATAAATAATAAGAATAGATATAAAAAGAATACAGTAGAGTAAATAAGAAATAAACAATACGTACGGTATAAAGTAATAAGAAATTGATTGTATAATAAATTATTTAATTGAATGAATTATATAATTTATATAAAATATATTTATAATTAAAAAATTGATATATCTTAATGCTAAAAAATATTAGTGTATATGGTTTAAATACCATTAGTTAACAAAAAATAATAATAAAATAGTACAATAAAAAAGATAAAGTAAATAGAAATACTACATAACATATCAAGACTTTACACTAAATCCTCAATTAATATTTATTTATTTTAACATATATTACTTTAGAATTAACCTAAAAATATTGATCAATAAGATAATATATTCTCGTAATAATAAACATATAATAAAAATAATCTTATTTTTATCATGTCCTATATCCTAAATAATTTTATATTTTAAAAATATCTGAAAATAATTTTTACCTAAATCATAAATTTTATTTTAAGACACTTTTCTTTATCCCCTTTGTTTTTCTTTTAAAATCACAAACTATCATAGATCATATAAATTTGTACAAATTTTTCCTAAATCTTATATCTTAATTTCATAATATAAATCATAATAATCAATATAAAATAAAATTTCTTCTCCCACTGAAAAATATATTCTTATAATAACTAATAAAAATTATAATATAAATATAGAAATTATAAAAATACTAACCAATAAAAATTACAAATTATCACAGATCATATAAATTTGTGCAAATTTTTTCTAAATCCTAGATCATCATTTCACATCATAAATTATAATAATTAACATAAAATAAAAATTATAATATACATACAGAAATTATAAAAATACTAACTAGTAAAAATTATAAACTATCACAAATCATATAAATTTGTACAATTTTTTTCTAAATCCTAGATCATCATTTCACATCATAAATCATAATAATCAACATAAAATAAAAATTATAATATACATATAGAAATTATAAAATTAATAACCAGTAAAAATTATAAACTATCACAGATCATATAAATTTGTACAATTTTTTCTAAATCCTATATCATCATTTCACATCATAAATCATAATAATCAACATAAAATAAAAATTATAATATAAATATAAAAATTATAAAAATATTAACCAGTAAAAATTATAAACTATCACAGATCATATAAATTTGTACAAATTTTTTCTAAATCCTAGATCATCATTTTACATCATAAATCATAATAATCAACTTAAAATAAAAAATATAATATAAATACAAAAATTATAAAAATACTAACCAAGGAAGAGCTGAAAGAAAATCAGATTTGTTCCAAAGAAGAAAATGCTTCCGAATGAAATGCACAAAAGCAAGAACAGATGAAGATTTGTGAATGAAAAAATATAAAATGCTATGAACGGCTTCAAAGATAGAAGGAAAGAGGAACTGTGAAGAGTGGCTACGAGGTTTACGAAGAAAGAAGGGAAGAAGAGTGGCTGCGAGGGTTTGGGGTGTGGCCGGGTGGGGGATTATATAGAGGAGAGGAAGCGTCATTTCATGAGGCGCCTCCTAGAAATTAAAATTCAAAATGGCGCCTCCCGAAATTCAAAAGCTGGAAGGCGCCTGTTCAAATGGCGCCTCCAAATGGAGGGCGTCTCCAAATGGAGCCTCTAGGGGCAGGGGCGCCTCTTCAAATGGCGCCTCCAAATGGAGGGCGCGACTCTGAATGGCGCTTCCAAGCCTTCACGGATGCCATTCAAAATGGCGCCCTACATATTCTGGTAATTAGTTTCCGAACCACAATAAAACAGAAAAATGTTTATAAAATAATCATAATCCGGTATTTTTGCCATATGATTGTTGATCTATAAACAAAAGGGCGAGAGTTTAAATTCGCTCTCTATCATTCTCTCTCCTATTCCTTCCATTTAAGTATTCTCTTGTTGCTGATAATAAATTAAATTAGAATAATTAATATTATGTTAACAAGGAATTAGTGTAGCTAGGATTATTTGTCGCGTAAGTGTGATTAAACTTATTCTATATTTTTTACCATCATATTGAGATGGGATTAATCTCCTCAAATTTGATGGCAATTATATTTTACATATTTTCTATTTGTCAAAATAATTAAAAGAATAAGAATATACAAATTCGATCTCATGACATAAAATCCCATGCAATTGTAAATCACAGTTTGCGGCTACATTAACAATGCATTATATTATATTATATTATATTATATTATATTATATGTTGATCATGCAAGCTATATTAATATTGCACCATGTCGTTTAAATTGATTTACACCTAATAAGATTCTTCACCTTTGCATCCATATTTTTATTTTTGAACCACCTTTTCAACGGATTTGGGGAATTAGAATTCAATTGTTTAAATGGAAAACAAATTCCCCATTATTATATCTTTGGGTAATATAATTTTTTAATTAAAATACATAAATAATATATTACTTCTTTATCTTTTATAACCAAATAAATTTGTTCAATATGACATATTTTTCAATAAAATAAAATAAGGAAGCTAAGGATTTAAAAAATAATTCATGATCTCAATATTGCATACAAAATTACAATGACGAATTACATCATATTTATATATTTATTTATTTATAACTGCGATTGAAATCACAATTTAAAACCTAGCATTAAAAATTAGGGTTTAACGCCATAATATTTCGATACCAGTACAAAAAAGCTTTGTTAAATAGAAAAGCAGGATTCCCTTGATGGGATGGGGACAAAAGTGGATGCTATCTCTGTGTGTATATATAGGCACAAATGCAGAGAGAGAAAAAATCACGCAAGCAAACAGAAGCAAGAAACTGTTGGAAATATTTATTTGTTTTGACCAGAAATTGCAATGTCATCACGCTCATAATTGTTTAAATGGAAAAAAATTGTTTAAATGGAATAAAAATTTCCCATTATTATATCTTTGGGTAATATAATTTTTTAATCAAAATACATAAATAATATATTGCTTCTTTATCTTATATAACCAAATAAATTTGTTCAATATGACATATTTTTCAATAAAATAAAATAAGGAAGCTAAGGATTTAAAAAATAATTCATGATCTCAATATTACATACAAAATTACAATTGCGGATTACATCATATTCATAATTTTACAACGTGATGATTATATTTTTTTATATTTATTTATATCATAACAAAATTATAATTACGATTGTAATCACAATTTAAATACTAACATTAAAAATTAAGGTTTATCGCCATAATATTTCGATACCAGTACAAAAAAGCTTCGTTAAATAGAAAAGCAGGATTCCCTTGATGGGATGGGGACAAAAGTGGATGCTATCTCTGTGTGTATATATAGGCACAAATGCAGAGAGAGAAAAAATCACCCAAGCAAACAGAAGCAAGAAACTGTTGGAAATATATATTTGTTTTGACCAGAAATTGCAATGTCATTACGCTCATAATTGTTTAAATGGAAAATTTGTTTAAATGGAAAAAAAATTCCCATTATTATATCTTTGGGTAATATAATTTTTTAATCAAAATACATAAATAATATATTGCTTCTTTATCTTATATAACCAAATAAATTTGTTCAATATGACATATTTTTCAATAAAATAAAATAAGGAAGCTAAGGATTTAAAAAACAACTCATGATCTCAATATTGCATGCAAAATTACAATTGCGGATTACATTATATTCATAATTTTACAACGTAATGATGGTATTTTTCTATATTTATTTATCTCATAACAAAATTATAACTGCGATTGTAATCATAATTTAAATACTAGCATTAAAAATTAAGGTTTATCGCCATAATATTTCGATACCAGTACAAAAAAACTTCGTTAAATAGAAAAGCAGGATTCCCTTGATGGGATGGGGACAAAAGTGGATGCTATCTCTGTGTGTATATATAGGCACAAATGCAGAGAGAGAAAAAATCACCCAAGCAAACAGAAGCAAGAAACTGTTGGAAATATATATTTGTTTTGACCAGAAATTGCAATGTCATTACGCTCATAATTGTTTAAATGGAAAAATTGTTTAAATGGAAAAAAAATTCCCATTATTATATCTTTGGGTAATATAATTTTTTAATCAAAATACATAAATAATATATTGCTTCTTTATCTTATATAATCAAATAAATTTGTTCAATATGACATATTTTTCAATAAAATAAAATAAGGAAGCTAAGGATTTAAAAAACAACTCATGATCTCAATATTGCATGCAAAATTACAATTGCGGATTACATTATATTCATAATTTTACAACGTAATAATTATATTTTTTTATATTTATTTATCTCATAACAAAATTATAACTGCGATTGTAATGACAATTTAAATACTAGCATTAAAAATTAAGGTTTATCGCCATAATATTTCGATACCAGTACAAAAAAGCTTCGTTAATTAGAAAAGCAGGATTCCCTTGATGGGATGGGGACAAAAGTGGATGCTATCTCTGTGTGTATATATAGGCACAAATGCAGAGAGAGAAAAAATCACCCAAGCAAACAGAAGCAAGAAACTGTTGGAAATATATATTTGTTTTGACCAGAAATTGCAATGTCATTACGCTCATAATTGTTTAAATGGAAAAATTGTTTAAATGGAAAAAAAAATTCCCATTATTATATCTTTGGGTAATATAATTTTTTAATCAAAATACATAAATAATATATTGCTTCTTTATCTTATATAACCAAATAAATTTGTTCAATATGACATATTTTTCAATAAAATAAAATAAGGAAGCTAAGGATTTAAAAAACAACTCATGATCTCAATATTGCATGCAAAATTACAATTGCGGATTACGTCATATTCATAATTTTACAACATGATGATTGTATTTTTCTATATTTATTTATATTATAACAAAATCATAACTGCAATTGTAATCAAAATTTAAATACTAGCATTAAAAATTAAGGTTTATCGCCATAATATTTCGATACCAGTACAAAATTACAATTGCAGATTACATCATATTCATAATTTTACAACGTGATGATTGCATTTTTTTATATTTATTTATATCATAACAAAATTATAAGTGGGATTGAAATTACAATTTAAATCCTACCATTAAAAATTAGGGTTTAACGCCATAATATTTCGATACCAGTACAAAAAAGCCTCGTTAAATAGAAAAGCAGGATTCCCTTGATGGGATGGGGAGAAAAGTGGACGCTATCTGTGTGTGTATATATAGGCACAAATGCAGAGAGAGAAAAAATCACGCAAGCAAACAGAAGCAAGAAACTGTTGGAAATATATATTTGTTTTGACCAGAAATTGCAATGTCATTACGCTCATAATTGTTTAAATGGAATAAAAATTTCCCATTATTATATCTTTGGGTAATATAATTTTTTAATCAAAATACATAAATAATATATTGTTTCTTTATCTTATATAACCAAATAAATTTGTTCAATATGACATATTTTTCAATAAAATAAAATAAGGAAGCTAAGAATTTAAAAAATAATTCATGATCTCAATATTGCATACAAAATTACAATTGTGGATTACATCATATTTATTATTTTACAACATGATGATTGCATTTTTCTATATTTATTTATATCATAATAAAATTATAATTACGATTGAAATTACAATTTAAATCCTAGCATTAAAAATTAGGATTTAACGCCATAATATTTCGATACCAGTACAAAAAAGCTTCGTTAAATAGAAAAGCAGGATTCCCTTGATGGGATGGGGACAAAAGTGGATGCTATCTCTGTGTGTATATATAGGCACAAATGCAGAGAGAGAAAAAATCACGCAAGCAAACAGAAGCAAGAAACTGTTGGAAATATATATTTGTTTTGACCAGAAATTGCAATGTCATCACGCTCATAATTGTTTAAATGGAATAAAAATTTCCCATTATTATATCTTTGGGTAATATAACTTTTTAATCAAAATACATAAATAATATATTGCTTCTTTATCTTATATAACCAAATAAATTTGTTCAATATGACATATTTTTCAATAAAATAAAATAAGGAAGCTAAGGATTTAAAAAACAATTCATGATCTCAATATTGCATACAAAATTACAATTGTGGATTACATCATATTCATTATTTTACAACATGATGATTGCATTTTTTTATATTTATTTATATCATAATAAAATTATAACTGCAATTGCAATCACAATTTAAATATTATAATTAAAAATTAGGGTTTAACGCTATAATATTTCCATACCAGTACAAAAAAGCTTCGTTAAATAGAAAAGCAGGATTCCCTTGATGGATGGGGACAAAAGTGGATGCTATCTCTGTGTGTATATATAGGCACAAATGCAGAGAGAGAGAAAATCACTCAAGCAAACAGAAGCAAGAAACTGTTGGAAATATATATTTGTTTTGACCAGAAATTGCAATGTCATCACGCTCAGATCATGGAGAGGACCCTCTAGTTGTAGGGCGAGTGATAGGGGATGTCCTAAGCCCTTTCACAAATTCGGTCTCTATGAGAGTAGTGTACAATAATAGGGAAATCAACAATGGCTATGAACTCCGACCTTCCCACGTTGTCAACAGGCCTAGAGTTGCTGTTGGCGGCGACGACCTCAGAACCTTCTACACTCTGGTAACTGTGTTCAATGTTTCTTTGGAAGCTTCTCATTTTATCTTATATACAGGTGAAAATATAGCTTTAAATTATGAATCGTTGTTGTAATATTATTGTTATATTAGGTTATAATCATAATTTTTTTGAAATTTTACCTTACTATAACTATATCTTTTCATAGTTATATATAATTTTCCTATTATCCTATCCTATTATTATTATTATTATTAAAATTCTTTTATTCAGATTTTGGTGGATGCTGATGCACCTAATCCCAGTAATCCTGTCTTGAGAGAATATCTGCACTGGTTAGTTGCCCACTCCCTACTCATTGATGCTTGTTCTTGTCAATATCTTTATAATTGAACTGATAGAAAACTAGGATATGCCGGACCACCAAGGTATGTGTATTATTATTATTAATTAATGATAAGAGTAATTAAATTACTAAATATGTTTATGCAAGAATCAAGTGTCAGAACTTTCGATATAATAAAAGATACAAAAAAATATTAAATATCACTTAAACTAAAGGCTATCAACATATATATATATATATATATATATATATATATATATATATTATAAGTTTATATTCAAACTTTTTTTAAGGTAATAATAAGGGTGACAATCTATTTAGCACACATACATGTAAAATCCTATATTTGAACTTAGAATATTAGATATCACTTAAACTAAAGGCTATCAATATATATATATATATATTATAAGTTTATATTCAAACTTTTTTTAAGGTAATAATAAGGGTGACAATCTATTTAGCACACATACATGCAAAATCCTATATTTGAACTTAGAATAAGAGAGAAGTAAAAATTCCTAAAGTAATATCAAGGGCCACACACCAAAAATGCAACTGGTTCCGGCTCTCTTATTATTTGGAAAAAGTGTGAGTATGCAGGTTTACAATTGCCTTACACGTACATAATTCATATATCACGAATACGAAATAACATGACATGAAAATAAATGCATTTTTTAAAAAAATAAATCTATTTATTTTGAGGAAGATATAAATCATCATATTTATTTATATTTATAATCATAAAATATTAAAATAGCACAAAATATTCTAGTTTTCAATGTTAAATGTAAGAAATATTGTGGAAAATAAAAGAGGAATTCAAATTGCTTTTCTACCACTTATCATTTATTTATTTTTTTAATCACATAGCATATAGATGATATGAAACTTTTTATTTATATACAAATAAATAATTTTTTTCTATAAAGTATCTTTTGATAAAACAAACAAAACCTAAGGCATGTGTAGGATAAGAATAGATGAATTGAATATCTATAAAATATAATTATAAGGGAAAATGGAAGATATATCTTCAATTGAGTAGTTAAATTTTACTCCCATTAACTTTAAAAACTTGAAAAATTACCTAACTATACAAAACTTAGAATTAACACTCATTATTAATTTAATTTTTCATTTTATCAAATTACATATTTTTTATGAACCTTCTAAATAGAAAGTAGAATATTATGGTATATTAGTTTATATCATCGTTTTTTTCACAAATAAATTCTGTTATATAATTTATAAAAATGAGATTAAGAATTTACGGTTTTAATTAAATACTTCAAATTAAATGAGTTGTGCGAATATATGTAAAAAAATGAGTAAATAAATCAAGATATTATAATACTATAATTTTTGCTTAAAAAGTTCATAAAAAATCATATAATTTAATAAAATGATTAATTAAGTTAATGATAAATATTAATTCTAAAATTTTATGAATTTCAAGATGGTGGTTTTCAGATTTTTAATATAAGTGAGAATAAAATCTAACAACTCTAAAATTGAAGAGATATTGTACATTTTCCCTTAATTATAATTTTATATACGTAAAAATTAACATTTAGTATTAGAAATACTAAAAATTATATAATCAAATAATAAGCATGAAATTTATGATATATCTTGATTAGCTTAAGTTGCCAGTTATGTTAGTGTTAGACATGTATGCTTGAGCACCATAGGTACATGATGCATCTAGTATGGTATGAATATGACAACATAGTTGAATTATATGTGCAATTTAAGTTGCGAAATAGCAGTACTTAATCGAGTTGTGTGATTTGAATTTCATTTCATTCACAAGACTTTCACACCATTATACACGTGATTTAAGTGAAACATCATCTAGTTTTTCTGTTTTAAACATAATGGGTGATTAACGTAAACTTATCACATGCTGTGAATAAAATGAAGTATTTTGTGTTTGTGCTAATTGCTACTAATATTTTCTGCCTTAACTGGAATTGTAGGATGGTGACAGATATTCCGGCAACCACAGATGCAACCTTTGGTAAGTACCATACATTGCATATTTACTCATTCTCAGCAATAGAATAATCAACGGAGATACTGCTAAATAACGAGACAAGTGATATTCATATGAATAATAATGTTTGAGGATGTAAAATAGTCACTTGAAAAAATTAGAGGTTTACAACTACAGTTTTGCGGCTGATCAGAATTCGAGGATTAACGAGAATAAATATGTTTTAATATTTTGATATAGGTAAAATTTAAAAATTAATAAATATATTTTAAACAACATAGAATTATACATATGTTCACATTGATATACACATAGTTCTACCACTGAAATAATATGATGTTCATATCATCACATCCTCTTCAAAGTGTGATATTAACAGATTATTTAATATTTGAGATATTGAAAATCAAATTCAAACTTATAATATGGGTACTCAAAAACAACAAATCGTTTTTAATATAGCCCTAGCTTTACCATTAACCCGTGTAATGCATAACTTTATTAATATGCAGGACGAGAACTTGTGTTCTATGAGAATCCTCAACCAACCATGGGGATTCATCGGCTTGTCTTTGTCTTGTTCCGCCAACTGGGCAGAGGAACTGTGTTTGCTCCTGAATGGCGCCAAAATTTCAACACAAGAGATTTTTCTAAAAACTATAATCTTGGTTCGCCGACAGCTGCTGTTTATTTCAACTGCCTAAGGGAACGCGGTTGCGGTGGAAGGAGACCGGAATGAACTACACAAATTTAACATTAGAAATAGAAAAAGCATATCATATATCATACATATAAAATAAAAAATGAGTTTAAATTTAATTTACTATTATTATAAAATATTTTATAACATCAATAAATTTGAAAATGCCACATAGATTAAAAAAATTAAGGATAATTAAGAATTTTTATGAATAATAAAAAATTTTAACAGCAATTTTCTAATGACATGGGAATATTTAAATAAATGATAGTATAAATTTTATTTACATCGGATCTAAGATAAGGAAATTTAAATATATAAAGAATAAGTAATGTGTACTTTATAGTTCTGCAGCTTGAATTAGATAGGAAGAAGCATCTGTTTCTAAGTCTAATACTAATGTCTCAGATGTTGTCTTGATGCAAGCAAGAAGCTAGTTGTTCTATGCAAGGCTTCTTATTATTTAAGTAATTACCACCTTGTTGTGGTTGCTTTAATGAGTTGTACGGACGACACATACATTTAGTTGACTTTGTGCCTTATTATTCTTGAGGGTGCTTTGCATATTTACATGTGGCATGCTTTAAATTGCGACTATGTTCCGCAGTTTTAATTTCGTTTTTATTACCGAAATTACATAAAAATATAAAAATACTACTGTTGTTATAGTAAAATTTAAAAGAAAATTTACGGTTCTATCTAGTGTAATAATAATGTTATAATTATGAACTATAATGTAAACTTATTATTATTTATTTTGTACATGTATAATTACTTTGCTACTCATTGTTCAAATGAACCGAGATGCATTCGAATTATTTTAGATGACATAGAATACGAACGAGAACCCCCTTCCCGCCCACACGCACACACATTGCGACTATGTTCCGCAGTTTTAATTTCGTTTATTTTAGATGACATAGAATACGAACGAGAACCCCACACACACACCTTGCGACTATGTTCTGCAGTTTTAATTTCGTTTTTATTACCAAAATTATATAAAAATATAAAAATACTGCTGTTGTTAAAGTAAAATTTTAAAAAAATATATATTACGGTTCTATCTAGTGTAATAATAATGTTATAATTATGAACTATAATGTAAAATTATAATTATTTATTTTGTACATGTATAATAACTTGACTCTACCTTGTTCAAATGAACCCACACACACATGTATAATAACTTTACTCTACCTTGTTCAAAATGAACCCCCCCCCCCCTCCCCACACACACACACACACACACACAAAGATATCAAAACAAGACACAGACAAGTTACACACACACACACACAGATATCAAAACAAGACACAGACAAGTTACATACAAATTCCCCCCCCCCCCCACCCACACACACAGATATATCAAAACAAGGCACAGATATTACGAATCATTTAAGTTTATATTAAACTTTTCACCCTCAATGAGTATGAACTCATTATTATTGAATTTAAATACAAACGATAAATGTTTAACTCAACTTTAACTTGTGTCCACCTCTAACCCAATGTTACAGTAAGAATAGCGTGGACAAGCCATGTAAATAAATAAACCTTGGGAGTTCAGAGATAGCCATATACAATTGGAATTTAACTTATCTTCTCGTTTCTTGAATGAAGATAGTTAAGATTTCATATTCATAAACTTCTATAAGAGCAATTAAGGATTTCTTTTCTAGAAACGATTGTCTCCTCTACTTCTATTGAAGTACTTTGGAGCCTTCATGTGAGAATAAGCAAAGTGCATTCTGGAAACTTAATTGAGCAAGCTCTTCTTTTGTAATCTCCAGCAGAGATGCAACGTAATCAAGCACCTGCAAGTAGAATGAAGAAAACCAATACGTCAAGTCAAAACAGAGCCAAATGACATTTCACATCAAAAAAAAAAAAAAATACTGAAATGATAAACAAAAAACTATAAGGAGGATGTAAGTGAAATGTTCTTAAAAAATCTTACATTCGATTATGTTTAATTTTTTTCTTTTTTAATAAGACTGGGATTGTAGGAGTGTCTAACTCATTAGGCTCACACAAATAAGGACTAGAATTGAATCAAACATAAAATATAAAAGAAGACAAGTTTTAAAAAACATCAAATATTAGTTGAGGTAAAAGCTTTTGTATAGTGTAAATAATTTTAAGAATATGTATATACTACTTACAACATGAATGTTCGCTGGATGGTTGAGTGTTTCTTTTGGCAACATGGAAGTATCTGTCAAGGCTTGAAAATCCTCAGGGAGAGATGGATCTCCTTCAACAAAAAAGAGAGAACTTATATTTGCCCTTGGCAGTGCATCCGGTGCATCTGTCTCCAATAGAATCCTATCTGATGGAACCTAAAGGAAATGAAACAAGAAACAAGAATATCATATTACACCTGCATCTTAAAAGCACAAAGGATTTAATCATGGATTGCATTACATGATGCAGCTGTAATATTACAATGGTAACAGAATTATAGTTGAATGTTGACAAATAATAATGAATGAATCACCACAATTGAACACGTGGCAATCATCCGATCATTTGAATGGCTCCATACAACCCGACTATCGTGACTGAACACACAGCGATTATTTAGTTGTCCATGTGTTCTACCAACTAGCAGTGTCACAAGTCAAATGCAAAATTTTCGTATACTCGGACTCAAACTAAAAGCAATTACATAGATTAATGACTTGAGTTTAACTTGACAAAGATCAAAGATCAAATTACCCTTTGCGAATTCAGATAGCTAGAGGACCACAACAATCCATGTAGCCATATATGATTGACCGATGGATTGACTTCGACCCCACGAATAGGACCGAGATGCATTAATGCTGTCTATTATGGTCACTATCCACTTTTGGTTAAGAGAATGACATGGTCATCACTATTTCCACCGCCTAAACCATTCCTTCCATAACTAATTTATTATCGGGCTTTACTTTATTAGAGTGATCATTGTAGCTTCATTTATTTCGTTAAAAAAATTTATTTACATATATATTAATAAAAGTATAATAATATATTATTGATAATTAAAAAAAATCTAAAGATATAAAAATAATTTTTTTAAAATATAAAAAATTACTTTTGGTCACTATCACCTTTCTCTTATACTTTTGGTTGATAAAATGACAGGGTCATCACCATTTCCATCACCTAAATCATTCCTTCCACAACTAATTTATTATCGGGCTTCACCTTACTAGAAGATCGGTGATCACTATGAATTCATTTATTTCGTTAAAAAAATATTTTTTATAAAAAAATTTATTTACATATATATTAATAAAAGTATAATAATATATTATTGATAATTAAAAAAATAATATCTAAAAATATAAAAAAAATTAAATATAAAAAATTACTTTTGGTCACTATCACCTTTCTCTTGTACTTTTGGTTGAGAGAATAACAGGGTCATCACCATTTCCACCACCTAAACCATTCCTTCCACAACTAATTTATTATCGGGTTTCACCTAACTAAAAGATCAGTGATCAATATGACTTCATTTATTTCGTTAAAAAAATATTTTTATAAAAAAATTATTTACATATATATTAATAAAAGTATAATAATATATTACTTGTATTGATAAATAAAAAAATAATACCTAAAGATATAAAAAATAATTTTATAAATATAAAAAGTTACTTTTGGTCACTATCACATTTCTCTTGTACTTTTGGTTGAGAGAATGACATGGTCATCACCATTTCCACCGCCTAAACCATTCCTTCCACAACCAATTCATTATCGGGCTTCACCTTACCAGAAAATCAATGATCACTATGGCTTCATTTATTTCTTTTAAAAAAATATTTTCTATAAAAAAATTATTTACATATATATTAATAAAAGTATAATAATATATTACTTGTATTGATAATTAAAAAAATAATATCTAAAAATGTAAAAAATATTTTTTTTTAAATATAAAAAATCATTTTCCTCAAATTCTTTATAATTAACATTAAATAAATAAAGAATTTTTATTTATTTTAATATTTCATGGTTAAATTTTATGAAAAATGTTTTCGTCGAAACAAACAAACCTAGATTTCATACAAAATTATTGTCACAATGAAAATTTTGGTATTTATCGTCAATTTTTTGTGGGAAAATTATGATCACAATCATAATTCAAATTAACTCTAAAAGCATAAATAATATAATTATGTTGCAACCAAAATTATTTCATGACTACAATACAAAATTATTGCATGACTATATTTTATAAAAAAAAAACATTTTCATCAAAACCAACGAAAACTAAATTTCATACAAAATTATTATCACATTGAAAATTTTGGTATTCATCCTCAACTTTTTGTGGGAACATTATGATCACAACCGTAATTCAAATTAAATCTACCTGCATAAATAGTATAATTACGTTGCAACCATGAACGAAATCCGAGAAACATACTGTTTTCAGCACTGTCTTTGTCTTGTCTGGTTGTGACATGTTGTGGCCAGAGAAGGAAAAGTAAGTACCAAGCTTGGAGAATTCAGGAACCATCTCAGCAGAACCTATGTAAGAATGAAGAATAACACCAGCAGGGAAAGGTCCTATAGACCTGCATAATTTGATATATATAAGGATGCTTCTAATCTAGAACACCATGAACTGCTATATGATTGAAAATGCCATTGCATGTAAGTAGGCTAAATTACAGTAATCTCTTTCTTAACTTTGAGGAATGTGAGCTTTAGCCTTGAATTAAAAAATAAAAAATAAAAAAATTTGCGTACTCAGACCCCTGTTCTACAATAATCGAGAAATTATCACAGTTAAAAGTTCATTAATGACGGATGGAATTATTTCATGTACTTTAGGTTGCAAATTATCAAAATCATAAGCAAAAACGCACGTAAGTCAAAATTCAGAAGGTTTATATTTTATCCCTATAATTAATTGAATCAACATGACATCGATGGTCACCACCGCCACTGTCGAACTTTCAAGTGTGAAGGAAAATACTTGTGTATGAGTACACTTAAAAAATTCTACTCAAATAGCATGTCATTTTTAGAAGAATAAAGATACAAGCATTCTTCTTCATTCACTCTCTCAAGCAGAGCTGGGCCTTGAATTTTGAATCCCCCATGCTTGTGAGAGGGAATTAATGGGAGAGTAAATGATAGACTCTAGAGGTAGACTTATTCGTGCAACCAGATTTCTTTGCATAACCAACTACACAAGTAGGAATAAGGCGTAGTTTGATTGCCATCAAATAACGTGAAAAATGCAATTTCTTCAAAATAAATAAATAAATAAATGTTTTGTCCTCCCATAAAATGCAAGAAGTGCTATTTAGGCACCAAGGTAAGAAAAATTTCCGGTTTGAATTTAATTGCCTTATTATTAATCTAAAAAATTTGGGCATTTTTTTAATTAGTTTATAAGAGGATATAATTTATGTGAAGACTTCCCACGATAAATTATTTTCTATATGAACTAAATGTTCCTAAGTATAACAAAAAAATGAAGGAAATATTACTCTGTTTATAGGATCCCCTGTTGACAGTACTTTCCAAAGTTTTGTACATTCAACCAGTTTCAGTATTAAAGAACAGGTTGCAAGTAATCAATTTAGAGGAGGAGGGAGAAAAATTATATACTTCATAATGGGAAGAAGGTCTTCAAAAGCATTAACACAGTGGACAGAGGCTCGCCTGTTCAGCTCTTTCGCAAGCTCAAGTTGCTGTCGTAATACTTCTACCTACGTACACAGTGCATATCCCAATGCGTTAATAACAATTTAAACAAAAATTGTAATATATATATATATCATATCAAGTGAGGGGTGTATTTTAATGTTTATATATAAACATCATAAGTTCATTTTTGTATTTATATTTAAGAATATTCCCGTATATTTTTTTTCTGATTTCTTAATTGTTCTTTATGATAAAGAGAGTCAGCTTGAAAACTAATTATATTTGAATTAACTGTACAAGAAATCGGTACTCAAGAGGTTGTTTGGTATAACCTGATCTGAAAAATCAATATGGCTTCCCAGAGGTCCTTTGTCCAATCCAATCTGTTAATTCAAAACATCCATATTTAAGCATTCTTCTGTATTTCCAATTCATGTAAACAAAAGCAAGAAAATGTTAGTTACTAGAGTATAAATGCAATATGAATTTCCTCAATATCCACAGGAAATTAAGTAAATAAATACACTATATAAGGCAGACCAAACGAAAAATTACCTCTCCGACTGCTGCGGAAGGTGTAGCATTCAATAACTCTTTCAATTCCTCAAACCAATTAGGACTCCCCTCTGCTACAAACCTGCGGGAAATTCATAAACAAACTCGAAATTAAACCAGTTGTTGAAATCAAAAGAAACAGAAGCAGAAAAGGATTTCAAGAATACGTGAAATATGAGACAGAATTAGAGAAATGACCATGGATGAAGACCAAAAGAGGGAACAACAGAGGGAAAGGCTTCACTCATCTCCTTCACCAATCCCCAATCTTGCTCCTTGATTCCGTTAACCGCGAAGTAAACGACGCCGGATTCTACGGCGGTCTTTATGAGCTCCGACGCCTTGCTGAAGATTCTGGGATCCTGCAGATGGCAGTGAGCATCGAACAATTCCACCATTGTGTTTTACCTTCTTTCTTCTGCTCGAGCTGATCTTATTCGTTGACCAAAGTTTTTCCCTGGTTTATCAGAAATTGTGTTAGAGCTGCTCCTAGGCAACAATATCGAAGACAAACACTTTGTAAAAGCCCAAGCAAATCGTCTTAGTTATTCTTCCAACAAAATATTGCGCTCCTAGCTATATGTTGATTAGTTTAATCAGTTATTTGTTTTACAAGTTAATCTCACACACCATGGTGTTCATTAGTTTATTAGTTACTTGCTTTAGAAGTTCACTTGACTTGATGGCTTTATATACAAAAATAATAATAAACTGACAGCCGAGTAGATGAGTTACATTGATATTGTTTTTTACTTTTTGTTTTAAGGTTTTCATAAAGAATTTTATTATTATTATTATTATTATTATTATTATTATTATTATTATTATTATTATGCCAATAAAGAATATTGTATGATTAAATAACTGATTATTCCTACTACTTATTGCACAATAACATACCAAATACTAACACTATTTTTATATGAAAGTAATAGAAGTCATTTGTAACCATCAAATTATATGTTGATAAAATATGACTAAAATGTAAAGTTATTTGACTCTTTAAATAATCATGTAACCTTAAGTTATGATTTAATTTTACCATCAACAAAAGATTTAATGTTCACAAATAATTCCTTCTAATCTTATTTAAAAAAAATAACACTCCCACTCTTATACACGATTGTTTCCATATAAATATTACATTAGATAATTCAAGCCAGCCGGTGGCTGAGTTGTCTTGCCCATTTAGTCAAGTCTTCAACTCCAAACATCTCAATAATCAAAAAATTCCTCTCATTTTGAGGGAAGAAAAAATAGGAAATGATAGGGTAGATCAATCCCCATGCGTTTCTCCGGGACTCAGCCTATTTTTTAATTTATTATATTCCATGATACGATATTAGATAATTCAAGCCAGAAGGGAGCCGAGTTGTCTTGCCCATGCGGTCAAGTCTTCAACTCCAAATATCTTAATAATTAAAAGATCCTCTCATTAAGGGGAAAAAAATAGGAAATGATAGGGTAAATCAAAACCCCTGCATGTTTCTCCGGAATCAGCCTTTTTTTTAATTTATTACATTCCATGATACGATATTAGTTCATTCATAAATTAAAGAGTGATTATATTTTACTAAAAGGATAAAAAATAATTTACTTCATGAAGCAAGTGACATGAAATTAAAAGTGTGGGAACTAAAACTTCAAAGGGATCAAACCAGCCCCCCGTCCCCCCCCCCCAGCTCTTTTTTGTATTGGATGTATGCCAAGAGAAAATATTTCACGTAATTTTCAAAACCATGAAAATTATGAATGAGTGATGCTTAACACACTGTTCCCATATGCCCATCCAATATTGAATTTTTCTGCAAAATCTTGTCAATTTAGTGGCAGAGCTAGGATTTTCCATTGGACATGTTAAGTATCAAATTTTTTGTAAAATATATAATTTTTAAATTTTTGAAAAGTCAATCTAAAATTATTAACACAATCGAAGACATCAAGAATTTTGGGGTGAAGACCCTCGTTTGTCTCCCCTGGCTCTGCCCCTTTGTGCATCACTTCGCAAGGAGTCATTTGTTTGCCGAGAGGACTTGTAAGAGTTTCGTCAAAGAGACGGTACATAGCGTTTCTTACGGAGATCCTGCGCAGTGTATGCACCCGAAAATGGCAGACATGGAAAATGTGATCTCATACATTGTCGCAGAAGTGTTCCAACAACCGTTTGAACATTCAGGTCTGCCTTCGTCTCTTGGGCGAAGCTCAAGTTGGAACTATGTCTTGTAAACATGCAAGTACTTTGGATTCTTCACATGAGAACGTGTGTACTGCATTCTGGTAACTTAAGTCAGAAAGTTGTTCTTTAGTAGTCGCGGGCAAAGAATAAGAGCATGTCGAAAATACATTATGCATATAAAAACTCCTGATTGTGTCCCATGTGTATTCTTTTATAACTTCATCATTTTTGGTTTTTCCTTTTGTTTCTTCCTTGTTTTCACAAGAAAACTATTTGGGAAGAGATGCATTCATTGATTCAAACATCAACCAAGGAAGGGTCATGGGAAAACACGGCAAAGTGTCATTGGCCAAGAGGTTTCTAGTTGAAACAGGGCAATGCATGCTTGCCACTCTTACTGAATATACCAGCCTTTCCTTTTAAACCAACTTGTGGCATGGATAGTAAAGACGACGGAACTCACAAGTATGCAAACCACAATCAAATATCATCAAAACACCCACGTATACCAAACCATAAGATCATCCCATCATATAAAGCCTCCAAGCATAACAGAATGAAAGGGACAATTGTATAAAGAGAGGAACACTCCATTTGTTTGGTATATGCTTCATTCCATAATTTTGAATATATAGGGAATGACCACAAGCTAAAACACTTAAGTCTCTAACTCAGTGTTTAGGCATCCTACCAGGCCTTCTTAACACTTCAGCCCTTTAAATAGTATTTTAAGCAAAAATCCTCCTAGTAAGAGTTAACATATTTTTTTCCAAATTGTCATAGGCCATTTTCTCAAAATTTCGGGTGTCCAATTCACACTAAAATATACCAATACAAAGATAAAAATATGAAGATCACAAATATAGGCTTTCCAAACTCCTCTAAATTCTTGAACTAAGCTAAAATTACCAAATGCCCCAAAATTAGGAAAATCATGAAAAATAGTACACGAGTCAAATTGATTCCAAATTTTAATCACAAGACTTTCGCAATATGCTGAATTTTTTCACCAAGTCTCATCTTGAATCGAACACATTTTCCTATTGAACTATCACAATTGTCGGCTTGTGAGATTCTCCCCTACTTCATATGTTAATGCCCTCATTGACGCCTTAATTTGACATGACTCCATAAAAAATCTATTTACTCTCTCAAAACTTCATGATAGCCTTCAGCCTACTCCTCTATATTATTACCTCAATTGCTTATGCCTATCTCTTTGAGTGCTATGAATGTCCCCCATCTCAAAGTTAGGTTGTCACCTCTACGACACCAATATTCACTTGACAAAATATATTCTTCACAAATTTCTCAAGGGGCTATCTCTGTAGACTTCTTTCAAAACATCCTAATACCTTTTAGTACCACTTTTCTACTAGCTCTCTCAAACTTGTTACCTCTACAACTTATCTAACGAATAGTTACCTCTACAACTTTGTATTTACTACTTCTATAACTTATGCAAATGCCATCTCTATAGTAAAATTGTGTGCTAACACTATAGCTCATGAATGACACTTGGCACTTTGAATTATCTACTAACAAGTGTCTTGCACCTAATGTCCTATACCACTAGTGCAAAAGACAAGACATATGCTTGAGCTATGCATAGGCCCTATAACCTTACTCGCAAGTCTGCTTGTTTGCTTTTCATCAATCATAACACTTCACAATCACTTAATTGAATCCTCTGATCCTCTCTAAATTATAACCTCTAATATCTCATTGGCCACTATAACCTACTCTTAGAGTTAGTGCTCCCTAGCATTGTAGTCTTCACAACCCCCTTTAACTTGAGCAACATCTATCAATGTTTAGGCTCTTGTAGTCCTAACTTGAGTGCATCCTTTAATAACTTTTTTAAGCACATTCTCTAATAACTCCCCCACCTTAACATGTTGAAGGGGGTTGAACATAAAATATTCTCCATTCTAGCTTAAGCTCAACTTTAACTATGCATGAGCAAACATAAATTCATGATCATTGCTTACGACTATGTAATGCTAGTCTACTACCATTCTTTTGAGTCATTGTTACTACTTCATAAAACAACTATGTAGCCTAATCCACTACATCAAAAAATCATGTAGAAAGATTGCACGCTTTCTATTCAACCTGTAGACTGTGCATATAGTATCGATTCCTCTAAATCTCTGCTTTATCCACCACTTATGCTCCCCTGAATAATTTGAATAACCCTTCCAAGCCACCTCAATATGATTTTGGATTACTCTCTCTAGAGCAATCCGCACATCCCTTTTAACTGTGGCCATGCATTTCTGCATGACCAAAGGTTTCACCCTTCAACTCCACCAATCCCTCAAGAAATGGTCAAGCCCTTTTGCAAGACTGAGACTTCTCCTAATAGATAAGTTGTCAATTCACTTGTCCCTCTAGATGGTGATTTACATCCATTGATGTCACTATTATGAATAAATGCATAACCAATATCCCATGCACACAAGCAAGATAGCCCTCTAGTATAAATGTTCATGCTCAATGCATCAATCTACAATCACTTGAATGCATCATTCTCCCATGCACCAGATTCTCAAGTTAATCTAATCTATCACAACCTCTAGTTAAGTTTTTAGCAATGACACCTCTAAGTTTAAGAATGATTACTTCATACATTCTTTATATAGCATTTGATAAGTCATAGCTAGACCAATTGTTTCCTATCCAATCTTGGCCCTCTAGCGTAAACTAAGCTCTAATACTAATTATCATAAATTAGTAGCTTTCTAACCAAAATTATGTGGTATATGCTTACCACTCTTAGCAAATATGCTAGCATTTCTATTTAAATTAACTCATGACACACTTGGTAAAGATAACATAATTGAAAGTAACCGCACATACTAAACTATAAGATTGCCCCCACATGTGAAGCCTTTGGGCATAACAGATTGAAAAAGATAATTGAATAACGAAAGGGACACTTTGTTCACTTGATATCTACCTTATTCCATAATTTTAAGTGTGTAAAGGATGGCCCTAAACTAACACACTTAAGTCTTTAGCTCAATGCTCAAGTGCCCTATTAAGCCTTCTTGATACCCTATTCCCCTTAAAAAGCATTTTAAGCAAAAGCCCTCTAAGTATGAGTTAACATACATTTTCTGAATTATTATAAGTCTTTTTCTCAAAACTTCAGGTGTCCAATTTACACTAAAATACAACAACATAAAGATAAAAATGTAACAATAACAAATATAGACTTTTCAAACTCCTCAAAATTCTTGAATTATGCCAAAATTATTAAAAATACCATTAAATTTGGGAAAATTAAAAAAATAGCATACAAGTCGAATTGATTCCAAATTTCAATCACAGGACCTTTAAAATATGCTAGATTTTCTATCAAGTCCCACCTTGAATCAAGCACATTTGCCTATTAAAATATCACAAGTGCCAGCTTGAAACATAAACCCATATGACAAGTTGCAACTATATTATAGCTCAAATTTTCCACTTGGATCTTTAAACTAATCTCTTATTTAAAGATAAAGGAACTAAGGGTGTTAGTTCTAAATTGCATGTATGTACTCTACTAGCAAATGATTGCTAGTATATGAGTGTTGCCACTAAATTCTTACTTTTGCAAGGTTTAAGACTAAACATAACACTAAATATGTAAAATATGGCACCATTTGTTTGAAGTAGGAGAAAATTCACTATTATTATAACCAAAACCAACAAGCTCAAAATTCACTACTTCATGTCATTAAGTTCAGATTATGACCGTTTACCAAATGATAACATGTTTCTTTTGGCAATAAGGTCCCAGAAATGGTAGATAAGGTTGTTCACCCCTAAAGATCATTGGGGATGGAAAGATGCATCTCCTTAATATGGACTTTATAGAATTATAACAACACCAATAGTGCAATGTTGTATAAGAAAGAATTAATTATTTAAGAATTGAGGAAATTAACGTCTTCAACATTCTCTTTACCTTGTTTTTAGTGACATGAACAAATGAACTACCAATATTTCATTTTTTATGAAATACCCATGTTGTATTAGTATATGATACTTGATAATCGATGGACACTTCCTAATAAGTATCAAAAGAAAAATTAAGGAGTTATTTAGTTCACATAGGAAGTAACTTCCTACAGGAAATTAAACTTCTTAGAAAATAACTTCTTATGTTAATAAGAAGTACTCAAAGTTTAGGAATTAATTAAGGAATTAATTTCTTAAGAATTGATGAAATTACTGTCTTCAGCATTCTCTTTACCTTGCTTTTAGTGACATGAACAAATGAATTGCCAATATTTCATTTTTTATGAAATACCTATGTTGCATTAGTACTTGATACTCGATAGTCGATGGACACTTCCCAATAAGTATCAAAAGAAAAATTAAGAAGTCATTTGGTTCACATAGAAAGTAACTTCTTGCAGGAAATAACTTCCTATATGAATAAGAAGTACTCAAAGTTGTTTGGTTGATAGATAGGAAGTAACATTTCCTAAAAGTCATTTCCTATGTCTTGTTTGGTTCAACTTTGAATATCTTAAGAAGTATTAATAAAATGATTATTATATCCCCAATATTATTATAGTATAAAGTAATAAATTTTAGTTATCATTAATTACATTTAATAAGAATAATTTTATCATTGTGTCTATAAATAACATGAAAAATAAAACTTAGCTAGAGGAAATATGGATAAGTGACTTTCTATATTTTATAAGAAGTAAAACTTCTTGAAAAATTTTATTTCCCGTAATTTATGAGATGACTAACTAAATAACTCACTAGTTTTTTATTTTTTAGGAAATAGAACTTCCTATGTTGTTGAAGTGAACCAAGCAACCTCTAAATCTCTAATTCCTATTTTTTTATTTTATAATTTAGATACGATTTTATTTATTTAAAATTCAATTCTAATTCTCTAAAATTTGATTCCAAGACTAATAACTAATCATATTATTTAGATTTAGTTTTTTTTTTTAAAATGCAATTTCTTATAATGAGAAAAAAATGTGTTTTGTGAGAAAAGACAAAACAAAAATCCTTATATTTAATCTTCAAATTCAATTAGATATAAATATATTATGAAATCATGTCTTTTTTTAATTCTTAAAATTGAAAAATCATCATGCACCTTTTTTTTATTATTTACACATAGACAAATATATATTTTTAGTTTTTGAATACTAGTGTTACTATATGAAATTATATTTTTTGTATGTATTTCAGCCGTATCCTATCCTAATTTTTTTAAAATTATCATATTTGCACACCAATAACGTATTTGATAGATGTATCATATCCATGCTTCATAGTAAGGAATCTAAAAAAAGAAAAATAAGCACCAAGTTGGGTATTGGAGGACCATCCCGGCAGAACCTAGATGAGAATGAAGAATAACACCTGCAAGAAAAGGTCCAATACACCTAGAAATGTTGAAAATTTAAACAAAGGAAATAATTTTTTTTATCTTGTGAAACAATTTTTTTATCATATACATGCCCTGTTAGTGCATAATTCACGAGGCAAGAATCTATTTGAAAATTTTGTCTTCCCAGTATTCACACTACCAGAAGTACAATGTAGTATATATCTTGGACACGTAAACGCATGTATTCTCTATTTTGTAGCTTTTCACTTGTTTAGAAAGAGAATTGTAAATTTTAGTACTTAAGTGTTTTTTGACACATCCATGCCATTGTAATTATTAAACAATCTTTGTGAGTCAAAATTTGGAAAAAAAAAAAGAAGGGTAGATGTAACATAAATATACATACTTCGTTAGTTCAAGAAGATAATCAAAAGTACGAAAATGCTGGCTTATTCAAGCTCAACAAAAATTTAGTAACAATTATTACTCACATCATAAAAAATAACACTTTAATGACAAAAAATCATTGTTGTCGCTAAATCATCAAATTAGTCACGAAGTCAATTTATTGTAAAAAATAATAATAACTTTTAGTGATAAATTATATTTCTCGTTAATGTGGCTGATAGTAAAAGTTGAAGGAAAATAAAATGTGACATTCAATGAGAAGAGAAAAATTATTACAATTTAAATTGAGTGACAAATCATTCTTATGATTGAAAGGATTTTTTTAGTGAGATAACTTATTTGTTGTCACTAAAAGTTATCTAAAAACATAGGCAAATATAATATTGCTATGCAGAGACCATGCATTTGAAGAAAATTTTAGGGGTTTTCACTCTTTTCTTACGATCCCTTGTGCCATCTCTTTATCACATTCCATCTTTCTCCATTGTTACCTTTAATCTCTCTCCCTTCTGGCCTCTAATCAAAAGAAAAGAAGAAGAAATAATTTAAGGTACATTTTTTCTTCCTCTTCCATGTCTTTCCAACGTAACTGAAATTGAACAATTTTTCTTTTTGAAGGTGTGTTCGAATGATTCTTCTTGTGTATACTATAATAACAAATCATGAAACGTGTAGTTAAATGATTCTTCAATTAATTTATTGCTATTGTTTCTTGTTGTAATTAAAAGTGTAACCACAAACAAGTAATTGCTTTATTGTTTCTTGTGTTTTTCTTTGGTCCAAATTCTATATTTCTATGTCTTTTGTGCCTAAAAGAGTATTTTATCTAATTTTTCTAAAGATATTGTTCTATTAATTGAATTTTTCAACCAAATGCACTATTTGGTTAATTAAATCATATTGAATTTGCATACTAAAGTTAACGACCTTACATAACTCCATCATTGTAATCTATTAAATTAATTGGGTGCTACTTAGAGGGAGAGAATAAACTATTAGTCCGAGTTTTTGCCAAAATGGAGCTTGGAGAATTATCCATTTAGAAGTTATTATAACTATTAAACTATTCCTTCCTTATTTACATCTATTTGACTATTTTCTTAATCATTTTGTCACAAAGACAATCAAAAGAAAAGAAATTAATAGGATTACTGATTCCTTAAGAATAATAACATTTATTTTTAATTATAATGAGGCAAAATTTAATTTTCAATTCATTAATAGTCTAAAATAACTAATATTTATGTAAAGGATTTAATATAATTAGCTCATTGCACATGGCATTATAGCAAATCAGGTCATGCCATTACACAATAGTTTGTGACTTATGAGTTCATGATGCTTGACATGAGGACCTCGACTCCTTTCTTAGGCAATAAAGATGAAAATGGCCTTTGGGATTGCTAAAATGGCTATCTTGTTTTTCATAATGCCAAATCACAGGTCATATAACATGATTTTAAAACTTTTAATATTCTATTAGATGCATTAAGCTTTAAGACTAGTTAAAAAAGAATATATTTTCTATGTTATACAAGTTATAGTTAAATACCCTATAAAACAAATAGGACATAAACTTTTACCCTTTCTTTGTTACTCTTTATGGTCAAGGAACAAGATGTTAAGTAAAGTACTAGACATTCATTTTTTCTCAATATTTGTTGTTCATAGTAGATTTAGCAAAATTTAATTTAAACTATCCTTCATAGTAGATTTAGGGGAATCTAATTTAAAGTATCCTTAGTTATTCATTAGCCCCCACATTTTTTTATTCTACTAATTATGCAAGTGATTTTGTAACATTATGTGCATTTCTCAATTTTCTATTAGGAACTTATGGCAAGAATTTTTGTTGATGCATAGGATTGATCACGTTTGACTCCATATCTAGGGAGTCTAAAGTTACTTTAAATTCCTTAGATTTTACATGAAAAATTATGCTTTATTCTTCACACTAGAAACTTAGTCTTAGATGCTTGCTAGATATTCTCCATTATAGAACTAACTACTATCTTATTTTTTTGAAGAATGTAGGAAGCAACAAAATGTCTCTTTTATACAATGGCTTTGCAATGTTAAGTTATCTCAATAGTTACATCCCTTTGAAAGCAATGTACATTTTTCATTTGCTAATACAGTGCAAGTTCTAACATTTTGTTTCTTTAGGTAAAAATATGTTATTAGCTTTCATTTTTCAATATTTCTTCTTTGTAGTTTAACTTTAGAGTAATGTAGAAATGATTCCTTATTTAACTTTGTAAGGTAATGAAGAATGTCTCCAGGTTTAAGCAATGTAAATGACATATAACTTATAATGCTCGTACTAATATATATTTCTGCAGTCACTAAATTTAGCCCTATAAAAGTTTCATGCTATAATTCTTTTCCATGATTATTGAGATAAATGGTAGTTTGATGGACATAATGGTTAGTTTAATTCCAATAAGCAAAGCTTCTAATTGACTATAAATGATGTTAGTCAACGTGGAGAATTTTTGGTTCATTTTGATCCTTAAGCTATAACATGTGGAGTTAAAATTGAATGCAATTTCAAAAAGGTGGTTTTATGGGTAAATCTCTTAGTACATGAATTCTTTGCTAAGTTATTCATGCTTATATGTAATTAGTTTTTTGTAAAAGGCCACCTTATACAACTAGTATAGAAACCTTCATATTTTTTCAAGCTTTTAATTATCTTGCATCACAGTAACATTTTCATGAAACTTCAAATTTGGTTAATATTTACTTGTATTATAAGGCATGCTTAATATGGAGCTACCTATAGTCCTCAAATATGCATTCGACAAGCTATTAGTTCTTAACTTTTTTGAAATACTAACTATTCATTGTAATTGTCAGTTAACTTTTTTAAATACCTATTATTCATTATAAAATGTAAAACAGTAAAGAGAAATGGAACTACAATTCTCTTAACCATAAAAGCAATAGATACTTTTAACAAGGATTGATTTTGTCTTTGAAATGTTTGGGTTGAATGATGCAACTCTAACATTTCTTCAAGCTTTTAATTACTTTGCATCACAGTGACATTTTTATGAAACTTCAAATTTGGTTTATATTTACTTGTATTATGAGGCATGCTTAATATGAAGCTACCCATAGTCCTCAAATATGCATTTGACAAGTTCTTAGTTCTTAACTTTTTTGAAATACTAACTATTTATTATAACTATCAGTTAACTTTTTGAAATACCAACTATTCATTGTAAAATGTAAAATAGTAAAAAGAAATAGAACTACAATTCTCTTAACCATAAAAGCAACAGATACTTTTAACAAGGATTGATTTTGTCTTTGAAATGTTTAGGTTGAATGATGCAACTAAGTTTGTTAAATTAGCACTTTGCAAGCTATTAGTGGTATTTCTTTACCTAAATCATTTCAAAGTAAGAGAGGCCATATTTTAAATATTAGAATTTAATAAACCATGGTATGTTATTTTTAACTATGCTTTGTATTTGTTTAAAGATCTCATTATCTCTTCTAGATAGATAATTGTAACTCAATGGATCTTATCTTTTTTTAGGTACATGATTACATTCATGTTATTGATTTAGCAAATTCTAGGTTTGTAGATATCTCAAACTAAGGGTTGCTAATAGTTATGGTTATTTCTTTGTTTTTTCTTGCTTTATTGATCCTTTACTGCACTAGAGTAGTTTAACTCATGAAATATTGTATCTTTGGATTATGTATACATCTTAAGGATAACTATAGCAAGGATGAAATAAGCATTCCATTGTAGAGATAACATGCCTTTTTACCTAGGTGTTTTTTCTATTTTATATTTTTCTTTGTTAACTTACCCTAGTAAAATTTAGTTTAACATTTTGGGTTTAGGCAATGTTAATTTTACATTAGTGGTTTTTTATTTGGTACACCAATAATATTTTTTTAATTTTGTAATTCTTTGTATCTGATATTTTTAGATGTATGTAGAACCTTCAATGTTGTTAGTGAACCTTATAGACTATATATATGCTAAAATAGTGAACCTTCAATGTTGTTGTCAATTACTATGTCTCTATGGTACTTACTAGCCATACAATATAATGATGATTGCCAACATTTGGCTTTGGAAAAATACTCCTGAAAATAACCAAAGCTTTTTGTATTGTGGGAATAATCCTATACTAGGATATAAAGATTAAAGAAATGTAAACCATAATATTCTCAAGGTTCATTGCTCTCTTCAAGAGGAAACCCCATAATTTAATTATGGAATCTACACTTAGGCTACAAAATTTGATATTATTTTATCTACAATTTTCTTTCCTAAATTCTATTACTATCTCTTATGGGACTTGAAAGACTTAAGGTGAAAATTTCAAAACATTCATTAACATGAAATTTTGACATTCAATTATTTATATATATTGTCCAGATCATTTCCTTGTAATTTTATTTATTGATAATTGTCTTCTACAGAGAAAAGATAGATTTTTGAAGGAAAAGGATCTTGTTGTTTATATAATGTTTTTAATAAGGCAAGAGCATACTTATGCCTTAAAGGATATTATACCAAAGTAGTTGCCTTGATTATTAGCAATTTGTTTTATTCCATTAAAATTTAGATATTTTTATGCTTTTAATAATTAATTTTCCATCTAGTATTATTAAAGAAGATTAAGACCTACAAATTTTGTTAGTATAAATTGGATTAGTGTTATAATTTTGGCACAAATTTTATTTTAAATATAATGTCAAGATTTTGTTATTTATATTTTGGTTATATTATTAGCATTCAATGTAATGGTAATGTCCTTAAAATATTGTGAACAAGGTAAATTTATAAAATTAAAATTAAAATAATTTTTCATGAAAAAAATTGTAATAATGATGATAATTGTCACAAATATGTTGATACAAAAAAAGCTCTAATAACAATGTTAGTTTTCATAAATATTATGTTTTTGGTACTAGTATAACAGTATCATCACTAAAAAGAATTTTTATAACAATAATAATCATCACTAAAGTCATTAATTAGTGACAACAATATTCTTTTCACTAAATGTTAATTTTTAGTGATTAAAAAATTCGTCACTAATATAATTTAGTTATAATATAATTTATTTGTCATAAAAAGTGTTAACTTTCAATGGCAACAAACTTTATCATAAAATAAAAAGGTTTTTTTTAAAATCATTATTTGTTGTTACAAAAACTTTTAACAATGGGATTTTTTAGTACATAAATTTTATTGTCTGAAAACATTTTATGATAAAATAACAACCTTCATGATAACTTTTGTTACACTTAAATTTTTATTTGTAATGCAAGTTGTTGTTGCATTATAAATATTAATGAACTAAGTATAAAGTTTCAACCTACAAAGGTCAATTGCCTAGCTAAGGGTGCATGAATATGGTTAAATGGTCACATTTTCCTAAGAAATCAATATTTACTACCATCATAACCTCTTCCAAAGTTAAGGGTATTAGAGTCTTTATATTTCTTAAGAACTCTATATAAATAAAGTATCATTGTTAAGTCTTATATGACATTCTAGCCTCTTATTCTTTTAATAATATATCAATTTTCTAGCTTCATCTTTATCTAGCCTTTTTTAAGAAGTTCATCATTGAACTTGGAGTTGTTCCTAGCATTACTAACCCGGTAGAGTTCTATTGTGACAATAATGGATCCATTGCACAAGTCAAGGAACCTAAATCTCACCAGAAATTTAAACATATACTTCAGCGCTATCATCTCATAAGAGATATTATTGAAAGAAATGATGTCAGGATATACAAAATATAGACTGATGATAACATCACCGATCCACTGACAAAAGCTTTGACGCAATAGAAGTATGATAGTCATAAGAGATCCATAGATATTAGATACATGGATGATTGACTTTAGTATAAGTGGGAAATTGTTAGTGTA
This sequence comes from Sindora glabra, assembly GCA_020226215.1. Taxonomy (NCBI): domain Eukaryota; kingdom Viridiplantae; phylum Streptophyta; class Magnoliopsida; order Fabales; family Fabaceae; genus Sindora; species Sindora glabra. The sequence continues at coordinate 36,651,815 of CM035228.1, read as the reverse complement.
TATGCCCTAAAATAAATTATATTAATGATTGTAAATTTGAATCATGTTATTTTAATGGTAATTCTAATTATTATTATAATATATATATTGTTTGTGTAATATATTTAATTATGATAATAACCTTAGAATAATTGTATTCTTAAATGTCCCTAGTCATATATCATTATGGATTGAGTTGCTTTGATATATTAAGACTAGCATATATAGTGACTTATATGAGATATTAAGTCTACACATGAGTACAAGTTAGAGAACTTATATATTGGACCAACCCACCCTAATAACACTACATGGATTATTATATAAGTGTTATGAGTGATTCTTAGTGAACATTATTAAAATGGTCCTTTGACCTAAGATCTCTAAGGTTCCCTATATATGAGTTTCATATTTTGATACTACTTTATGTCACTCATGGTTGAATGAATGCAAGGGTAGTCATTGGATATGTCACATATCATACGAAGGGATTTGTATGATCAAGATGGAATTTATCCCTCCTATATAACAGGAGTAACATCTGTGGGCCCATTGATTAAGTAAAGCTAAAAAAATGCATGGCCATGTTCAGATGAATTGACATAGGATGTCAATTACATTTGCTTCAATAACTTACTTAGGAATCAAGAAACCTCAAGATTGGGTTCTACGGGAATAACATGGTCCATGTCTCGTGCTCAATCTAGATGTTTAAGACAAAAAGATATAGATGATAATCACGTGTAAAGATCTAGTCGAATCACCGACTTTCTCATTACTTAAGTGGCAATGATGTATTGCTAGACACCACTCATTATTTATAATCATTAATATGATTAATGATCATTGCCAATGTAATGAGAGCATGTAGGATCGCACACTTAGAGCCTAGTGAATTTGAAATTAATAGACTAAATTGCTTGGACCTAATATTTGAGAATTTCATGTTATAATTATAAGGCCTAATAATAAGCCTATAATTATACATAGAACAAAGTCCAATTAGTTAAGATTTTTTATGTATCTATTTAAATAGGCTTGTTCGGTAATAATATAGGATTATTATTCACACATCCCAAGCATAAAAAAATCCTAACACCTCTCCTTGACCATAACCCTTGAGGAGGCGTAGCTAGCACTACGAGGAAAAGGAGAAGAATTTTAACCAGTATTCATGTGAACGTTCATTAGTGATCTGCTGGTTTGTGTGAATACTTCGGAGTCTTCGGCTAAAAGGAAGTCGAAGAGGTGATCAACGAACAAGTTCTTTAATTATCCCAAAAGGTATTGAACGAATCCTCATTCTAATCCAACATTTTACATGGATTTATTGGCTAAGATCGATTAATTCTACAGTGCTTGTTTGGCTCCCGAACCCAATAATATCTAACATAGTAAACAAGGATTTCAAAGGTAAAGCAATAAGTGATCTTGGCAAAGTAAATGAATAAGCATTCATGGCTAAATTTGAAGTTATTGTTAATGTAAACCATTTAATTGAAGTTGCCTCTCATTGCAAAGTCTCTTGTTTCATTGGAAGAGTGATAATGAGAGTTTGCGATGGATTTTTTGAACTTTTGACTAAAGTTTACATGTGAACAAAGTGTATGTGTTTTATTCTAGAATATTTACACACCACTTAAGAATAATTGATTAACATTGTCTATTTAGTAGATTATATGTTGGAACTCAATTGACATCTTATAAGGCAACATTGTAACTAAGTTATAATATTAGTTAAGTTACTAATGTGAAAAAGAAAAATAATGTTAGTTCCTATATAAAAAAAATTGTCATCATTTCATTGTGAGTATGCAACCCCATTGTCAATAAAGAGGAAAAGATGACGATTAGTACTCAACAATCATCATTGAAAATTAAAGGTCCATTTATTTATTTTTTTTAGAAGTAGTTTTCTTTTTTTTACCTTTTTTATTTTTTAAAAATAGAAGAACATGTTTGAAAACCTATTTTCAATGTCTATTTTTAAAAAATTATTCTCCAAATGTTTAACTTAAAAATAAAAAAGAAAATATAATTTTTAATTTTTTTGTTATCTTATTCTTCATGTAATTATATGAAATGTTTTTTATTTGCAATAATAAACACCTTTTAATATTCATTTTTCAACAATCCAAAAATAGTTTTTTAAAATATAAAAATAAAAACATGTCTAAATGCATCCTAAACTTTTACATTGGTTTATTTTGTAATCCAAATGAAATGTTGTATATACCACATTGATTTTGTTAAATAATTAATATTGTATTACTTCCCTATCCCCCAAAATAAAAAACTACTTCCTTTTTATTCGCCCGCCTTATTCTATATACCTTTTCCATTCTAAATAGTATCTTAAAGGACTTTTTACTACACTACACCCTATCTAAAATATGTATAAAACTGCCTCAAATAAACTCAATACTCCAAATTTAAAATACATACAAAACATTCTAAATGAAACAAATAGCAATGTATATTTCATATTACAATACATAATCACATATTCGGTAAGTGCAATACATAATAGCTTAGTTAGGAAAGAAGCCACATTTCATATTACATCAATTGCATGCAATTTAGATATGAGATTAGATAATATCTCAAGATTTGCATTATTAGATGGCATAGGCCATTTCAAATTATAAAGGAATAAAATAAACAAATTTGAAAGGGACTATGTTTCATGGTCTCTTAATTTAAAAAGCTCTTAATATCACACTTACTGCATTTTTAATATAAATTGAGGTGATGATAAAGATGATTTCAAGTCCATTACTACTTATGTCATATATTTTGGTGCCATACCTATTCCTTAGAGATCTTTAGAATATTGCATAATTGCACGCTCTACATTAGAGGCTAAATATTATACCTTAGATATAATAGCTATTAAATTAACATGGATACAATCTCTCCTTCATGAACTTAGGACTATTATTACTAAAGCACCTACTGTCTACTGTGATCATGTTGAGGTAATATGTTTAAGTTCCAATCTTATCTTACATAGTAAGATGAAACAAATATTAATATATGTTTATTTTATTCAAAATAAAGTGCAGCAAAGCTAGCTTCATTTCTCTCATATCTCCACTCAAGATCAATTTGCTAATGCTCTTACTAAACCACTATCCAAATAAAGGCTCCTATTGTTAAGTTCCAACATTTATGTATCCAATGGCCACATTGTCTTACAGAGGCATGTTAAAGAAAAAGAATCTCAACAAATTTCGTCTTATGATTATATGTATTGGTAGCATATTTCTTTATCTTATCTTATTTTTCAATTTATACTATCCTTTGCAATCCTTACGTATAGGATTGAGACATTTGTATATAAACATTCTTTCAATTCTAGTAATAAAGTGTAAATTTTCACTTATACCTTTGAAATATCTCTTTAATTATAAAATGTCTAAATTTATTCTAGGTTATTTATCACTTAAATACATTTAGAAATTGTAGGAAAGTTCCACATCAACATTTATTAAACCATATTAGAAAAGTGTTACCAATATGTATCAATTGCTAACAAAATTCGATTAAAAAATTAACATAAATATCTAATTAGAAATAAAAAATAAGTACAAAGATCTAATTCAAAACTTTTAAATTTTAAAAGTCTAACTAAAAATTGAATGAAATAATAGAAAGTAAAAAAGTAATTTAATCTTAACCATTTTTACCAATAATAAAAAGGTTAGAATAGCTTTTTAGTGATGTGGCAATATATAGATAGATAAAAGTATAAAATGAACTTATATTGACAATTAATTAAATTTAAAATCATTAATTAATTTTATTAATACTTTTCATATTAAAGCTTTCACTTATTTTATAGGATATGTACATCAATTGTAAATTAAATAGTATTAATTTTTCATGTATCAAAGAAAATTATTTTTATAATCACATTAAATGTTTAAGGATCATTCTTAATACATTGAGTTCACAATTGAAAGTAAGGAGAACAAAAATTTTCAAACTATGACAAATTGATCTTTTTAATTAAATTTTATTGGTTAAAGTCAATTATGATTAATAATTGACTTGGCATGAGTTAAAATTTTTACAAAATTAATTTATAGTTAATAATAGTTTATAAATTTTTATCCAAGTTAGATTAAGTCCAATCAACTATATACATATTAAGCTTTAAAAGTTATGTTATAATAAGAAAACATATGACACATTGTTAAGCTTTTAGGCTTGGAAAAGTGTGTTAGCATAGCAAACTATTAATTTTGACTTCAATTTTTGTATATGACTTAGTGTTAGTATGTTATTAAGAGGTATCTTTTTATTTAAGTTATTTTTTTATTTTAAGGTAAGATTGTAAATACTTGTTAAGCAGATATTTTAAGTTATAAATTTTTGTGTTGGGCACGAAATCAAGGCATGAAAAAGATAATCCTATGGGTGTTTATAGGCATCATGAAAGAACTTTCAAAGATTTAAAAGAGGTATAAGGATAACCATTAGGAAGTTATAGCATACGATTAAGGGTGTTTGCATACATTATCTTGTAAACTTGATTTATAATGGATCACTTCTCATCCATAATTTTAAAAGATTATATCGGTTCATAAAAGTGTTCATAAGATGTAGTGTTCCAATAAATATGTAAGATACTTGTAAATAAAGAGATTATGAATAGACTCTAGTGAAGCTTTTAACATTTGATTGAGGTAGAGTAGCTTGATTAGAAGGTACTTACTGTAGTTTTTAAGAAATTACAATAAATATGAAGTTTCATGGTTTGTGTCTCATAATTGGTCTTGTGTAGCAATAAGTGGAGCATAAAAATTGATGAAAATGGTGCAACTTGTGTCAAGGTGTATATTGTTGATTTTGACCTAAATTCTAATTGTTATCAACTATAATGTTAGTTTCCTATTAATAGTTATCTTTTTATTCAAGTTAAATTTTTATGCTAGAGTACAATTACAATTGTTTCCTAAGAAATATTTTTGTTTATAAATATTTATGCTAGTCATGGATTTGAGACATAAAAAAGTAGTGTTGTGAATGCCTATAAGGGTTATGTACAAAACCTCAAAGATTTAGGAAAGATATAGGAATAATAGTTAGGAAGTTATTAGGTTATGATTGAGAGTCTTTATACATTATTCTATAATCTTGATTATAGCAAATCTCTTCTCATTTGTGATTTTTTTTTGTAAAGTTTGGAAGGTTTCATATTAAATTACTTATAGGTTATTGCACAATTCTAATTGTTTTAATTTCTTGATGTCTATATGTTTAGATAGAGAGATATTTTCCCCGTGATAGACTATCTCACTTATATACTATTTTTTTTCTCTTTATGTCATTTTATGACATTTATTTTATCTTTTCTTTATTAACTTTTCATTATTTTCTTTTCTTATGATACATTACACATAACCAAGGTTATCAATGATATGATCTTACTAAGGATTGAAAGCAAGAGCTTGGATTGCAAATTAAAAGATCATAACAAGATCATAAAATCCTACCTTAAAGCCTTATATGTATTTTATATTCCACCTTATGACTTTTTTGTTAAAAATACAATTTTAGAATATTTAAATATGTATATATAATTAAAGCACATACACATCATCATAAATTAAAAAGGAACATTAAGTCATCAAGTTAAGTGATCTAATTGATAAATACAAAACAATTAACAACATTAAAAGGTCATGAAAATCATAGTTTGAACAAAATTTAACAAAATTCATAATCTTTAACAAGTTGGGTAACTTTTAATTCATTTTTATCCTTGTCCTTATCTTTATCCATATCAGTAAATAATTTTACTTAATCTAAGCAAAAGTCTTCTTTATTATCTCCATTATTAACTTCACATTCTCCATCAGCACTTTCATCTTCATCTTTAAGCATAAAACCACTTTCTTCATCATCTTTCACATCATATGTATCCTTGTTGCAATTTATTTCTCATTAGTAATCCATTCATCATTAGAGGGCATATCCTCAAAGTTATTAATTTCAATGGATTTTTTTACTTATTTATATTTCAACTTTAAGTTGTATATAAAAAAAAACTAAGTTATTTGTCTTTTTTTGTTGTAAACAATTTTTCCATTTTATATGAACCCATTTTTTCAAATACATCATTAATGATTAAATTATAGTGAAAAAATGGAGACAACATTTAAATAAATTATTATTCTTGATAAGAAAATAATCTTACCATCTCAAAAGCACAATAATTGCATTCACACCCTAACCTTAATATTCAAATGGTAAACTTTTACAATTCAAGAAATTCTTCCATAAGATTCCCACCACAAAACTAGAGCTTTCATGTCCTTTATCATCAAAGCAACTTCAAAACCAAATAATCCCTTTCTGACCTTAAATTGATTAAATTGCATATAAATCTTAACTTTTTCATGTTTGTTAACTATCATTCTTTCCAATCACTTCAATAATCCTTTTATAAGTTCAAAATTAGTTTTAAAATTAGGACTGTAGTGAAATTATGTATTCAAATGATATGCCCTTACATTCCAATAATTATTGCCCTCATATAAAATATATGTTATGATCTTTCAAGCATTAAATTGTTAAGAGATTGATTTTTAATTTTTTTCTCACAATTCTCTCACCTCTAACATCAAATCAATATAATAAATAGCACAAAGTGTCTAGAAAATTATTTTCCTTTTCTCCATTAGCATTTTTTTCAGTAACTTTGTAGTTTATAGCATTATTAATGATTATTTACACAATATTCTCTTCATTTACTTCTTCAACGATGTCATTTTGCATCTTAAAAACTTCATTAATTATCTTTAAAAACTCAAACATATGAATTAATGATCAAAAGATTGTCCCCTTTAAGCTATTGAAAAGGAAATTACATATAAATTACTTTTTTTTATTTATACAACCATTTGACATGATAGACCAACTTGTTTTTTTCCATTACTTGTTATGTTCCTTAAGCAATTTCATATTGCAAACAACCTCTTGATTCGAGTATTCTTCCCCAATATCGTAGTAAGAAGAAAGCTTCAATCCAATTCTATATTTTCCAATCCAATTGATACATCTTTAAAAATCTAGAATTTTTCAAATAATTGAATAAAATTACACTAATGTAATTTAAAAAGTTGGATATCTATTAACATATTTCATCTCTTAACACTTTTTTAAACATTTGATTCATTGTTTTTATGTTTTTCATGTACTAAGAATGAGTTTCTTTCAATATTGATTCTAAAGGTCTCTTTTAAGGCTAAACATTTTCATTGATTCCTCTAACAAATGTGACTATCATTTTAACATCATTGATATCACTTCCAAAAATGCTTCTTTTTTCTTAGCTAAAATGTTTATTGCCTTCAAAACATATTCAATCACTTTTTTTAATAGCATCTAACATACTTAGGCAAACAGATGTATCCTTACTAGATGATGTTATAATATATATTTACCTCCCTTAGTTATTATTTTATCATAAAATTTACATCTCACTTTTCCAAGATTTCCATCCATTTCAAAATAATATGTTCCTAACCCTCATCACTCGTATTTCTATGAAACTTTTTTCCTTTCATATTAGGCTTAAAACTAGAAAAATCCATTTACTTGAACCAAATATATTTAAAGTAGTAAGTTAAAACTCAAATGTAATTTTTTAAGGCATAAGATAGCAAGTCAGCACTTTAAAAGTTTTGAAGGCAACAAGTAACACTTAATATTTTAGCAAGATTATAACTTATAAAGCAATAACTAACAAATACAAGTTTTATAAATCATTAAGTAAATGTCATTAACTTTTTCTTCTCTATGACTTCACCTTATCATCTATGTTTGGGACTTTTAGCACCAACTTAACAATAAGCAACAATAAGGCAGTGAATTAAAGGTTGGACATTCCATCCAAAACCCACAAATATATGATCGATAAAGGTAAGCAAAGCCTCTACCCAATTTTTTGAAAATAATTTTCACTTAAGGTTTGCTTTTTTTAGGTTTTATTTTATGTGAAGGAAGCTAAAGAGAACATTTTTAGCAACTATATGTCACGAGCCACCCTTAGTCATAACTAGTATGGAACTTGATTATCCAATTTTCATTAGTTTAACATATATTCCTCATTAAAATACTAAAACACATGGATTATTAAAGGGAAAGGAATGATGTAACAAGGGAAACAAATGAGATTTCATTAACTAAATATAATTCAATTGCAAAAGGAGTTAAACTTCTTATAAGCCATCTAAGCTTAGGGATAAGCTAGCTTAACTAGCCTAAAAAAATAAACTTCTATTCTTTAACCTTTTACCTATATAAGATAAGGCCTAAAATATTTAACTATATGAAAATATATAATGTTGCCTTAACTATACCACATAACTTTTTAATAGTTCAACCTTAAGGCAGTGGTAAAGGAGGCTCAGCTTAAAAATCTTTAAAAACAAAAATAAAATATGAAGGAGTAAGTTTAAGGCTTAGTAAATAAACATTTTAGCATAACCAAATATAGAAAACAAACATTTACTAACCAAATTTACCCTTCCTTGTACCTAAATAGGTTAATCAAACATTTCATAACATAATTCTTATTAACATCAAAATAATAACTATACTTTTATGTAAACCCAATCTTATTATAACTCAAATACAACCATGTTATATTCATATCACAAGATATAAGGATAATAAAGAAATAAAAGCAAGTAAATCTTCTTATGACTTTCATCTATCTTTATAACTCATCATTGTTCCTCCAAGTTAACTTTATCCCTCACTAACCATTATCAGTTTCGATGTTCAATTTTTCATATGTGTTACAATGCCCTCATCTCTATTCATAGGCATTCCATGCATTCATTTTCATTCATAAAACATAATTCAACTTTCAATCATTCCATACCTCTTTGCATGGCCATACATTTCATTTTTGTTATCAAATATCAGATAATAGACATACTCAATATCTTTCAACATTTTGATTCTTAAAACCCTTTCATGTTATCAAACCTAAAAATTTATAATGTATTATTGAGTATGTAGTCAACTATATAGCCCCAAAGAAGGAACACAGTCAACTATAAGGGTTTGAAGCTAGATCTTAGTGCTAGGTAGTCGACAACACAATTCAACCATAACCTCTCAACATAAAGTTAATAATTGACTATGGACCTCTAGATTGTGAGGTCCACTTAAATAGCCAATTACATACTCAAATATAATCATCCAGAAGATAAACCTTTTGGCCATAGTTAACTATAAGCCTCTTAAGGCTAATTCTATAATGTATTGTTAATTATGGATCCTCAAAAAATGGATTTTATGATATAGTCTACTATGTAGTTGACTACCACATTATTTTTTACATATTTCTAACTCAAATTCACTATTCATCTGTTATTAATGACAATCTAACTCATTTATTAAGCTATAACTTCCCAAGAAATCATTATTACATTTATACATCATCTTATTTATGTGGTTCTCAACATCAAACACAAATCAAATACCATAAATCAACACATTTTTCATACGATCATCAAATTCCTAAAACTTAAATGAAACAAATCTAATTAAATCTTTAAAATGGAGCTAAAATGCTTACTCATATAATATGGAGGAAATGAAAAAAGGTTGGATTTAATGTTTCTTGACAATAATTATTCAAAACCCTAAAGATTTCAAGTTAGGTTTCAAAACTTCTTTGAATCAAAACCTTTTAACTTTGCTTATTTTAAAAGAGTGAGTGAGGAAATTTTTAGAGAAGATTAATATTCAAAAAATCTTACCTTAATTTGGTCAGAGAATTTATGGTTAATGGCTCCCCTTAGCTTAATCTAAGGAGAAGTTAATAGAAAAAAAGGAAAAAAGAGTCAATAAAAGTAGGAGAGATGTTTAAGAGTTATGAGTTTTATGTTTTGCAAAGATAAAGGTGGATGATTTGAAAAAGGTAAAAAAGGAAATATTGTTATGGCAAAATGGGAAAATATTCTAAATTTCCTTCATATTCACATATTTACCACTAAATACTTATAACCTTTAAATATTTTATTTTACCTATTTTTTATCTATTTATTGCAATGTTCTAATATTAAATTTTATTCAGTTAATTTAATTCTCATTTACCTAATATCTTACCTTATCCTTTATCAACATGATTTATCTATTTCACATAAAAACTCCATTTTAATTATTATCATCATAATCAACTAATTACTTTATTTGCAAATTAAGTTTTTAAATTTCCAGAGAGTAACATCGCATTTTTTATTTTTTTTAAATCAAACTTAAAAGCCTAACCTAAATGGCTTTTATAATATACCAAAAAACTTAGCAAGATTAATCGATCCTCGTCATTTGGATCAAAGATTCCAAGCAACAATTGAATTAGCATGATTTAGGAATGCAATTCCACATTTTCAAATCATGATTCTAACAACATTACACACAATAAAGTAGCTTCTTTTAAAGATGAAACTAGAAAAGTTTTATTAGATAAGCCAAATTTACACACATATAAGTATTATAAGTAGAAAATTTATGCTTAAATGAAATTATAAATTATAAAAATATTTAATAAAAAAGTAAAATGAACTTATTTTGACATTGTAAATATTTATATTAAATTATTAATTAGATACTTATACTTCAAAACTTGCAAACTAAGTATATATGATTATATTCATTCAATTTAAACCTTTTAAATGTAAGTATTTATTCCACAATTATGTAAAATTATAGAAACAACATTTTAAATGCTTCCAAATCACGAACCGGAATGGAAACCAGAAAATCAAATCACCAGTACAACGTTTATGTGGCTGCACCTCTATGGTATCCACACGAACCCGTGAATCACCGATGAATGTCCGCTACATACACCGGTTGGAATTGATCTCCTTAGACCTCGTAGTGCTAGCTACGCCTCTTCAGAGATTTTGGTCAAGGAGAGTGGCTAGGGTTTTTCTATGCTTTTACTTGGGGTGCGTGAAGAATAATAGTCATCCTATTATTATCCAATAAGCCTATTTAAATAGGTGCATAGAAAAACCTAACCTATTTGGGCCTTATTCCATGTATAATTATAGGCTTACTATTGGGCCTTATAATTATAACATTAATTCCCAAATATTAAGCCCAAATAATTTGGTCCATTAATTCCAAATTCACTAAGCTCTAAGTGTGCGACCCTACAGGCTCTCATTACGTTGGCAATGACCATTAATCATATTAATGATCATAAACAAAGATCGGTGTCTAGCAACACATCATTGTTACCCAAGTAATGAGAAAGTCGGTGATTTGACTAAACCTTTACACGTGATCATCACTTATGTCCTTTTGTCCTATACATCTAGATTGAGCACGAGACATGGACCGTGTCATTCCCGTATAGCCCAATCTTAAGGTTTCTTGACTCCTAAGTAAGCTGACTGAAACAAATGTAATCGACATCTCATGTCAATTCATCTGAGCATGGCCATGCATTTTCTCAACTTTACTTAGTCAAAGGGCCCATAGATATTACTCCTGTTATATAGGAGGGACAAATCCCATCTTGATCACACAAACCCCTCCGCATGATATGTGACATATCCAATATCTACCCTTGCATTCACTTAACCATTAGTGACATAGAATAGTATCAAAATATGAAACTCACATGTAGGGAACCTTGGTGATCTCAGGTCAAAGGACCATATTAATAATGATCACTAAGAACCACTTATGACACTCATATAACGATCCATGTAGTGTTCTTAATATGGGTCGGTCCAGTATACAAGTTCTCTAACTTGTACTCATGTGTAAACTTAATATCCCATATAAGTTTTCACACATGCTAGTCTTAATATATCAAAGCAACCTGATCCACAATGATATATGACTAGGGACATTTAAGAATACAATTATTCTAAGGTTATTATTATAATTAAATATATTACGAAGACAATATATATAAATATAATAATTGGAATTGCCATTAAAATAACATGATTCAAAATTACAATCACCAATATGATTGGTTTTAGGGCATATACACTAACAGTAGTACAATCTAAATTTAATGGAAAAATTAACTTTTGAACAATATGACTTATTATCTTTATTTAGCAAGTTATTATATATTTTTACAAATGTAATATATTCTAATTATAATTATATGTTATTGATAATATGGATTAATCTTTTATGTTTTCTTAATTAAGAATGAATTATTATAAGTTATAATAACTTTTTTACTAAAATAAATTAAATTAAATTATTTTCTACTAAAATGTAATACACTACTTGCACAATATATATGGGACTAGTAAGTTTTGTTATGAATAATAAATTTTTTTTTATAAAAATAAAATCTTTTTCCTCAAAAAATAAATAATATTTAGAAGGGCAGTGTTAAAATCTTTTAAGAAGGTCAATGTTTAATTTTTCAAGCAATATTTAATAAATTTATATTATAATGTTTAGTACTAAGTAACAATATACAAATTATGTTAAATTTTTTAAGGATGTTAATTTTTAATTTTTTAAACAATATATCAAATTTTTAACATCTGGCACCCTCAATCCATTACCTAATACCACCTCAGTTTCTTTTTTCTTTATCTACTTTTATAATAAATAAAATAGAAAAAATATAAAAAACCTCCTTCAACTATAGAGTGGTTGGATTTTACTCTCTTGAACTATAGAAATTTAAATTTTACCCCCTACAACTATATAAAACTTAAATTTTACTCCCACTATAAATCTATCAGAAAAACTGCTGCTATCATATTTCAATTACCAGCAATTAAAAACTGCTGCTATATTTGCTAATTTATTAGCAGTTTATAAACTACCACTAAATAATAGGATATGGCATCGATTTTAATCATCGCTAAATGTATAGAACTATCGCTAAGTGTAAAGAACCACCACTAAATGTTACAACTATTAACTTGCTATGATGGGAGTAAAATTCAAGTTTTATATAGTTGTAGAAGGTAAAAATCCAAGTTTCTATAGTTCAAGAGGTAAAATCCAACCATCCTATAGTTGAAGTGGATTTTTTGCATTTTTCCTAATAAAATAAAATGTCTTCATCTTTCTCTATTTTCTCTCTTGCTTATAGTTTTGAAAATTGGACTAAACTAGTTAGTCAGACCAATGAATTGGTGAACTAACCAATAAACTAGTACAGTTAAGGTTTTTAGAGCAAAAATATATTTGAACCAATATAAATTAACCAAAATCAATACAAATTAGTCAAAATAGATTTGAATTAATTAAAACTAATGGGCAAATTGATTCTTTCAATTTTTTAAAAAATAAATTTTTATAGTTTTACAATAATTAAGATGTAACATTTTTATAATTTCATATCAATTGAATTTATATTAATTTTTAATTATTTCTAACATAAATTATTATATCACTTATATCTTATTAATTTATATATATATCATCGGTCCATATATAATTTATGTTTTAAAATTAAAATTAATTCAACTATTGTCTTAGTGGTTAAACTAATAAACCAATCAACTAGTACTCTATCTGATTCAATAAACAGTTCGATTTTAAAGATTTTGCTTTATCAAGTTGGTTAGCAAAGTGATATTCTTTGGGATTAATAGGATTTGTTATTGTCTTCTTGTTTATGGTAAATTTTTGTTTCGATATGAAATCGAAAATGCACATAATTCAAAGAACAATCTGAGACTTGAATCGTATCCTTAAAGGGATCTTAGTTTGATAGGTTTATGTATCAATTGAATTAAGAATGAATAGTAAAAAGAATATAAAAAAAGAACAAATAAAATAACAAAAGAAATATAAAGAAAAAATAGATAAATGCAAGAAATAAATTAATTCAAAAATAAATTAGAACCGAAATAGAAAATGGTGGAATTACATAGTTAGTTTTCTCTACTTGCCAATTGCTATGACAGTAGGCGTGTTAGGCATGTGAGAGATTTGTGAGCAAATGAAACCTATATTATTCAGAAGTCTTATTTATATATTCCTAATGCTAACGGCTAATTCTTAAGAATCTGACAAGTGTACATTACATAAAACTGCTAAAAACTGCTTCTAAAAACTATCATCAATTTTCGAAATCAAATCGAAACTACCAGACTTCGATATCTTCAATCATCTTTCCAAATCAAGGCATTCTTCGATTTTTGAAATCAAATCGAAACCATTCCAATGATCGAACTTCAATCTACTCTTTTTGAATTGAAATCAAAATAGACATCTTTTTTTGAAATCATATCAATTAACCCTATTCGAGATTCTTTCAAATTATTTAATTTATCTATTGTACAACTCGAATCGCCACACTCAAACTTTTTTTTTGAATTGAATTCAAAATGTTAACTCCAATATCAACTCTTCAAAATCTCCTAATTTTTGAATTAAAATCGAAAATAAGACTTAGCAAAATTTTAACACTAACAGATACCCCTTAAAATATTTATCTTTTACGTGTAATGAAAAAATACATATTTTTTATTCCAAAAAATGGAGGGAAAAACAAATGGCAATAACTTCAATTGCCACGATCCGCAAAATAATCACGTCTTCTGAAGACGGGCCCACCATGATCAGTAATAAAAATCGTTTATTTCCAATGAACCTTTTTTATCTAAAATCATCTCAGACGTCCATTCCATTAAGATAGGGTAAAAAGGAAAAAAATCAAAATGACCATTTTCCCTTCTATCTTTTACAGTCTTCTTTGCCTTTTCACCTCCTTCACCTTTAATCTTCGTCGCTTTGCCCTGAAAACCCTATTACTTCTTGATTGATTCTCTCCTAACCTCCATCCTCTAATCTCAAAAAATGGCTCAAAAGGAAAAGATCTCTTCATCTTCCAGTTCTTTACCTAACACTATCAAGGCCGCTGGCTTCATATCCAAAGATCACATCGATTATGTGCCTAAACCAAAAAACCAAGAAGAAAAACTAGCTATCTGGATGTCTCAGGTATTGATTCCTTTTTCTGTAAATGATAAAGCCTTTGCCTTTCTTGGTCCATATTCGCCACCTACTGAGGTTAAGATGAAAAATGATTTCCTTCCTTCATTTAGCCAAGAAAAGATTTTAGCTTCATGTTCAGTCATTAGAACTGATTTTATTGAAAACCTAAAATTAACCTTCAGAACGAATCCTCCTGCAAATTGTTCTTCTTATTTTGATTAGTTGACTAGGATGCAAACCCACAAAAGGGATGCCTAGAAAGCTTTTAGGATTTATGATTTTATCCAGTTGAGTTGTTGTAATCTTGTTCCCAATGAAAGCCAGCTCTTTCTTTTTCTAGAATAGAGTCACTAATTTTTTTTCATGTTCCTTATGGTATAATCACTCTAACTCTTTTCAATTTAGCTACTATTACTAGTCTGAAACCTATTAGAGTGACTCTGCATCCTAATGTTAAGCCTTCGAACAGCCAGATTCTCCTAAATTTTTTGAAACTTACCTATACCCAGTTTCTTGCTAATAACCATTCCAATAGTGAAGAAGTTTCGGACAAAAAACATGTTGCCTTTCTTTTACTTTGGCCATGCTCTTATGTTTTTTTTTTTTAAGTAACCAGGTTTCTAAATCTCTTCTTCGTTTAGCCCAACTCCTCCATGAAAGAATAAACATTAATCTGAGTAAATTGATTCTAGGCCATTTTTATGAGGCTATGAATGATGCTATTATTATTTTAAGATCAAAGCAACCTCTTCATAATCTCAGAGGGCCTTTCTGGTTGCTGCAACTCTGGCTTAATGTTATTTTCGAAGATAAGTTAAGCATAAAAGCCCCTGATGATGTTTTGAGAACCATTAAAGGTGTAAGACTTAGCCATTTAACTATCACTTCTTCAAAATTCCATAATTTAGAACAATTTCAATATTATTTTTCTTTATTTCATTCTCTCAAAGTCCATTCTCCATCTCTTTCTCCTTTTTCGAGTCGAACTTGAGGTCCAAAATAGTTTACCCGTTCTGTTATCTCTGAAACCCTTGAGATCCAGGCTGAAAACAATGAAATCTAGAAGGAATTTTTAACTTGTGATATTCTATCTACTCATATCTCTAGGCCAGAAATGAGAATTTACTCTTACCAGCCTAATCTAGTGGCAAGACAATTCGGTCTTAGTCAAAATATTCTAACTACCATGTATGAGGATTCTTCTGAAGTCGTGTTTGAATCATCAGCTATTAATTTGCCTAATCTCCTTGCTCTTTTAAAACATTATGGGAAGAAGAAACTAGAATTGATCCTTTTTAAGTTGAAATCTTCTTTCTACTATACCCTTAATTTTACAAAGTGGTGGGATCATTACTATTCCCACCCCCAAAAACCTTTTACTACTTGCTTCAAAAGGATGATCGACTAACTCGCTTTTGATTAATCTATGTAAAAAGAAGACCCTAATCAAAAGACCAAAGGTATGCATATTCAAGAGATCTCTACTTTTGAAAAGTATTTTCAAACTAGCTATGTACCGGGAGCTGTAGGAAGAACAATTGCTGAAGTAGCACGTACTTTAAAGAATAAAATAAATAAAATTACTGAAAAATATGCTTAAAAACATGTACTTGATTTATCAAACTGCCTTGAAATAAAGGACCCTGAGACTGGATGTATAACTTATCAACCCATAAAAATTGATACAAGATTTAAATTTCAGAAGTTCTGCCCTTCATTTCCCCTTTTGCCAAATGCTCCTTTTGGACTAGCAAAACCTTTACCTTGCCCAAAATAGTTTAACTCAATTAATTATTCTTTGACAAATATATTATTTAAGCCAAAATCAAAACAAATATCAAAAATGAAAAAGGTTGAAAAAACCAAATACAATGTTTCGAATTATCCTTTTGATCTACATCCATATCAAAGAACTTACTTGTTAGAAAAAGTGATTCCAAGTAAATTTTTCCTTCAAATTTGATTTACTTTATCTCCCCATTTGTTCTAACTAAATATTTATTATAATGACTAAAGGCACTAAAGTCTTCAAAGAACCTCATGAAAGTGAAGATTGGGAAGAAAAAGGTTCTAAAAAGAAAGGAAAAAGATCGACTATTTCCTCTAAGCTTTCGAAGCCCATAAAGAAAGTAAGCATATTATTTATGAATATTTTCTCAATAATCAGGAGCTTACCTTTCTTTCCTCTTTTTACACTTCAAAGAAAATAGAATTGAAGGTATCTAATGCTTCAGAATTTCCCATAACAGCACATCAAATAGGAAAAAATATCCCTTCGAAGAAAATAAAGGTATATTGGTAAAACCTTATATCATCCCTTTTAATATTGGTCTACTGGGACTAAATTCACTTTTTTTATTAGCTCAAAAAGGAATCTCCACCGAGACGAAGTGAAAAGAAAAGAGCTTCACAAAAATTAGATTTGAATCTAAAAGCAACAAAGGTATATCCTTATTCTTCTTCTTCTTTTTCTTTTTTTAACTATATATATATATATATATATATATATATATATATATATATATTTCTTTTGTATCAGACTGTAGCTTTGGATTCTAGTTCAGAATCTGAAAATGATTCTGTGAAGAAAAGAGCAAAAGTCTCTGAAGAAATTGAGAATGTTTTGAATCTGAATCCCTAACTTGAAAAGGCCATTCAAGATACTGCACTAGAGTTTGATAAATCTAAGAGGGCTGACCTAGATGAACCCTCTCCATTAACATTTCATGTAAAGTCTCCCATATCAAGGGAACAAATTCTAGAAGAAGAAAAGACAGAGCTAAGATGGATTCTTAAAGCCTAAATTAAAATGTTCTACCTAGAGATGCTTACTCGAATAAAGAAGAATACAAGGCTTCAAGTACATTTGATTCTTCTCTTGCGAAACAAACTAAAGGATTTGAAGTTTTGGTGGGTGAAGCAACTTCTAATGCGCAAGCTTTCACCACTATAGATGTTGAGTTCCTGAACAAATTCATCGAAGATGATCCTCTAACAGGTTGATTATAGGGACTATCTTTCTATCTTCAAAATCATAACAATCCACAACTCATACAAAGTTAACAGAAGTCACTAACCCGGAATTAAACTAACTGTTCACTAATCCAAAGAATATAGTGGTTGAAGAAAACTTCCTTAATAAACTTTCAGTTGACTAAGACTTCTTGTTAAATTTGCAAGCTTTACTCTCAAAAATTAATAATCATCCTGCTAGATCAAATGTTCTTCAATTTGCCCATATCACGAAGTTTTCGAACTGATTGCCATAATTTGAGAGCAACCTGAAGATCACACTTGAGACGGACAAGTCACTAATTGAACTGAAGATCTTCGAAAAACTCAAGTGGAGAAATTAAAAGATTTTAATTCAACTATTATGAAGGCCAAAAACGCAATCAAGGTTAGAACTCAAAAGATGGTTGAAGTTGATGCTCAGATCCAAAACCTTGAGAGATTTCTCGAAAAGGCCAGAAAGGAGAAAAGCTTGCTTGAGGATTATTGCCACAATTATGCAAAAATAAAATCTGACATTACTTTGCTGGTCAAATACATAAATCATCTTGTAAAGGATTATCTTATCAAAATAGAAAAGCTTAAAGCCTCGAAACATTCCCATGCTCAAATTGAAATAGTTTTAAAAATGGAGTTCGGCAAAATTCGAGATTATTTTCTATGAAAGGCTTCTTATATTTTCATTGGATCATTATGTATTTCAACTTTTGAACTGCTTTTAAGCAGTTATTATGATTTCATGAATTGTTGGTCTATAAATTTTTAAATATTTACCATTTATAGGCATTATTCGATTAGCTATAGTTAAATCTTGAACCAAATAGGCATTATTAGTAAACACCTTTTTTATTTTGAATGGTCCTTCCCAATTTGGAGACTATTTCCCAAATTTCTTCAATTTTCTTTCTGTTGGTAATATAACCTTCCACACCAAGTCACCAACATTAAAAAAATTTTATTTAACTTTCTTGTCATAAAATCGAAAAATTCTTTGTTTTTGTCGAATAATATTTTTTAGAGCTAATAATCTTTCATCATCTAAATCATCTAACTCATCAAACATTAGATTTCAATAATGTTCAATTAGTAATTCATTCTGTTTTTGTAATCTAATAGACTACAAATTAATTTCTAAAGGCAAAATAGCATCATGGCCATATACTACCCTATAAAAGGTTATTTTGGTGGCCTCTTTAGGAGAATTTCTATATGCCTACAAATTTTAGCTAAATGTTTCATACCAATTCTTGGGCTTCTGCCCAATATGCTTTTTAACTAAAGCAATAATTATTTTGTTGGCCATCTCAGCTTAACCATTGGCTTATGCATAATATGGAGTCGAATTAATCAATTTTATATTTCTTGATTCGGTATATTGAATCACTTTCTTTCCAGTAAAAACTGTACCCTAATCAGTTGTCAAAGTTTCAGGTATACCAAATCAAAAGACAATATGTTCTTTAATAAAATCAATTATGTCCCTCTGATCAACATCCTTCAAAGGAATGGCTTCGACCCATTTTGTAAAATAATGGATTGCCACAAAAATATACTTATGGCTTTTTGAAGATGTCGGATGAACCTGGCCAATTAAATCTAAAACCCATCCTTTAAATGGCCATGGTTTTAAAATCGAATGCAAATCACTTGCCGGCACACGTTGAATATTCCATGTTTCTAGCATTGTTCGCATGATTTTGCATATTCATGATAATTTTTATCATTGAAGGCCAATAAATTCTCTGTCTTTTCAATACCCATTTCATCTTTTCACCAGCTTGGTGTGCACCACAGATCCCTTCATGGACTTTAGCTAAAGTTATAAAAGCTTCGGTTTCCCCCAAACACCTTAGTAAATTTCTATCTACGAATTTCTTATAAAGTTCATCACCGAGGGTCACATGGTACAAAGCTTTATACTTCATCTTTCGATATGTATTCGAACTGGGGTTCTCTAAATATTTGATAATTAGTTTCCTCTAATCATCATCTAAAAGCAAACTTATGTTAAAAATTTCAAGCTCTTTTACAGCATACTTATTTCTTATTTCAATTAGCTTATCCAAAGTTTCATCTGAAACTTTATAACCTAATGCTATTTGTGCCAACTCATTAGCCTCACAATTTTACAATCTTGGAATATGTTCAATGGTGAATTCATCAAATTCTTACAGTAGTTCCATAACTCGAGTGAAATATCTTAGTAAATTTTCACTTATACATTTGTATTCTCAAGTTATTTGTGTAACTACCAATTGAGAATCACCACGAATAATTACATTTCTTGCTCAAAATAACCTTAAAGTTTCAAGCCCAATAAGAAGAGCTTCATATTCTACGTCATTATTTGAACAGGGCATTTTTATTTTGAATATTAATTTTATAGGATAACCTTCAAGGGAAATAATCAAAATTCCAATTCCTGTTCCATTTCGATGCCTAGAACCATCGAAATATAATTTCTAAGGTTTTAATCCCACATAATTTTCATCAATTTCATTAATCTTTTCTGAAGAGTGATGAGCCAAGAAATCGGCAACCACTTGACCTTTCATGGATTTTAAGGGCATATATTTCAAAGAATATTCAGCCAATGCTAAAGCCCATTTACCAACTCTGCTATAAAGTATAGGTTTACATAACATGTGCTTTATTATATCATAAGGAGAAATTACAATCACATCAAAAGGTTTGATGTAATATTTTAACTTAGTACATGAGAAATACAAGCAAAGACATAATCTTTCAATAGCACAATACCTACTTTCAACATTATTTAATACCCTACTTAGATAATAAATAGCTCTTTCGATGTTATTTTCATCTTCTTGAGCTAACATACTACCTATAGTATATTTAGAAGCAGAAATATATAACTTTAAAAGTTTTCCTTTTCCAGGAAAAGTCATGATAGGAGGATTCATCAAATAATGCTTAATATCTTTGAATATTTTTTATGTATATCTTCCCATCGAAATTCTTCCTTTTTCAATTTCAAAAAAGGTGAGAAGGTCTTTGTTATGCCAGATAGGTTCGAAATAAACCTCCTCAAGAAGTTAATCTTGCCCAGCAAAGATTATAATTACTTTTTGTTCGAAGGTGGCGAAATTTTCAAAATAACCTTCGCTTCATTTTGATCAACTTCAATCCCTTTTTTTCTGGATTAAGAATCTAAGAAATTTTCCTATGAAAACACCAAAAGCACATTTAATTGGATTCATTTTTAGACCATGTTTTCTCATTTTCTCGAAAACTTGCCTTAAATGGTCTATATGATCATTTTTCATTTTCGACTTGATAACATATCATCTATATAAACTTGCATAAATTTTCCAATCAAGTCATGAAAAATTGTATTCATAGCCTGCTGATATGTTATACCAGCATTCTTAAGGCCGAAAGGTATCACTACCCATTCATAAGTGTCGATTGCACTAGGACATTGAAAAGCAGTTTTCAATACGTCCTCTTCGGCAATGAATATCTAGTTGTAACCAGAATATCCATCCAATAAACTTAACATTTCATTTCCGGCTGATGAATCAATCAATATATCAATAATTGGCATAAGATATTCATTTTTAGGAGTTATCGAATTTAAATTTTGAAAATCTACACAAACCTTTAGAGTTCCATTCTTTTTAATTACAAGGACTACATTAGAAATCTAGTCAGCATACTTGGTTGTTCAGAAAAACTTTGCCCTCAGTAGCTTTTCGATTTCTTCTTTGACCTTTAAAATAATTTCTGGGGTAAACCGCCTTGATGGTTGCTTTACTGGCTTCTTTCCAGGATAAATTGGCAGTTTATGCTCCATTAAGCTTCAATCCAACCCAGGTATCTCATCATAGTCCCAAGCAAAGTAGTCTTTGAACTTTTTCAATAACTTAATTATCCCTTCCTTTAAGGCTTGATGGATATATTTACTGATATAGGTAGGTCTTAGCTTTGTTCCATCACCAAGATCTACTTCCTCAAGAGGATCTTGAGCCTCCATCTTCTTTATTCCATGAGATAAAGACATCTCAAACCCGAGTGGTGAGTCGTCAAAAATACAATCAAGCCTTTCAACATTTTTTTCTTGAACGCCAACCCTTTCAGATTGATTTTGAATAATATCTTTCGAACTTTCTTTAACTTCATAAATCAATTCTTCTTTTTATTCAAAAGATTCTGAAACTAAATCGACCCTCATGGTCGCTTTAAACCTTTGTTCGGCCATGTAGGCCAAAATTCGAGCTAAATAGTTCAAAATATTAATTTCATCATGAGATTCTGAAATTGAATCGTCTCTCATAGCCGTTTCAAACTTTTGTTCGGCCACGTAGGTCAAAATTCGAGCTAAATAGCTCAAAATATTCATATTAACTTTAATTCTTTGAAGGCCGCTTTAGAGTCGACATGTGGTTCCTCATACTTTAAAATAAACTCGACTTCAAGTTGGAGATACATAGTAGCAGGAACCTTGGATCTTATTACCAGATGTTCCATGCTATCCATCTAGTAAGGTCCAATATAGGAAATACATTTCTCGAATTCCATCACGTTGGTTTCAACCTGAAAAGAGGAATTTTCAACTTTCACTATTTTTAAATTTCCCTCTGTATCCCATATAAACATCTTCGTATGCAAGGTCGAAGGCACTAGCCCTACACCATGAATCCATTCTCTACCTAGAAGTATATTTTAGTTGGCCTTTGAAGGAACAACAATGAAGATAGTAGGTTGAATCACTAACCCAACCTGAACATTCAAAGCTAGCAATCCTTCTTACTTCAAAGTTTTACCATTGAAACTAGTAATTACCATGTTATGGGGAAATAGATCTTCCTGTACTTTGTTCAGCTTTTTCATCATTGCCTTTGGTATCAAATTAATTGCAGCACCACCATCAACTAACACTCTATAAATAACTTTACCATCAACCTCAACCTTGATGAAGAAAGGCTTTAAATGATTTTTTATCTTCTCTGTTGGCCTATCGAATATTATAAAATTTTCTTTAGTAAGGATTCGGGTTGTATAAGTAACTAATGTAGGTTCCTTCATAACCTCGCTTCCTTCGAAGTCTTCTTCATCAAGATCTTCAATTTGACCTTGATTACACTCCTTCGCATATCCAACTGGCAGGATAGAAACCACGCTGTAAATATCTTCCAAATCATCAGCAAATTCAAATTCGAAAGAGCTTGTAATCATACTATCTTCATTTTTAGGTATGATCCCCTTCTATTTCATGCTCTGTAGAATAGAATTCCTCTGTAGAATATGATGGTAAGATATTTTGTTCTAAATTCCTTGCTCCACAGTTTGTATATTTTCATGAGCAGCTTTTTTAAATCTCTGTGCCCTTCGCCACTGAGTCTTGGTCATTGGGGGATTTCCATAAAAATGGTACTTTGAAGGGCCAAGAACGTGTTCTAGAAACTTAGGTCTCCAATATTAATACATCTTTCCTATTTTAGCCCCTTGCCAATTCTCAATCTTATTCATTCCTCTTATCCACTTATTTAGGGGTACATTCGAAGGAGGCACAAAGTTGTTGCCTTTGATAGGTATAGTCTTAAATTACGATTTTAAGCCAAAAGCCTGATCTTTATTCAACTTGTAAGCTACTTCATACTACTTCTTGAACTCAGACTCTTCGAACGCCTTTGTGGCAAACTTATCCAAAACTACACTGTATCTTGGGCAAAGAGTTACTTCATTGTTAGAATGTTTTTTCCTCATCAAATATTCCAAAAGAGATTCTCTAGCTTTAGGATAAATGTCCTTCACTTCTTTTTCATATTCTTCTATAGAAAATTCAACATTATCTTGAATATCCTCAATATGGATATTCACCATGTTAATTTCGAGAGGTTCAACATAATTAGCTGAGACCTCTAAAGGATCAGAGTCAATTTTCATAGCAAGCTTCGATTTTTCTTCGAATTTTAGTCTGCCTTCTTTGATTGCTTTTTGAATCATGTCCCTGAAATGCACACAATGGTTAGTCCAATGGCCATAAACATGATGATATTTACAATAGTTTCAACCCTTTCTTTGTTCTGGAGTCAAAAATTTAAGATCATCGGATAATATTATTTGTTTATCTTTAAGTAAGATATCAAATATTTGATTGGCTTTAGTAATATCGAAACTATAAGAGCTTTCTCAAAAATTTTAAATTGCCTTTAGACTTGTATGGTTTTAAAAAAGTACATATATAAAGAGGTCTAGGCTTTAATTCAGCAATATTTATTTCATTATTGATTTCTACATCAACATCATCATCTTCCTCATTACCATTTTTATTTCTAGATCAAATACATCTACATAAGCAATCTTATCTCTTCAGGCCGATCTTTTAACTCTTCGGTATTTATCTTTTTTGAAATTAAGCTGTTCGATTTCCCTTACTTTATTTGCTAGTTGGGCCATATCTCTAAGTTGTTAATTAATTAACTTCTTTTGAATAGAATAATTAAATCCACTTGTGGCCATTTGAACTAACTTATGTTCTGGCACTTGAGTAAAACATCTAACCTTCATCTGTCTAAATCTATTCAGATAATCATCAATAGATTCATTTTGCATTCTTTTAATATTTAGTAAGTCTATTAAACTTACCTTGGTTTCACCCCTAAAGAATTGTTCATGAAAACTCCTTTCTAACTAATTCCAAGTATGAATCGAATTGGGTAGTAGAGTAGTAAACCAAGTAAAAGCATTCTTAGTTAATGAACTTGGAAAATATTTCATTTTTAGATTTTCATTATTAGCAAGATTGCCACATTCGATTTGATATCGAGCAATATGCTCAACTATGGATTCTCTAATTTCACCAACAAATTTGTTGAACTTAGGGATTTTCTAACCTTTAGGCATTTCAGTTTGTAAAATGATCTCAGGAAAAACTGAGACAAAATATGGGTTATTTGCATATCCAACATTAAAACCATGTTGATTTAGCACTCTTTCCACAACATTAACTATGTTTTGATGCCCCCCTACAACATTATGCCTAACTTGATTCAAAATATTATTAAAGTTTTGGTTCCTATTTACTAGAACCACATTATTATTAGGGACATTAGGATCTGCTGCTAAGTTTCAATTTTGAACTGGGTTTACATGTACTGCATTCCCGTGTCTAGGATTAGCACGAGGTTCTTGTATCATATTATTATGTGTAACATTTGCAGGTATCACATCAACTTGCCCTGCGTTTGTAAAAGCTACATTTGTAGACCTTGCATTCCCCACTTGATTAATAATAAGGTCGGCTGGTGCACCAAGGACATCAGCAATTCGACCCATTTATCTTGCCAATAATAAATAATTGCTATTGGTTCACTAAACCATGGGATTAATAACACTCATCAATTAGTGAGACAACATATTTACCATCTCATGATTACTCTCATCTATTTGTTGATGTATGGAATGAAGTGTGGCACCTGTAAAGGATGTCGAAGGAATAGACTCTCTAAACATACTTTGCTGTCTAGTCGGTATATTCCCTAACATGCTAAATTGAGACATATCATTTCTATTTGTATTCAGATTTAAATATCCCGAAGGCTCTATCGTAGAAATCATCAAAACGATCGGATTTGGAATTGCCATCTATGCAATTCCTATGATTTGTGTGACCGTTCTCAAAATAAATCCCTAAGGTAATTTGTATAAAGGATTATGAACATCTATGTTTAAATTTTTGATATTCTCCTCTAAATCCACTGGGATTTGACCGATCTGAGATGTCACAGGATGGTCTTGTGGAATTCCCATAACTATCGATCTAGACATAGAAGGATTAGGAACATTACTTTGATTTAGGTCAAAATCATTATTCCTATTAGTTCCTTCATTATTCCTGGCATTCGAATTATTACCAGAACCACGTCTATTTGAACCAGTGTTAGCCATGTTTAAATTTCATCCACTATGCAAAATCATGCAATGACACTACTATCTCTAAACTTGTCCCATTGGGCGTGCTAGTTTGTTTATGGTGAATTTTCGTTTTGATATGAAATCAAAAATACACTTAATTCAAAGAATAATCTAGGACTTGAATGGTGTCCTCAAAAGGATCTTAGTTCGATAGGTTTATGCATCAATCGAATTAAGAACGAACAGTAAAAAAAATATAAAAAAGAACAAATAAAATAACAAAAGAAATAGAAAGAAAAGAATAGATAAATGTAAGAAATAAATCAATTCGAAAATAAATTAGAACTGAAATAGAAAATGATGGAATTACATATTCAATTTTCTCTACTTGCCAACTATTGTGATAGTAGGCATGTTAGGCGTGTGAGAGATTTGTGAACAAATGAAAATCCAATCTCCTATATTATTCAGAAATCTTATTTATATATTCCTAATGCTAACGACTAATTTCTAAGAATCTGACAAGTGTACATTACATAAAACTGCTGAAAACTGCTTCTAATAACTGTCATCAATTTTTGAAATCCAATCAAAAATTACCAAACTTCGATATCTTCAAGAATCTTCAATCATCTTTCGAAATCAAGGCATTCCTTGATTTTTGAAATCAAATTGAAACCATTCCAATGATCAAACTTCAATCTACTCTTTTCAAATTGAAATTGAAATAGACATCTTTTTTCAAAATCATATCAATTACCACAAATAAGCCTCTTCGAGATTCTTTCGAAGATTCTTTTGAATTATTCAATTTATTTGTTGTACAACTCGAATTGCCACACTCAAACTGTCTTTTCAAACTGAATTCAAAATGTCAACTCCAGTCTTAACTCTTCAAAATCTCCTAATAAATCGAAAATAGAACTTGGTAAAATTTTAACACTAACACTTCTTCAAGATTTTCAAAATTTTATATGTATCTTTTTCTAATTTTCAATTAGTTGATGTAAGATTTTACTCAATCCATCTTTGTATTTTTTTTCTTTCCACTAAAACTTTATTATTTTAGTTATTTCCAATTTAGTTTTTTTGCTTATGTTTGTGTTTTAGTTAACAATGAAGGTTTTGCTGATAATCAATAATTCAAATGGTATATAATGTTTCTTGAAAACTTTACCTTCCTACATTCCAAGTTCGATTTCAAGACTCTATGTATATGCATCTCATACAATAGTCATCTTAACTTCTAATATAATAGTCATGCTTATTCCTTTGAACTCATTCATAGGTAATAAGTTTTCAAGGTAAAATTTAAATTCATTGGAAATTCTATTGTTCAAAATATAGGCATGTCCATAATAATTTTAATTTTTTTTTCATCCACATCCTATGTTGTGTCATACAGAAAGTTATATCATATTTTTCAAGAAATTGTAAAAAGAATATGAATATGATTGTTATTTTTTATAATTAGAAGTCATTTGGTTAGCCATTAATTATGAAAATGGAGGAAAGAAATCTTTTTGTAAAGTTTTGTTTTTCATGAACATCTCACTTATATAGAAGAATTTGCTACTTCATTTAGATATAAAAATACAAAGCTACCCCTTGTTAAATTTAACTAATGATTTTTTAACCTTTTATCCTCACCATGAATTTGAAAATTATAATAAATATAATTTATTAATAATAAGTATAATTTATTAATTAAAATATATAAATAAAATTATAATAAAATAATTATTTAAATATTATTATTCATTATAAAAAATATAATTATTATTTATTATTTTAGTACTCAATTGTAAAAGTAAAAATTTATGTATTTCTTATCTATTTTATATAAATTTGATTGAATTATTTATTTAACTAATACTTTTATTTATTTGAATTATATTCTATTTTAATTATATTAAGATAATTAATACATATATATATATATATATATATATATATATATACACATATATACATATGATATCTTAATTTTTTAAGTCTATTTTACCTTTTTATAACATTAAAAAATAAGAAATTCAAATTTAAGAAAATTATGACTGAAAGAGAAATTAGAAAAATAATAGATATAATTAAATTTTATTAATATTTCTTATTTTTTATATTACAACTTTGGAGGACATATTAATTATTGATAATAATTCTTATGAAGATCAAAGCTAAATCAAACAAAATACAAAAAATTAATTCTGGGAAGTGTCAATTATTTATATCAATTAAATAATTTTATATATTTTTTGAGAATTTACAATAAAAATTACTTCTTATAAAAATTTACTTCTATATAAATTAATTGATCACTTAGTATACATGTCATGTGATTAATAAAGTAAATAATTCATAATGAAGTCAAATTTAATGTAATGCCATTTTGATACTTTTTACCTCATTGGTGAATGAGATGTCATGCCAATTTCAATTAGTAGCTCATTATGTAATTATTATAAATAAAAATGAAGGTCAATTATTGTCAAAGTTTTAATTTATCTCTCTAAATTCTTTTTGAACAACAATTAATTATATGTTACGATATAAAAATAAAAAATAAAAAGAAATTCATTATATTGATATGTAATAAAAATGACAAACCACGCACATCATAAAACAAATATCATTTTTAAAGAAAAAAATTTTATTACTGTTATTTGCATATAATATTACATATACTAATTGATTGCCTCATATTCTGATGTGTACAATTTTCATTTTCTTGTCCATGTTATAACTTTGTACAACAATCAATGTCGAGCATATTTTAGTTTTGTTACACTAAATTTCAATCTTATATGTTTATTTGAAATTTAATTTTCTATTTGACGTAAATAATACATTTGAAAATCTTTTTCTTTTATTTTGTGTTATGGTATTCAAAGTAAATTCAATGAGACGATGGGAAAGGAAATTTTGTGATTGATCATATTTTGAATTACTTTAATTAATATCAATATTTACACAATTTTTTTCTTTTACTCTTTACTCATTTAACCATATATTGATGTATATATCGGATAATATGCCTCCAGTGCTCTTACTGAAAAAGTAGAGTTGAACAAAGTTCAAACTCGAGTCAAAATGTGATGGACAAATAGTAGAGCAGAATATAGAAAGTGAAGGAATTAAGATTTTGAAGGTTCAAAGATCACCATTAAAGGTTTTCATAAATATTTTTTATGTTGTAAGATGGAAGCTAGAAATGCGTTCTACTATTAAGTTGACTGTAGATATGACATAAATTGAAAAGATAATTTTGTTATACAAAGTGAGCAATTAAATTGGTTTCGACCACTAAAATCATTATTTTTTTCTTGAACTAAAATGAAGCATATATTATTTTAAGCAATTCCATGCAAAATTTATTAAACGAAATAAATTATCATTATATCTTTGTTTTGGTATTGTGGCAAATAGAAGATAATGTGCCAGTTGTAAAAGAAGGTGCATGGTGCCATTTCTCGCCATTTCCAAGAATGTCCTCCAAGCAATAAGATAACGATGATTTGAAGCAAACCTTTCAAAATGTACTGGCATGAGACATTAGTTGCAGTTACGCATGAGTATCCATTAATTAAATTAAATAAAACATTATCACATCGATCATTGCATATATGTGTGATAGTATTAATCTTTTTAAAAAAAAAAACTAAACCCTCATATTTGTATAGAATTTTAATTTAATATTATATAAATTTTAAATTTAAAAATAAATTTTTATTTGTTGTTTATATAAATCTTATCAATTGAAATTAAATATATAATTATTTATTATCAATTATAATGAAAAAACAATATATATTTTTATACTCTTTTTTTTTAAATAATAATCAATTTCTATATAACATATAATAATATTTCTTACAAAATAATTTAACTATTATGTATTTTGCTTTGAAATATTAATGAATACACTTTTTGGATATTATGTTTTTTAAATGTAATTTATATATTACTAACTAAGTGTCAATGCACTTCAAATCCTAAATATAACAAAGAACAAATTCCTTAAGATAATATAGTTATGGGGTTAGCATTGAGTTAAGCCAGATTGTGAGATATTTAAAGCTCAATTTGAAATTAAACTTGATAATTATTAGACTCGTGAACTAAATGAGCGATATATGGGTTGAATAATTGAATAATTTAGCTTATATTTTAAATAAGTCAAATTAGAGTTTAGAGATATTTGGCTCAATTGTAATATAAGTTGACTTGAATAAAATAATATAATTTAATATTAATTAGTACATTTATATATATTAATTATAAATTCTTTTATAATATATATTCTAAATTAAATACTTGTTATGAAAAAAAAATAACAACCATAATAATTGTAATTTAATATATGCATTTAAGTTTGAATTATAATTAAAATAAAATAATGAATAAAGTTAATGATAGATATTATTAATATCATTCTTATTTTGAAATCAATTGTGTGACTAAGGTAAATGCAATTTAAGAATATTATTTAAGAACAGGTGGAAGGTGTGAAAACTTTTCAAAGAAAAGTTCACATTGAATATTATAAAGGGTGGGTGCAAATAACAGTTGAGACATGGGGTTAAGGTGGGCCCTAGCTCCTTTGTTTCCAAAAAATTACTTATAATACAATATTAATGTGATATTAGGCCCCTTAGTTAAAAAAATTATCAACATATGTTGATGCCTAATGTAATAAAAAATTGGCAATCAAATAGGCTTCTCAGCTGGCCTAAAGAAATCACTAAATGACAGAAAAACTTACCTCCCAATTAACCAAATACATATATAAAGAGAGACACACACATAAAAATTTTGAAAACTTCTCTTATAAGCTACTTAATATCATCATATGTGTTCATTCCCGTCTCTTTTCCATCTCTATCTCTACATTTCTTTGCAAATGGAGCCATGAATCAATAACTCAAATTCTTTTCTTTTCTTTTTTTCAATCTTAATAATAAAACTCATCACTTAGGATTCTCACAATCTTATACTTTCTATTTTCATTTGTTAGGTACCATTTTTTGAATGCATAAATATATCAAGTTTTTAATTGCTTGAAGCTTCAAGTCAAAGGTATAAAAATATTTTTTTATCAATTAAATTACATAATATAATTGATATTTCTTAATTAAATGTCTCATCTTTTATATATTTATATAATTTAAAGTAATTGAGAGATTTGTGACCTAAGGTTAAATGAAGGATTTTTTTAGCAATTTCTAGATGATTTTTCAAAATTAGATTGGGGTTCTTTGTATTTTAGTGTTAAAACAAATTTTATATCATTGTCATTTACATGATATAATTTTTTTATTGTTTTAGGTAAAAAATGTTAAAGAGAAAAATTATTCACTCATTATTTAAAGAAAAAAGAGAGGAATGAATACATATAACCTAAGACATTAACCCCAAAATTAAAGATTGAAATGAAAAATGTTGTTGGGTAACCTAAAGATATATAATAGAGCAATCCTTTTCTTAAGTTATAGGAGTTGAACAAAAACAAATTGACATATGTATTTTTATGCTTGATCTAGAAAGTGCCTTCAAATTTGGGATTGTTTGATAAATTAATATGATGAAATTTGAATAGCATGTTTAAAATATGGGCCTTGTTAGTTTAAACAAGATATCTATCCACTATTTAATGATGCAAATTATCCACAATAATTTCAAGCATTGGTTTAAAAGTTTTCTTTAGCTAGAATACTCACTAGAGAAAGATGTTGCCTTTTGTTTCCTATACTATTTGTTTGCAAAAAAATTAAGTGGACATTCAAGTTACTATACATTTATTTCAAAAGGATTCAAAATTTGGGAAAAAATCAACAATGGAAAAAATATGCATTTCTATATAGTTGTTATGAAGATTTTAAAAGCAAGTCATGTCATATTGATCAAGTTATGCACAAACAAACTTCTAAACAAATTTTGAAAATTCACTTACACCTCAAAAGTGGATGTTGTTAGATGGCCAGCTTGTCAAGCATGTACTTTAAAAGGGCATGATGAAAGCATGAGATCAAAGAGCTAAAGTAACTTTCTTGAATTGATAAACCTTTTAGTTTCTAATAATAAAAAAATAGATGAAATTATGTTAGAGAATGCCTTATAAAATGTAAAATATACATCTCTAATTATTCAAAAAGTTTTAAATATTTTTTCAAGAAATGTGCAAATTTGAATTCATAATGAGATTGGTCATGCAAAGTTATGTTTGATTGTTAATAAAGGTTAAGATAAATCTAAAAGATAACAAATGGCCCTAGTTATTAGATTTAATGATAGGGATGGACTTATAAAGGAGAGATTTTTAGATCTTGTATATATCAAAGATACAATTTCATCTACTTTTTAATAAGAGATTTGTTTAGTTTTGTCTTATCATAATTTCAACATTCAAAATGTTCAAGGGCAAGGATATAATAAAGCTAATAAGATGCATGGAGAATGGAATAAATTACAAGCTCTAATTCTTCAAGAATGTCCATATGCATATTTTGTGCATTATTTTGCTCATCAATTACAATTGACTCTTGTTTCTATAACTAAAAAAGCAATTGATGTCCACATATTTTTTTTCAAAACTTGACTTTTATTGTTAATGCTGTCATATCTTCTTGTAAACACAATAATGAATTACAAATTACTTATGCAAACAAAATTACAAAATTAGTTGCAGTGGATGAGATTGTAACAAGAAAAGGATTTAATCAAATTGGCATAATAAAGAGTCCTAAAGACACTAAATAGAGTTTTTACTTTAATTCAATCTATAACCTTTTATGCATGTATAGTATAATTATTTTAGTTTTTAAAAATTTTGCTATTGAAAGATTTACATATTTTCAACAAAGCGTTGCTACTTTTACTTTGAAGTCACTAATTTGATTTAATTTTATGTTTATATTGCATTTAATGAAAGAAATCATGGGATTCACTAATAAGCTTTGCCAAGCTGAATAAAAAGCATTTCAAGATATTTTAAAAGTTATCCATCTAGTCTCTAATATAGAGTCATTAATTTAGAAGTTAAGGGAAAATAGTTAGGATAATCTTTTAACAAATTTGACCTTTTATCAGAATCAAAGTATCCAAGTTCCTAATATTAGTGCTTGTTTATCTAATATAATTTGTTCTCATTACTAAAAGGATCCTATTATAGTAGAACATCACTATTGAATTAATGTATTTACAATAATGATAGATTATTAATTGAAAGAATTGAATAATAGATTCAATAAGTAAGTAATAGCAGTTCTTATTTTAACCACATCTTTGGATCCAAAATATAGATGCAAGTCATTTAACATTGATGATATATGAAATCTTGCTATGATATTTTATCCTTCAAATTTTTTAGATTAGGAAAAGCTTCAATTAAGATATGAATTACAACATTATAAGCTTGATATACTTAATGATTATAAATTATAAAATTTGTATTCTATCTCTGAATTGTGTCAAAAATATATAGAAACTAGAAAATAACAAATTATCCTTTGGTTAATAGGTTACTTCAACTTATCTTAACTTTTTTAGTTTCAATAACTACTTCTAAATGGATTTTATCAATTATGAAGATAATTAAAACAAGGCTTCGTAATGAAATGAAAGATAACTTTTTTAGAGACTACATGAATACTTATATTGACAAGGAGATTGTTGAACAATTCACTGTAGATATGATAATTGATTATTTCTATTATTTGAAAGAATGTTAAGTAAAACTCAAAATATAAAGCTATGTATTTCATATTATTTTTGTTACATATATATATAATTTTTAACATATTTATTACTTTATAACTATTTGAATTTATTTATTGTATTATGTATATAAACTATGATTATAACTAAGAATTTTTTTATTAAGTTTCATACCATTTTATTTTGGGTCATCCAGCTTAAATTTTCTACTTTCACCACTAGATACAAATACTTTCACTATAAAATGGAAATGATAATGCAAAATTTTGAAGATGTAGAAATCATAAGATAGTGACTAATTCTTACTTATTAAATGGTTTAATATTGATTCAATGATTTTTAATATGATTTTAAAAACTTTTGATTTTTACAATAAGTCGAGCTAGGCATGTGTCAAATTCATAAATTTTCTGGTTAAACCATCTACTAACATTAGTTCAAATTTATTGAGTCGATTCGAGCTAACCATGAGCTCTATTCAAGTTAAGCTTAAGCAAAAAAATTTGGTTTGATTCAAATTCAAATCAAGCATGAGTTAAATAAAGGTTTGTATATATTTTGAAACTAGAGAGGAAATTTATGTAATTTTCAATGAATCTAAATGAAGTTTATGTGTTTTACTCTATTTTTTCAAAAACTTCTTTTAAAATTTAAATTCAAAAATAATTTAAAAATAATTCCTAAATTTTATTTAGAATTTATTTTTAAAATTTAACTATTATTTTTCTTCCCAATTAATTCTTTCTTTTGTCACCAAAAAAGGAGATGATTGGGTTGACAATGGTAGCTAGTAGCATGCAATAAAGCTTATGTTAGCTTTATATTTTTAAGTAAATTACACTCTCCTCTTATGAGTTTAGGCCTAAATACACTCCCATCCCCGTATTTTTAAATTTTAGCATTGACCCCCTATGACTAATGGCATTCAGGAGTGTTAATGAAATATTTTAGAGGATAATTCTACTCTAGTTGGTATTTTTGTGAAAGTATTGTATCAAACCCTTTTACTTCTTATAAAGGTCACTCGTTAGCTTTATTGAACAAGCTACCA
This sequence comes from Sindora glabra, assembly GCA_020226215.1. Classification (NCBI taxonomy): domain Eukaryota; kingdom Viridiplantae; phylum Streptophyta; class Magnoliopsida; order Fabales; family Fabaceae; genus Sindora; species Sindora glabra. Next base: position 36,617,215 of record CM035228.1, on the reverse strand, counting down.
CCAGGTTTTTCTTCAAACTTTTTCATCTTCCAAATTTTTTAACCATATAAAAGCATAAAAAAATAATATTGTTAGCTTAGTTTTTCGAAGAAAATGCTATGAGCCATTGTTTTCACATAAGTAATCTATTTTTTCTTCCATTTAGTCAAAACTTAGTTTATTTTTAGTTTTTATTTATTTTCTAATTTTTCATTTTATTTTGAAGAACAATTCAATTATTAATTTTTCATGCTTTTGTTGACCTATGATGATAATTTTCAATGGTTTTGTGATTTTATTTTACCTTTTTTATTTCTTTTCATTCACATTTCCATATTTAATTGTTTTGCTTTGTGTTTTTTATGTTGCATGCTTTTGGTTGAGGTTGAGTTTAACCCTTTTATTTATATGCAAAGTTTTTTTTTGTAATTTTATATTTTTAGTTTGTGATTTTTGCTCTATTATTATTAAGCTATTCAAAAGTTCAATTTTTTTTAATGATAGCATAGGAACAATGCTATAGCTAGATTAGTTTTCTGCAAGTTTATGCTTTTAGTTTTTAATTTTGCTTTTGGCCTTTTATTGTTGTTGAGCAATTCAAAATTTCATTTTCTTTCTTAATGATGGAATAGGGACAATGGTTTTATTAGGTTACATTGACTTAAATTTTCATTATGGTCATAAGATTGTGACCATTCTTAATATTGACCTATATCATTATTCATATTTGGAAATGTTACGTGAAGTTTTAAATAGTTTCCTAAGTAGTTATAGGAGGTCAAAGTGACACTAAGTTGATTGCATCAGAAAATGATTTACTTGAAATTTTTAACTTAAATGACTTTGTAATTGAAAGTGATGTTTATGTTAAGCTAACCATTATCCACATATTAAATGCTACTATTTGAGATCCTATTTCCCAAGTAACTTAAGGAACCCTACTTAGTTAGTAATAACACAAAAGTAACCCTTTCTAAATGCTTAAAATAGTAAAAGTAAGTTTCGTGATGAAGTTGGCAAAAATGGTAACCAATATAATGTGAACTTAAATGGTGATTAGGAAAAAGTTTTTCACTAAAAATGGTAGCATTTTAACATATGAAGTTGTTGATAGTGATACAAATGGAAAGTAAGATCTAGGAGATGAAGATAGAATAAATAACGATGCAATTTAAAAGTAAGGTTTGAAGGGCTTGGAAAAGCCCATGAATAATATCATGCTTAATGACTTCAAAGAAAAGATCGATGAAATAAGTAAGTACAATGGGTCAAATTTAAACTTACAAGAGATGAATATAAATAAAAGGTGTAAATGGCAAGTCATTTATTCTCAAAGGGAATGAGAAGTTTCAATTTTAAGAAGGGTTATTATTCAAGGATATGAATGAATTTAGAGCTACCTTTAAGGATTATGTTATCCAAGTAAGGTTTTAAATTGTGAAGGTGATGAATAAAAAGGTCAAGATTACTACTATTTGTGTTGCATATGGTTGTTCATTACATATCTATGCTGCTCCTTATCTAGATGGTCAAACCTTTAAAAGTAACACCTGCAATTCAAGTCACACTTGTATTAGACAAACCTAAAATAGTAATACAGTCTCCACTTTAATTAATGAGAAGTTATGTGAAAAACTATATGCTAACTTAACATACCTTTATAATTTAAAATTTTTTGTAGAAAATAATTAATTAATTACTATTATTAAACTTAAAATAAAATTTAGCATAACAAATAATAAATTATTGTAATAAACCATGAGAAAAAATCTTATGTGAAAGAAAATTGATTAATTCATTTAATGAAATTGAAAATAAAAATTTATGTAAAATAGTTTAAGAAAGAAGGAAATGAAATGTTTAAAAGTTAAGAATGATTAAGGTAAGGTATTAAAGTGTGGAAGAGATTCAAAGGACATTTTCATTTTTTTTTCATTGGCTTTATATACTTTCATTTTCTTTAATTTCAACGCCTAGTCCTCATTTCCTCATAAAACAATTGAACCCATTTTCTCTTCTTCTTCTTTCTTATCTTTTCTTTTTCTCAACAAGCAATGGGTACAAATTTTCTTCTAAAGCTTTCATACAATAAAGGTAATGCCTACTAGGCCTTCATTATTGCTAAGCTCTTTCTCATTCTTTCTTTGGATTTAGTGAGATTTAATCATTTTAGCTCAATAAAGAAATTTTAAACCATAACCTCAAATTATTAGTTTTAGATGACTATAAACTTTCAAACTATAATTGTATCTAGCTAATATCTCCTTCATACAAGGTAAGTAGGCAATTTATGGCAAAAGAAGATAGTTATTGGAAGAATAATAAGTGGATCAAGTCAAAGACAAGCCACAATAGAAAGTAGGGAAAATGTAAAGTATATTAAAGTTTATATGACATAATGTGAGGAAGTAATATTACTACTATAACTCGTGTTTATATTTATGATAGAAAGTTTCTTACAAGTGTAGTCAATAAAGCCACTAGAAGTGCAATTACTAAGATTATGGGATTATAAGTTAGTGAGATTGCTACACATGATGGTAGTAGCAAAAAGAAGGCTAGTGGAAGTGTGAATGCTGCCAATGGAAGTGTGAATGCCACTAGTTTTGCAAAAGCATGTGCTAAAGTTAGACATAGCCATGTTAAGGCTAATGCTCACATTTTAATGCAACTTTACAATGAATAAACATCATTTTAGAAAGATAAGTAACTTTTTTTAGTTTTAGGAATAATTAATGAATGACAAGTGCAACCAAAACTAATCCTTTAAGAATGTAATTTTTATATGCATATGTGCCTTTTGATTTGGAACATTTACACATAGAATCTTCTAGGTATTTTAGACTATGACAATTGTTATAGATTTTAGGCATAAAATGGCCATTTTATTGTTATTTTTGTGGGAACTAAAATTGATGTTATGGCTATGGGGAGCATAAAAATATGTTATTTATGTTTTATTACTATTGCTTACAATGGAATGGAATATCACACTTTATATTTAAAATGCTTTCAGTTAGTTATAGTGTAATGTATTTATTCTTTTTTATTGCACTTGTTGACTTCATATTTATTACATTCATTTAACTGCTTTAAGTATTATATGCAATGTATTGCATATTGAACACAATAATATTGCTTTAACATAAGAAACTTCACTAAAAATATTTCATTAATAAATCCCAAATTGTATAACATATACATGAAATTTCTTCTAAAAATTACCAAAATAAGCCTTCGTAATTACAACTAAATCTTAAATTTAATAACTATAGCATTCCAAGGACCTTTCAATAATATTACAATAAAAATTATTAAAAAGGCCAAACTACTAAAAATAAAGTTTCCCATAATAGAAATCTTCAAAATAGAAATTGTGGCCTCTAATTTTTCCATTTTCTCATTCATACTAAGATATTTTCTCTTAACTTTTTCAACCTCCTCTTTCATATGTTTAATTGCCATACCATTAAGAGATGGCCCTATACATTATTTTCCCAACCAAATTGTAGCAATAACACCCTACTTAAAGGATGAACATTTCCCTTCATTACATGTGTAAAAAATTCTATTTGGATTATTAAAAGTCTTAAATATTTTCACTACAACCCTTTTTCCTTAATAACAACTTTAATTTTATATTCTTACTTGTGATCCTCTACTTGCTCTATTCTACCTATACTATTTAAAGTCATTGTGGCAAAACACAAGGTATATTTTTTTAAAATAAGGCTAGTAGTAGCAGATTGAGAGAAGAATAAAGAAGAACAAATGAATAAGGCTACTAAAGGAAAAAAAATTAAGTCCTATAGGGACATGCACACTAACAAACCTATGAAAGTAACTAAATAAAGGTAAAAGAAGTAGCCCTCTTACTTTAGAGCCTATTTTCACCAAATCTTTTAATCAAACATGCTTCCTAATAGCACATTATAACTAAGGGAAAGTGTAATTATTTGTAAAATAATAAGTTATGAACCAAAATGGAAAAAATGAGAGGAAGGGAATGTATTTAGGCTTAAATTTAAGGAAAAGGTTGTACTTTACCCTATATTATTTTATGCAAACAATAACAAACAATCAAAGATATAATATTATATTATTTTCTTGTATAATTATACACAAGATTAAATTTTCATTATTCTATTATATATATTATCATATTGATGTATTATAGACTATCAACTAATAAGGTATTGATTTAATGGAAAGCATATTATTCCAAGCAAGCTTTACTTGTTAATAAGTAAAGGTTCAAATCTTGGAGATGATACTTATTGTAAGGGGAGAAATCTATTAATACTATAACTCTCAAATTGGTTTGACACTATCAATATAAATAAATTTTACATTATTTAATAATTCATAATTTTTTTAGTAATGTTATTTAAATGTCTATTATTCAATTTAATCACTTTTTTTCCAAATTAGAAAAATAATTTTTTTAACTTATAAAAGAAAGGATAAAGTCAATGGCTTTTGTATTTTTTAATTGAAAAGTAATGTGAAAGGGAAGTGAATACATAATGTAAATAGTATTAATCATATCCTTTCACAACCCAAAATTAACATTATCACTATTAATAAATTAATAAGATAATTAAAATTCAAAAAAAAATAAAATTTAAATGACCATAACCAAAAATAGAATAAAAAAAAGAATTTTGGAAATGACATTTATTAAAAGAGAGAAATTTGTTAATACTCTAACTCTTGAACTGGTTTGACATTATCAGTATAAATGAAATTTACATTATTACTTCTCATTTAAACTTGAGTAATAAATTAATAAGTTAATTAAAATCTAAATAAGTTTAAAATTTAAATGATCATAACTAAAAATTTAAATGAAAAGAATCTTGAAGATGACACTTATTAGAAGGAGAGAAATCCATTAATACTTTAACTCTCGAATTGGTTTGACATTGTCATTATTAAATAATTTTACATTATTGTTGTCATTTATTCTTGATTAATAAAACTCAAAAGTTATCTAATAATTCATAAAATTTTGAATAATATTATTTGCACTCTTATTTATTCACTTTCGTCTCACTTTTTTTTAATTAGAAAAATACTTATTTTAACTTGTAAAAGGAAGGGATGAGTTAACACCTTTTTTTTTATTTGAAAAGTAGTGTGAAAGAATAGTGAAGACATGAAAATGTAAATAGTATTAATCCTATCACTTTACAGCCTAAAACTAACATGATCACTATCAATAAATTAATAAGATAATTAAAATCCAAACAAGTTTAAAATTTAAATAATCATAACCCAAAATAGAAAAGAAAAGGAACTCAGGGATGACACTTGTTGAAAAGGGGGAATTCATTAATACTCTAACTCTCAAACTAGTTTGACACTATTAGTATAAATTAATTTATATTATTCTTGGGATTTAAACTTAAGTAATAAAACTTAAAATTTTATTTAATAATTCATAAAATTTTTTAGTAATATTATTTACACTTTTATTTATTCATAAAATTTACTTACTTTTACTCGTTTATACTTTAACTCTCCAATTAGTTTGACACTATCAATATAAATCAATTTTACATAATTCTTATCATTTAAAATTCAATAATAAAAATTAAAACTTTATTTAATAATTCATAAAATTTTTAAGTAATTTTATTTGTACTTTTATTTATTCACTCTCATTTTACTTTTTTTTCCAAATTAGAAAAATACTTATTTTAACTCATAAAAGAAATAGATGAATCAATTCCTTTTTTTTTTTACAATTTAAAAAATTATATGAAGGGAGAATGAATATACGAGAATGTAAATGGCATTAATCCTATCCTGTTACTATAAATTTCAAGAAAAGATATAAAAGAAAGTAGACTCCAAGTAATAGTTTACTCTTTAGTAAGTAGTTATTGATAAAAGTTTGTTACCAACTTTAGTAATTACTCTTTATCTTTTATCTTATTCTTATCCTCATTCCTTAACATCATCACTCTATTAAATCTTCTTCTAATCACTATTTTAGTATGATAATGTCTAATATTTTAGTCTTTATCATATATTCATTAGATTCTAGATTTTTAGTGCCATAGTATTCCTTCTTGTTTTAAAACCTTATCTAGCTCCTATTGAATCTTCATTTCAATTTGATCTAAATAGGAATACTAATTTTGCTCTATAGCTCATTGCAATCTCCTTAACCTTGCCGTAAAAAGGTTTTTCCTCTTCTTTATATCACAAAAAACATCTTTATTCCTTATTGAAAGTGCATATTTTCCATGGAATAAATTGTTGTCAATTAAAACATTTATTCTCCAAGTGCTTGCTAAAAAATTAGAGAAATTATCATGTAAAATACATGTAACCTCAAATCTAAAAGGCTTATTTGTTTAATCATACTAGCCATTATACAAATCAATAAAAAAGGGATGATAGTTTAAATATACTCAAAAAAGCATTCTCACAATAGCATTATTAAATTTAACTGTCCTCAAATCATTACATAAGGCTTTATCCAATCTTTCAAAACCTAATCATAGCTATCTCTTAACAATCCATGCCATGTATACTTGGACCCCTGCTATCCCATATCTACTAAACCATGATCCTTAATCCAATTAGCAAAGCTTTAACACTTGCTAAATAAAATTGGCACTTCTCTTTTTCTCATTCACCCCAATGATATCATTGAAAATCACTGGATAGAATTCAAACATAATGAACTTGCCTTAATAAGTCAAGTACTTAAGTATAATCCTATGCTTTAACTTGATGTTGAAGACTAAGATAGTGATAGTGAGAAACTAGTAATTATTATTAAAGTCCATAACTCTAAAGTGCATAAATTGAGGAGACCAATTTAGTAAAGTTAATTTTACTTGTTTTTCATTCCATACAACCCATACCATCTTTAATAAAAAAAAAATTTAAAATAGAGTTGCCTAAAAACATTAAGAGCCTATTTAGAAGGAGATTTAGTTTTTAATCGAACAAGTACATCATGTTTATGTTTATGTTTATGCACTAGCTCTTTAGCATTTATTAAAAACTTTTTTCCTGACTTTTCTATGATTTCATACAATGATTTTATTTTTTATTAAAAAAATGGAAAAAATATTAGAACTAGAACAATCACATACCATCCATTTGCATTTCAAAAGGACACAAATTAGGATCTAGAATATCATTTAAAGTAATAATAATAATATTGTTATCCTTGAAATCCATTCTATTTGCACTATGTTTTCTATATCACCATTATTTTCTATTATCATCTTATCTAGTGGTTTAAGTGGCTAAAAATTTGTGTCATCAACTGGGATTCTTCTATTAAAATTAGTCATAGGCCTATTTTCAATTTCATATGAATGCTCTTTCACTTAGCTAAACCTGTCTTACACTTCTTTTTCATTAGAGTTCATATCCAAAATAACCCTCTGTATAGAAACTCAAGAAGCTGAGCTTGGGCTGTTATCATTTTCTATAGTTTTACTAGGGACTTCTTCCTTATTAATTACATTAGTACTGCTTATCTAACCTTGCATTTTAATAAATTTGTTTTTAAACTTCCCATTAGTTTTCTTATAAGCTAAAGTTCAATCACCTCCAATATTGACTTTAATAATCCTAACCTAGCCAACCACATAAACATTTGAATTTGTTTTAAACATTGGATTATTCAAAGTAGCAAATCTAGAGCCATTTTTAATTGTACTCTCCACTAACTTCTTCTTACTCACCTTATTGTTAAGTGCCTTGTGAGATTCCTTCCCTTTCGTCCCTCTTCTTTAGCTTTAGATAACCATCTAGTCCCTAAACTTTATACAAGGTTATTGATGTTATTTGGTCACTTTATTAAAAAGTTCTTTATTTTAGGTCTTATTATTTTTAATAGTAACATTCTTGTCATTCATATTACTTATATTCTTGGCTTGAACTTGATCAATTTTTATAAGACAACTTTCCATATAATGGTCATACACTTTGCAATTAAAATAAATGAAATGCATCCTTTCATCTTCTATTTTAATGTCTTCTTCTTCAATTCTAAACTTAGTAATAAATGTTTGTTCAAATCAACAATAACACATATTATAGCATATTTCGTAGTTTTTCCAATTCAGTTTCTAATTATTCTAAAGCATGTACTATCATAGTATTCTATTGTTAATTCTGAAAAATAAACTCCAACCAACACTCTATCCATTGGTGCCTTTGTTAGATTAAAATTTAGTATCCATTCTTAAACTAAAAAATAGTGATAAAAAATCATCTATGGACCTTTAATTAAAATAAATTCTCTATTAGCCATACATAAGAATTTTACTAGGTAATACCTATACTCAATATCAACAAGTTTAGAAACTTTAACTCCATACCATAATTGAATTAACTTCCTTTCTCAAAAACAAAATCCTACCTTTTTACCTAAAAGTTCAATTAGTAAACAAATTCTTAAGGACTTCTTGATTTGAATAGCTTCCTTTTCTAAAAGTCTAAAAATTAGGCAAATTTAAAAGTGGCAATGGGTCAAGTTCAAGTAGACCCAATCCAAGCCTAATTATATTCAGACTTATTAAAAAACCCTTACTCTTTATCCATTAAAAATCCATATCCATTATGGATCCAATAAAACCTGATTAAAAAATTCAAAATGGATTCATTTAGAACCATTAATACAAATATAACTTTAAACCTTTTTCACAAAAATAAAAACTTACTTTTATTGATAATAGTTACACTTAACAATTATGAATCATATCTATTTTTTATTCATATTTATTTTTATTTTGAATTATTTATATTATTTATATTTGCTTTAGAATAAATATAGATTGTATCATTATTAACTTTCTTAAATAAATGTTATATTAAGTCAACTTATAGATAATTATTTATGCTTTTATATTATAATAAGATACTCTTACATCATAGAAATTAATATTATAAAATAAAGAAAATGTTATTTTAAAGTATACTTATAATTTAATATGAATTTTAACATTTTTAATATTATTTATCGTAAATAAATTAATACAATATCTTTACATACATAATAATATTAATTTTTATATAATAATAAGTTAATTATAAAATATGTTATTTTTATATGTTTAATATAATATCCAAAAAAGATCAAAGTTATATTGAATATTTATAAGAAATAAACTTGTATATTATACAAATTAACATTAACAATTATCCTAAAAGGATCTAATAGATAGACCTAAACCCAAAATATTACGTAATGAGTCTAATTTGGATAAGATCTCTTGACTAAATATCCATCAATTTGGGTAACACTCATTAGGTATTGGTATTTTTGCCATCCTTAAGCAAATTCCACCTTCCATAACCACTTCATTGACTATGTCAATTCTACCATTTTCCTTATCTATAGATATGTCAATGGAGTTCTAATCAAACAAGGCAATCCCTTCTTCATCCTCAAAAATATTCTCAACCCCTCACTACCACCATGCCCTAATAGAATATTCTTATAACTTCATTCACTAAAATTTAATCTTTCAATATCAATAAGGCTAGCCACCATGTCATCATATTTCCATAGTCTAGAAGTGCCCACTGTTAAACTTCCACTATCCCCATTTAACTTCCTTTGTACTATGTCACAACTAATCTAATTCCTCAATCTAGTTTTGTGCAGGTGTTGTGTTGCCAAATTTTGACGTCAAGGATGCCATGAGAGAACCAATCTGTTGTGCTAAGGTTTTCATTTACTAAAGATTTTTATTAACCTATTTGTCAACAAATCTTTATATTATATATTAACCATAATATTTCTAAACTCTTATTATGATAAGTGTCATTTTCATAATTCACCACATATCAATTTGTCATTTTTTTAATGAAAAATCAATTTATCATTTTTTCTTCTCCACTTAAAAGATAATTACAAAATAAAAAAATTCCTTACATTTATTAGTCACTAACAATAAGTAATAAATGTAAAGCCACTTATTGTTCTTTTAATTTATCCTTCTAATATTAAATCTATTTTCAATAAAAATTTAAATTGAAATATCTATTTATCATTAGAATTCATAATTACCTATTTATTTAGTTCTTATAAAAATCTGCTCAGATTATATTTATGTTTTGCTTCTTTTCCCTCTTCATTCAATCACTCTAAAGCCATCATTTTATTTGCAATGGAAGTTCATCTTTATCTTTAATATTTCTAAATTCATAATTACTTAATTATTTCATTCTCATTAAAATTATTTCATTCTCATAAAAAGCTTCTTAAATTATATTTAATTTTTGTTTCTTGTCTTTCTCTATGTTTAGTCACTTCAAAGCCATCGTCTTCTCTGAAATGGAAGTTTTTATCTCTATCTTCAATATCTGTAAGTATTCTCTTTTGCTACTTTTAATCTTTTACAGTTATTCAATTTAAAGTTTCTATCATGTAAATTTCTTTCTATGATTTCTTTTATCTTTTTCTTTATACCATTGTTATTGTAGTTTGATTATTCTTTTTTTTTTTTTTTGCATTATGAGTACTTTATTTCATTAAATATCTACTTTTCAAGAAAAAATTTGTAATAGTTCTCATTAACTTAATAGACTCTTTTATGTATAAAACTGTGAAGTATATATTTTTATATAATTTATTTCATTAGTTAAAATTTTTTACTATTTTACACTTTTTAAAGGAAAAGCACAATTATGCATAATTTTGGAGGAAATTACGGAAGGAAAAGAATTGCCATATGAACATATGGATTATTAGCTATGAAATTTACAAACTTACAATTGACAATATATATGAATAGATTATTTTTTATTATCTTAAATTTATATAAAAAATATTGAGATAAACAAATATAGCATTTTCTTTTTTGAAATCTGAAAGTTATTTTATCTCTATCTTCATTTGATTTTATTTGAAAATTTTCTATTTTTTATATTTATTTGATTTAATTACAAATTTTTTTATCCTTATCTTTATCTTATTTTACATCCATTTTAAATTTTTAAACTTCAATTTATAATGTATTTTATCTTTTTCTTCATTTGATAAAATCATCCTTTGCTTTTATAAACAAATGAGCAATCCTACTTGCATTCATCAAAGAAAGCTTGAATTTAGTATTAAATAATATTTACCACTAAATACCTCAATAAATCATCTTTATTTAGTAGATTCTTATTATGGTAATTGTAATTTTTTTTTTCATTTAACAATCTAATTAATCATTTCTTTTTCTTATTATGTTCTTAAATAATTATATTGTTTTTCTTAGTTTTTTTCTCTTGGTCCTTAACATATTTTTTTTAAACTTTGACAAGGATAGATCAATTCTTCTTCCAAAAATTCATTACCTAATGCATATTTTTATTTATTTACTATTTTATATTTGTAATTATATTAAAATATTTCATATCAAAAAATTAAATTTTAATTAATATGTAGGTCATAATTTGTAAATTTTAATAAAATTCTATTGTATAAACTTATTATTTTTAAAAATTTTATTTTATATGGTAACATGATAAGTAAAAAATATATTATTGTTAAAAAATCTATTCTTATTATAAATCATGTTGTTAAATATTAAAATTAACAAATATTATTATTTTAAAAAATGATATCGAATTAATGTGATATTTAGATTTAAATTTAATTTTTTGGTAAAATAAATTTAAAATTAATTACCTACTTAAATATTAAGTAAAATGAATGGAGAGATAATTTTTTCCTCTCTTAAATTTTTTTCAGTTTTTATTTTATTATATATTATCTGTTTCAAATATCTTAGAAATGAATAGATGACCTTTTTTCTTAGAGTTATTGGCTATATATTAATAGTTTTACTTATTGTGGAAAATAGAAAATTTGTTATAATTATCGGGAACAATATAAGCATGATGTCACCTGAATTACAATTGATAACAAGAGTCAAAGGTGGACACGTCAAAGTTAAATATTCATCCATTTTCTGCCCCAAAAGAATTATCATTACGAAATTAGGAAAATTATATCTTTTTTTGAATTTTAATTTAATTATATTCCTATTACTTTATTTTCATAAATATATTATTATTTTTATTAGTATAAAATTAAAATACATAATAATGCAAAAAATGTATATTTATAAAAAGAAAAAATTAAAACTTAATTATGGAAAATTTGAAAAGGAATGTGTTAAGTCATTAAAACAGACTCAATCTTGCAAGTTTAAAATATGTATTAGAATTCATAAAAAATAAATTTGTTTTAATGTAAATTTAAAATGGCTCGATTTGGGTCAATTGAACCAAACGATCCGCTAACGAGTTCGTATTTCCTTTTTCTTTTAATATTTTAACTTTAAAACTAAACTAAAATACATGTGATCAATCTAATATTCACTCTCAGATTTAACTCTTTATCTTGCAAATTAATTCAATTTAAATAAATTATTTTAAATTAATAATTTTAAAATTAACAAATTTTTATTAGAATTTATTCAATATTGAATTATTGATGTAGATTAAAAATATATTAAATATGTGATTTTAAAATTTAGAATTATTATTTTAAGTCTAAAATTATTTTAAAAAGTTTAAACTTGTTTTTTGATTAAAAAATAGAAAAGTTCACAAATCTATGAATCTGCGGTTTACAAATTTTAAGATGTAGACTTCCATTTAAATAATCTGTAATTTTCAAAAATTAGAATTTTAAGATTTTAACTCCTATTTAAATATTTTGTAATTTTTACAAACCAACTCAATTGATTTGTTTATGTTTGATCGAGGAATGAACCGTGCGATTTGTTTATCAGCGGTAAGAGTGAGTATAATTTATCCTTCAAATCGATCTTATCCAATTTGGGCTCCAATTCAAAAACAAAAAGTTACTCTCAAGCCTCAATCGGAATTGTTTTATATTATATTATATTACAAAAACCAACCCAATTCGATTTGTTTATAATGTGCTTTCCTTAAGGAGAATAAACACATGAGAATGTAAATAGTATTTAACCTATCCTTATTACCCAAAACTAACATGATTACCATCAATAAATTAATGAGATAATTGAGATCCAAACAAATTTAAAATTTAAATGATAATAATAAAAAATAGGAAAGAAAAGAATATTGAAAATAACATTTATTGAAAAAGGAAAAATTTGTTAATACTTTAACTTTCATATTGATTTGAAACTATCAACATAAATTAATTTTATATTATTATTATAATTTAAACTCCAATAATAAAATTCAAAAGCTTATTTAATAATTTGCAATTTATTTTTAGTAATGTTATTTACACTTTCATTCATTCACCCTTGTCTTATTCTTTTTTTTAAATTAAAAAATATTTATTTTAGTTTGTGAAAAAAAAAAAAGAAGATGAGTCGATGCCTTTCTTTTCTTTTTATTATTATGTAAAGAAGAATAAATACTTGAGAATATAAATGGTATTAATCTCATCCATTTACAATCCAAAACTAATATGATCACTATCGATAAATTAATAACATAATTAAAATTCAAATAAGTTTAAAATTTAAATTACCATAACCAAAAATAGGAAAGGGAAAAACGGTGAGTGACATTCATTAAACGTTGATAAAATTATTATATATTATATATTTTAATTATATCATATATTTTTAGTTATAATCAATAAATGAAGGACATTTATCAATTTATATATTAATAATTATCTTTCATTACTAAAAACATATGATACAATTAGAACATATAATTTTTTTAAAAAAATTTGATAATTATACAGAAACCGGCAATGCTTACAAAACCAATTTGACTGATGATCTATGGTCTGTATAGAGAGGGGATCTCATAATAACGTGATATACATTTAGAAAAGAAGGGTTGTTAAGGAATTGTAGCATCTATATTGCTTTTATTTGTCGGACAAATTTATTTTTTCAGAAAATTTATTAGTTGTTGGAAGAATTTTTACTTTTGTCTGGTACCTAAATTTTCAATATTACTTCCTATTATTAATAAATGAAAAAAAATTAGCTTACTTTTAGAAATCATTTAATTTGTATAAAAATATGAGAAGTTTTATTTTTTAAAAAATCTAAAAGAATTTAGTTATTTTATTGACCATTATCTAAAAAAATTAAAGGAAATAAAAGTTCTCATAAAGTTCTCCTTTTTATAAAACATGAAGAGTTGCTTACCCATCTTTTCCTTGAGCAAGTTGTACTTCCTATCTTTATAGGTACAAAAATAAAATTATCCTCACTAAATTTAATAATTAATAACTAAAATTTATTAATATATATTATAATAATATTCAAGATGGAGTGATAATTTTATTAACATTTTTAAGAAATTCAAAATTGAATAAAATAAAATATATGAAATTATTTCATGGGAAGTATCATTTTCTCAGTATCAATTAAATAATTTTGAGTATTTTTTTAAAAATTTCATATAGAAAATTATTTCTTAAAAAATTTAACTTCTTTTTAAAACTCACTTCTTGTGCAAATCAAATGACTCCTTAAAAGCCACTCAATCATAACATTAAGGAGCTGCTTGCTTCATGTAAAACTAACTTCTTGTAGAAAATTAAATTTCTCAATAAATAAATTTTTATGTGAACTTTTCAAAAAAATATTCAAAGTAGTTCAATTAACATATAAAAAGTGACATTTTTTAAGAAGTAACTTTCTATATTTTGTTTGATTTAACTTTGAATATCCTAAAAAATATTAATAAAATGATTATTTGATTCTTAATATTATTATAATATAAATTAATAAATTTTAATTATTATTAATTAAATTTAATAAAGATAATTTTTTCATTATATATATAAATAACATAGAAAATAAAATTTATTTAGATAAGAGATAGATAAGCAACTTTCCATCTACTATAAGAAGTAGACTTGTCAACAAATTTGGTTTTCCTCAATTTTTTAAATAATTGTTAATCAAACAATTCATCTCTTTCTTATTTTTTGAAAAGTAAAACTTTTTATACTATTAAAGTTGATGAATGTGAGGATACCCATAATGAGTGATCTATATTTATTATATTTTAAATATTTAATTTATCTTTTGAATTTAAATTCAAACAAAATCAATTTTTAATAACTGATCAGGAAGTAAGAAATGGGAAAGAAAAATAATCACCCACTCCCTTTTAGAAGTAAAAAGAGAAATAAAAAGAAAAAAAGAAAAGATACAAGACATTTTTAGTTTTCCTAGAGTTAAGAAAATTTTGATCAGAGAGTTTTCTTTCATCTTCTTCTTCTCTCTACAAATATAGGGTGTGGGATTTTGGTGCAATCATTGTAGACAGAAGTCAAGAATTCCATATTAAGGTGATTCTTGACATTCGTGTAGTGGATTGCAGCATCAAGATCCTAAAAGCCAAAATCAAGTATGTATATTTTGCATTCAATTTTTAGGTTAAATGTTTGAATTTTTTTCCAACATTGGTATTAGAGTCTGGTTGGTTCTGATGTTTGCATTTCCCCAAATGAATTTAATGTCATTGAATGCAAGTATATGATGTATGAAGTTTATTGATGCATGAGATGTATTAATTATGAGATGCAGTATGATTGATACACCTGTTAAATACTGTGTATTTAAATGGCAATTTTATTTTTGGCCAGAAAGCATGCTTCTTAATTTTAATTCTTGTGATGAAAAATATTAGCCAAAATTAAATCTAAATTTATTATATGATTCTATTGTTCCTAGAATTTTTTTGTTAGGGGTGATTTTAATGTTAAAAGGATACACATAAAACATCTATAAAACATTCCCAAACATCAGAAATCCATCAAAACACCTAAATTTTCATAAAATTTATAACCTTTGAGATATTAGGTCCCCTAGAAAATTAACTTTTTAGGCCATAAAATTAGCCTAGATTTGTAGAGCATTAAATTCTAAGAAAAACCACTTTTAAATCACCTAAAACAAACCCCCAGATCAAAAGTTATGGTCAAATTATGTTTTTGGGTTGAACAGACCCGTTTGGATCACGAATTGGGTCAGGTCTGACTCACTTAACCTGGTCAAATGAAGAAGACAACTAAAACGACACATCATTTTGGGCATTGCTAAACGACACTTTATTTTGACGAAGGAGTGTTCGATCTAAACCTAAAATGACACACCATTTTGACCAGGTCAAAAACAACATGTCGTTTAACCTATCAAAAAAATTAAATATTTAAAAAAACTCCTCAACCTTGGGAGTGGTGCATGGGGCCCATTCCAATGCCCAAATGCCACATGTCATATATGGTTGGAAAGAGAAAAAAAATTCTATGCATCTGGTCGGCTTTGATGGCCGTAAAACTCATGCGCCATCACTGCGTGTGGGAAAACCATTTTTTCTATTTTTGGAAATTTTTTTTGTACAGAAACATTCTAAAGGCATGTGGGAGTGCATGTAAGCCCCTTTTGAGCCAAAATTTATCTCTAAATTTTTCTAAAAATGAGATTTATATATTAGTATAACTTTTATATATTTTTAAAGCATATATGACACTATTTTGACTTGAAAAGGTGGCAAAAATATCCTATTTTGATCATATTTTTGTGTCATTCCTTTTTGGAATAGACATGGAATAGTGGTTCAGAGAAGAATATAATCCATATAGGTTTCTGGAGAGTGTAATAGGAGAAGAACATAGAGAATCAGATTGGATTGACATTCCAAGAGACCTAAAAGAATTCATGCATACTTTATATAAAAGAAATGCATGCAAAGACACCCCAATGATAGACTTCTTGTTTGAAGTCAAAATTCTAAAAAAAAATCTTAGCCGTAAAGGAAAGGTGTTCCCCAATCACTTTTGGTTTCATACCTTGATGAATACAATTCCAAATGATAACTTCTGGATACCAATTAAAAAGATCTTATGGAAATGCAAAGACTACTCACTAGAACTCGTTAAATACCTTGACTTGGAAAGATGTATGGAAGAGTTGAGACAACAAGAAATTTGCTATTTTAAAAATAATTGGAGAAAAACAATCCTGATGTCACAATTCTAAAATATGAAGAGTACAAGACATTTTAGACATAGCATTCTACAAAAGGGACTACACTTAGAAAGTCCAATTAAAGCTATAAATGTACACAACTTCGGCCCAGCCCATTCCAAGAATCCACTAAAACTATTCAACAATTTTGAAAAAATGAAGACATTAAAACCAAAATAAAAGGCTAGAATAAAAACACTAGCTTTGAATATTTTACTTTGATGTTTTTATTTCTCTTGGTTTGATGAGATTACTTTGAGAACATTGTTGAATGTTTATTGGATCTTTTTTTTTATTTGATGGATGATCAAATATTTTTATTAAATGTACATTTATCTTTATAAAATCTTGCATTTGAGTAGGAGCTCTAGTATTATGTTTTTACTTAAAAGCAACACGAGGTACTATGTTTGTATAAGAACGATCTCGATAAGAAATAATAATAGTATTTAGGCAAACATGCGATAGAAGTATGATAAACGTAAACTTCTGACCATGAACTAAGTAATGTCATTATTGTTCTATACAAGAACTATGCAAATAACGACATTGTATACTCATAGGAAATGCTTATACATTTAACAGAATGGTCAATAAGAACATAATTGCTAAATTAAACAAGGGTGACAAGTTAAATGGGGATAACTGGGACATTTGGCATCAAAAAATATCATATATCTTAGAAGAGCAAGATGCTTTAGAAGTCCTAAACAATATCATGTTAGAACTTGAAATAGGGAACACAACTCAGCATAGAAGAGATGTTAAGGCATATGATGTTTGAAAGAAAAAGAATAGCATTGCTTGCATCACACTTTTAAATACGATGGCAGATGATCACATATGCGAATATGAGAATGTGGATTGCCTTGAAAGAAAATTTTAGTGATACTCCTGCTACCAAACTAAGAAAATTCACAATTAAATTTGACACATACAAACTTCGGCCTAATACGCCGATGAAACAACATTTACGAGAAATGTCAAATATGATCCGTGAGTTAAAAGCGGCAAGTCATGCACTTTTTAATGAGTAGCAAGTGCAAGCAGTGATTAGATCACTTCCTGCTAGTTGGAAACATATGAAGGTCAATCTAACTCACAAAGAAAGCATAGTAACCTTCGATGATGTGGCAAGACATAAAAAACTTAAAGATAAATGTCTAGAGGCTTATAGATTCTATAGACAAGTGTATATGGCTGAGGGAACAGGTCCCCCTAATTCTAAGCCTAAATTTAAGAAAGACAAAAAGTTTCAGAAGAGAAAAACTGGGCCCAATTCTCAGGGTAAGAAAACCTTCAAGAAGAAGAAGGAAAATGTGGGATAAGGAACTTTGATCTCAAAAAGATCAAATATTATGCTTGCCAAAGAATAAGCCATTTTGCTCGAGATTGCACTCAGCAAAATGAATAAAATAAGGTATTTCTGGATATTGATTTCAAATATTTTTCATATAATTCTAGTACTATTTTTCTAATATTCTAATAGAATCTAATCCTTTATGGATTTTGGATTCAGGTGCCACAGACCATATGAATAAGGATCGAGGATCCTATATAGAGTATTGTCATTTGTCAAGTCAAAGCAGGTGGCTTTATGTTAGAAATAATGCAAGGATTGAAGTCAAAGGCATTAGAACATGCAAATTGGATTTGTGTGGAGGAAAAACTTTAATCCTGCATGATGTATTTTATACACCTGACATTCGATAAAATTTAGTTTCTATTCGTTCCCTACTTAATTTTTATTTTTTAGTTAACTTTCATGATAATGTAGTTGACATCTTTAAAGATGATATATTTTATGGTTTTAGCTTTATTTCTGATGGATTTGTCATTCTAGATGTTATTAATAACACTGCTTATGATTACTTTACTACTTCCACTTCAAATTTAAATGTTAAGATGGACACCTGGCACGCTAGACTAGGACATATAAATTAAAATAGAATGATTAAACTAGCAAAAAAGGGATTGCTATGCCTAATTTCAAATTTAGAATGTCCTTGTGTGAATATTGTCTAACTGGTAAAGCAACTAGAAAACCGTTTGGAAAAGGAACTAAGGCAGAAACTCTATTACAACTAATTCATTCCGACATATGTGGTCCTTTGAGTGTGAAGGCAAGACATGGAGCTTGGTACTTCATCATTTTTACTAATGATTACTCATAATTTGGTCGTATCTATTTGATTTTACATAAGTCAGAAGCATTAGAATGTTTTAGACGTTATTTAAATGAAGTTAAAAATTAAATAGACAAGAAAGTTAAAGCATTTGGAACTGACTGTGGACGTGAATATTTATCAGAACAATTCAAAGAGCTCTGTGAAGAAAAATGGATAATAAGATAATTAACAATCCCTATCACTCCACAACAAAATGGAGTAGCTGAAAGAAGAAATAAGACTCTTCTAAACATGGTTAGATTAATGATGGCATAAGCAAATCTTCCATTTTCATATTAGAGAGATGTCATCTTGACAGCTACTTTCATACTTAACCATGTGCCCTTAAAGTCTGTTACATTCACTCCCTATGAAATATGGATAAAACCCAAGCCTGATTTGAGTATTCTCAGACCCTGGGGGTCTGCTGCGTATATTCATGATGCTTTCCATAAATATGAAAAATTAGGTCCAAGAAGGAAGAAATATATCTTTATAAGATATTCATAATTCTCTAAGGAATATGTTTTCATTAGTGAAAATGAGGATGGAACAATAACAGAACTTGAATAAAGAGATATCACATTTTTGGAAAGTGAATTTCCTAGCAAAAGAGAAATTAATCGAACTATATCCTTTTATAAGTTACAGGATCAAATGGATAATAATATTAAATCCTATCCATCTTATCCAAGTAGAAGCTCTCAAAGAATACCTACTGATCCAAGTGGGAGCTTTGAGAGAATGAGTGAAAATCCTATATTAAGAAAAAATATGGTGCAAGAAACCCCATTACAAAAAAGTAAGAGAGGAAGTGTACTTAAAAGATTCTTTTCAATTGAAGGATCAGCTCTTATGAAACTCCTCAAGATGAAGAAGAGCCAATAATAGTTCAAGAGGCTCTAAGTTCTCCTGTTAAGGAATATTGGAAAAAAGCAATGGAGGAAGAAATAGACTTAATGAAAACTAACCAAGTTTAGGAACTAGTTAACCTACCATCTGGTCAAAAGGAAATTGGAAACAAATAGGTTCTCAAAATTAAAAGAAATGTAGATGAATCAATTGAAAAATATAAAACTCGACTAGTTGTAAAGGGGTATACAGAATAGGAAGGAATAGATTATGAGGATACATTCTTGCTTATTGTACGTTTTAATTCAATAAGATTACTCCTAGCCATAGTAGCATATTTAGATTTAGAATTACATCAAATGGATGTAAAAAC
The DNA here is from genome assembly GCA_020226215.1 of Sindora glabra. Taxonomy (NCBI): domain Eukaryota; kingdom Viridiplantae; phylum Streptophyta; class Magnoliopsida; order Fabales; family Fabaceae; genus Sindora; species Sindora glabra. Next base: position 36,596,864 of record CM035228.1, on the reverse strand, counting down.
CACTTTTCTCAGTGGAAAACTGGGTGAAGAAATCTACATGGAATAACCAGTTAGTTGCATACAAAAAGGAGAAAAAAATTTATGGACTCAAATAATCATCCAGATAATGATATTTAAGGTTTCATCGAGCGATAACCTCATATGACTTCCAAGTGATTGAAGAAGTCCATTATGTTTATATTAAGCGGCATGAGGACAATCTTGTGATATCATCCTTTTATGTGGATGATATACTATTAGGTAGGAATAATATGAATTCAATTATGGCTATTAAGAAATGGCTATCCCCGAACTTTGAAATGAAAGATATGGGTGAAGCAAATTACATTCTTGGAGTCAAAATCTTTAGGGATCGCTCCAAGAAACTTATTTCTCTTTCTCAAGAAAATTATATATAGAGAATTCTTGAGAAATTTAATATAAAAGATTACAAACCCATGGATACCTCTAGAAATAAGAGTAAACCATTGAGTCAAGAAATGTGCCCTTAAAATGAATCTAAAAAGAAATCAATTGACAAAGTTCCTTATTCTAGTGCGGTAGGAAGTCTACTGTACACAATGATGTGTACAAGACTAGATATTTGCCATGCGGTTGGACTCGTAAGCAGATACCAGTCAAACCTTGGATAGAAATATTGGAAAGCTATCAATAGGATATTGAGATATTTAAAAGGCACTATCGACTATGCGTTATGCTATCAAAGAGATGATCAATGCTTAGTTGGATATTCTGATGCGGATTAGACAAAAGACCTGGATGAGAGAAAATCCATATCGGGCTACTCATTCTTGCTAAACAATGGTGCCATATCATGGTGTAGCAAGAAGTAGACATGCATCACATTATTAACAATGGAAGCAGAGTTTGTGGCATGTTCTACAACGATACAAGAGGCAATATGGCTAAAAAGATTTATAGAACATATGGGGATTTGTGGCGAGAATTTAAATCCCATCTTGATATATTGTGATAGTCAGGCAACCATCACTTATACGAAGGATCCAAAGTACTATAGTAAAACTAACCATATAAACATAAAGTATCACTTTGTGAGAGATACAATAGCGCAGAAGAAGGTCACCATTCAACACATTCCTATATAAAAGATGATAGCATATCCTTTTACCAAGGCTATACCTAGAGATGTATATATTAAGCATGTAAAATCTCTTAATATGCATAGAATATAATTGAACATTTTTGAAATTGAAATGAATAAAATATGTTTTTTCATTCAATTACAAGTGTTAATATATGTGTATGAGTATACAAATGTCTAGTATGTTGTACAAGTTGATAAGGTTGGTTCTCTCACATGAACAATCACCTCCAACACTCATGAGGAGTGGGCGGAGGTGAGATATGTGTTCACTAACATAACTATGAGAAAAGTTGTGTTTTTGGTAGAGAAGTAATGCAAAAATTAAATATATTGCCTCAAAGAAGTAAAGTTGAGATGAGATTCGAAATACAAATATGGATTGAATTGTGGAATCTCCCAGCTTCCACAATACTTGTAGCCAGACAATGAATTCTTCACATACTGCTATTAAAAGGAGTCAAACGATGTGGAAGAATTCAGGTTAGGTATTGTGTACACTTGAACTAAAGTTTGTACAATATTATTAATAAAATCGACATGCGCCTTTATGCTAAAAGGGGAACACCATAACATGTGATTCATACCATATGTGCATGAAGAACTGCAAATGGGAAGGAAGTGAAATATCCCTGATTTATTATTATGTGAGTCCCATAAAAGAAAATTTCTTTTTAAAGATACCTTTTGACTTTAATGATATCATAGAGAAATGATACAGTGCTCACTACCTTAGTATATATCGTATGATTATGATATATACGGTCTAAAGGATAAAATATTAGGAAAGTAGTTGTTTCAAATCAAAGTGATATTAGGGCAAAAGGAAGATTTTTCGATATATACACGATTATGCTAGTGTCTGAGACATGTCTATTATGAAGTTAATTTTGGTAACATCATAAGCGTGGACGCTATGCATATGTGAATGGCAATCTGAGCTTATAGTAAAGCTTGTGAGGGATTAGATTAGCAAGTGAAAAGTGTATATGAGAAAATTTAGGGCATTTGAGGCATAATATAAATAACTAGAAGTAAGGTTATCTTGTGCTAGTTCTATATAAGAATTTCTAATACAAGAACACTAAGATAACGTCATGCCTACGCGGTCATGATAATGCACCGAGTATGAAAATTATGAAGAAAGAAGAAGATTATTTGATGTGGCTCATCTTATTATGTATGAGTGGGAGATGATGAGTGTGGGGATACCCATAATGGGTAATCCACATTTATCATATTTTAAATATTTATTTAATTAAAATAAATATTTAATTTATCTTTTGAATTTAAATTCAAACAAAATTAGTTTTTAGTAACTGATCAGGGAGTAAGAAATGAGAGAGAGAAATAACTACCCACTCCCCTTCAGAAATAAAAAGAAAAAGAAAAAAAGGAAAGATACAAGACATTTTCAATTTTCTTAGAGTCAAGAAAAATTTCATTACAGAGTTTTCTTTCATCTTCTTTTTCTTCTCTTTACAAATATAGTGTGTGGGGTTTTGGTACAATCGTTGTGGATAGAAACTAAGAATTCTATATTAAAGGTAATTCTTGACATTCGTGTAGTGGATTGCAGCATTAGAACCCTAAAAGCCAAAATTAAGTATGTATATTCCACATTCAATTTTTTGGTTAAATGTTTAAATTTTTTTCCAACAAAAGAAAATCATATTATCTCTAAAATTGCTAATTTGTTAAATAAAGAATAATGATAAAAATGTTTTGGTAGGAATTAAAAATTTTTCTTCATATTACACTACATTGGAAATAAAATAACGGACAATTCTATAATATCTAGACTAAAAATTTAGATATAGATATCTTAATTAACAATAATTATAATTTTTTACTACTTATACTATTTTGTAGTGCTTGCATTATTTATTATTTAAATAAAATAGTAAAATAAAATTCTCCTTTTACTTCACTTATTTTTTATATTTGGTAATTACACACCATAACAAATTAGATATATTTTTTTCTTTTTTATTTTCCTCAAATACGATACACAATTTTCTTTCTTAGTTCATATTTTACCAAATGTTAGTTGGTTTGTGATATAAAAAAATCATAAAAATATAATTATTTAGTAATATTAATATTTGAATTTCATGTATTCTATTATTAATGAAAAAAATTTCTATAAAAGGTGTATGTTATTAAAAAAAAAAGTAAACATGATCATAAATTATTATTTTTAGCAAAAGTAATTTAATAATTTTAATAATGTAAAATACATGATAAATAATAGTGTAAAATTATTTTCTTTATAAAATCAATAAATCAATTTAAATTCTAAGAACTAAAAATAAATTTACTCAATAAAATTTTTTACTCTAACATATTAAAATAATGTAACAAAATTTTGTAATATCACTTACTATATTATTGAAAATTGCTGTAATTTTTCTAAATCTAATAAAATATTTAGTTATTTTTATTTTTTTAATGACTTAACTTCTTGTTCATTGATAACATTAAAAATATATTATATGGTTAATGTAAACTTTTATAAAAATAAGTTTAGAAAATAGGATAGAAGGATAGAAAGTAAAAATGAGAGTATGAGCTCTTTATATCCAAAATGATATTTAAAGTTTAGTTGATAGGCTATTAATAGTGATTGACAATGTAAAATTTTATGAAATAAATTAAATTAATTTTTAATTAAAATAATTATTAAAAAGTATTCTTATCCTAATATACGACTTTATATAATATCTATTTAATTGAATTTACTTTTTTCATAAATTTATATTTGATTAAATATTTTATATCTATGTTTTTAAACGATTGTGATATTTATTAAATATTTCACTAGAGAAGAACTTGTTTAGTAAATAAATAAATTTAAAATTAAATAAAAATTAAAATAATGTTTAAATGAAGATATACATATAATGATTTTATTTTTATCTAATTAATACTATACTAATTAATATATTTATAATTACTTTTATATGTCAATAATATTTTTCATAAAATAAATTATTTGTATTAATATAATATGATAATTATATGATTATTCATGATTATATAATAAAATATAAAATAGACATGAATTTTAATTTTTATAGAAATCAATTAAATTCAATTTTTTATTAGTGTGTTGGATAATTTTTTAATGTATTGAATAAAATTCAAATTATATACTAAAAAATCAAGTTAAATGCCTTTTTAGTGATATAAAAATAATTACTTCTAATTTTTATTAAAAATAAAATAAAAATAAAAAATAAATGATTCAAGTTATAACATTTTAAAAATATAATAATTATAACTTTAAAAATAATAATTAATCATTATATTTACTCTAAATATAATTTACCTTTCTTTTTTTTAAAAAAAAAAATGAGGCTCGGGAGAAGGCTCATATATGAAAAATAAAATACAAGATTCCCTTACCAACTCCATTGATCTTAAGATTATTATAAAAACTAATTATATTTATTAAAATAATAAATATTTTATTTGATATTTAATAATATTTTAAGAAATATGTTTATATTTTTAAATTATATTAATATTTGATTCAAATATAACAAAAAATGTTAAAACTTTCCTCCAATTTCAATAAGTGAAGTAAAGATTTGAATAAATAGACAACATATAATAAAACATGAAAAAATTTATCAATAAGATATTATAGATATCTTTATAGTATAACTAGTTAAATAAATTTTCAATCAAACTATTACAATTCTTGACTTTAGTGATAAAAAAATTAAATTATTTAAAATTTATCATTTATTTAAAATATTTATATCTCATCTTCTGCTTTCGATACGAAAGAACTATCCTATAATAATTGCACCGTGCGTACAAAAACGAAAAAGATAATATCACACCAACGGCAAATTATGCTTAATAGTTTTACTTGTAGAAAATAGAAAATTTGTTACAATTATCGGGAACAATATTAGCATAATATCACCAGGATTACGATTGATAACAAGAGTCCAATGTGGACATGTCAGAGTTAAGTATTCATCAATTTTTTTCCCAAAAAGAATTATCATTACGAAATTAGGAAAATTACTTCTATTTTTTGAAATTTAATTTAATTATATGTATATTAATTTATTTTTATAAATATATTATTATTATTATTATTTTATTATTCATATAAATTTAAAATAGGTGAATAACGCAAAAAAATGGATATCTATAAAAGGAAAAAAGTTAAAACACAGCTATGTTAAAAGCAGTTTGGAGAGCAATTGAAGGAGACTTAAACCTGCGTATTCAAAATCAACATAAAATGCGAGTTCATTTAAATGTAAATTTAGAATGGCCAGCTCACATCGACTAGACTAAACAGTATTTCTTTTCTTTTATTTGTAAATATTTTTTTTAAATTAAACTAATATATTACGTAAATCTTAATTCAATTAATTTAATATTTATTCTCAAATTTAATTTATTATTTTTTAAGTTAATTTAATTTAAATAAATTATTTTTAAATTAATAATTTTATTTTTAAACTAATAATTTTAAAATTAATAAATTTTTAATATAATTTATTTAATATTAAATTATTGATATAAATCAAAATATATTAATTATATAATTTTAAAATTTATAATTATTATTTTAAATTTAAAATTATTTTAAAATTGTTAAATTTTCTTTTTTTTAAAAAATTGATCTACGAATTTGAAATTTATAAACTTTAAAATTCGAACTTTCATCTATATAATCTGTAATTTTTACGAATCAAATTCGATACGTTTCGTTCATGATCTATTTATGGAGGAACAGACCGTACAATTCGTTTAACAGCCATGATCGAGTATTCGAGTGTAGTTTACCCTTCAAATTGATCTTATCCAATTTCGAGCTCCAATTCAAAAATAAAATGTCACTCCATAAGCAACCTACGAGATAGGCTCACGACCCCGGGCGAGTTTATCTCTGGTATTTTCATGAAAAATCCATCCATCCCACACTCAAACCAAGGTAACTGAATTTCTATTGCTGTCGCCAAAGAAGGTGAGAAAAAAGCGACTCTCGTTGTGGGGCAGAGATCCAAAAAAGAGCATTCAAAAGCAAAAGTTAAGGAGTAGAAAGATGGCTGGTGCCATAAAAGCCGCGATTGGAGATGTAGTTTTGACTTTTGTGTGGGTCTTCTGCGCGTCGTTGCTGGGGTTAGCGACAAACGCCATTACGGCAGCACTCGGTGTTCAGTATCTGAATTTCAATGGCTTCCCTTACCCTTCAATTTTGATCACCACTTTTCTCCTTTTCGTACTCTTTTTCGTCTCCACCATTATCGGCAATGCCCTTGGTGGTGCCAGTTTTAATCCCACTGGCTTAGCCTCTTTCTACGCTGCTGGTGTTGGCTCCGACACTCTTTTCTCCATGGCTCTTCGTTTCCCTGCTCAGGTTCTATTTAAGCTCGATACTTTTATGTCAAAGATTGAATTTTTTTTTTCTGCTTATTGTTTTTGGATGATTTTGGATGTACCCTTTTGTGACTTCTTCTATTTGTTCATTTTCGGGTGATAGGATGTGTTCATCACCTCATTTATTCAATTTTGGATAGAATTTTTGTAAATATTGTTCCCTCATATAGGAACCGTCTGGGAAATTTAGATGAGATCAATGTAGATTAATTGTTACTGTTCCATTTCATCAATAGGCACTTGGTGCTGTGGGTGCTACTCTGGTAATTATGGAGGTGACGCCGCCAAAATACAAGCATATGATCGAAGGGCCTTCTCTGAAAGTTGACTTGCACACTGGAGCTATTGCTGAAGGGGTTCTCACATTTCTGATGACTTCTGCCGCCCTCTACATCATATTGAGGGGTCCTCGTAGTGGGCTGTTGAAGACTTGGTTACTGTCCGTGTCAACCGTAGCATTGGTCATGGCTGGTTCTGCATACACTGGTCCCTCCATGAATCCTGCCAATGTGAGTGATTTCTTCTTTGGCTTTTTATTGTCGTACTTCTTTTTTGATTTTCTGCCCGCCTTATGTATGACATGCAGCTTCAGTTTCATAGTTTACAGAAATTCCTTTTATGTATGTCCGGCCAGGGCTTGTGCTGGTACCTCCCTGTCCCGACCGTAACCTTCTTTTCCTGCTATTCTATGATTTGCTTTCCTTAAGGTTCTAATGCCATTATATAATTTGCTTTGCTTTAGCAAACCCTGTGTGCATAGATGATGCTTCCTTTCCTTTGTTATTCTATGAATAAAAACTACCCAACCTGCAGAAAAATAGAGTCATTGAGAGTTTTTATTTTATGTGACATTTTTTTAAACAAGAAAAAAATTCTCAGTATTTTTAGATTAGGTTAATGTTTAGAGAAAAACATTTTTGATACATTGATGCATGTTTTAGTTTGTAGCAATTTAAGTCTTACGTTAAGTTGGTGCTTGATTTGCGATTTGCTGATTGTAACTAAGGAGAAGAGTTGACGAAATTGTAGGAGGAATACTGAAGTTAGAATTAGAATTAAAATTTGTAACGGAAAAATTAAAGTCACTGTTTCTATAATAGAACCTCCATCTTTACTGCCACAATCAGTGTGGGTGGAGCGAAACAATCATCCATGTCCTAAAATGACTTGCAGAGATTGACATGAAAGTGCTGAGTGACACATAGATACAAATTATGATCACAGAGTGCTCAATCCATAAAATTAGAACTTGAGAGAATAAATTGAGCAAACACTCATCTTTAATGTACCAACATTAGTTCTTTAGCTTTTAAAATCGATGTACAACATCATGCCTTTTCAGTGTGAAGTAGTGGCTAATTCAAGTAACTGAGATAGTTGATGGAAATCGGTAGTTTAAAAAGGAGAAAACCTGAGGGGAGGGATGGAATGATTTTTCCACTTCTCTTATCTGTCTGAAAAGAGATTCAAAACACAAAGATAACCATGAAGCCATTGAAAATTTCCTTTCTCAGAGGGAGGAAGATGGAACGAAGAGGTTCTATGTATCCCAGTATTTGGGGTCTGTGGGTGTGAAGAAATGCAAGGACTTTGAGAGATAAAGTTCTGTCGTAGCATCTTTTATGGGACAAAGGTGTATATTGGGATTGTGTCTTGTTTAGCTAATAGCATGGGCAGAGGAGTCTCAATAGGGGATATGCAAAGAGATTGGTTCCCTATGCTTGATGAATTTCTTATGTTTTCCACTTATTTTTGTTTTTTAGTTCTGTTTGAAGAGGATATTTTCTCTATTTTGTATTCTTCACCCCTCCTATCTAATAAAGTTCTTTACTGGCAAAAAATCCTCCCTCGGTCCCTCCATATGCTTTATTCATCATACTGGTCAATCAATGGCAGCATAAGCTGTTGTCTTTATCATTCCACTTCCTTCCTTTCTGTGATTCTGTTTACTTCTGCATGCAAACATAATCAAGCTTAACTTTCTGTTTCTGCAATGTGTCCTGGTATATTTATTTTTGAGGCTAAAATAATTGGGGACCATAATTTTGGAAGCTTATTTATGGCATTCACCTGGCTATTAAGTTTCAAAGGTGTCAGAAAGGAATTAGTGGCCATTATCAGATGATAAGTTATTTTGAACGATTAGTGTATGATTGGTAACTAAATGTGTCGGAAGCCATCTCAAGTTCTCTTGGAAAGTTGCATAAAGGCTTCTTGGTGTTTGTATGGAAAACTTCCAAATTATAGTTATAATCATCTGCATGTTCTTCCTTTGCCTCGACCATTTTTGTCTTTGTTTTAAACATTGGAATTTGGCATACTATTCAATTGAGGTAGGCAACTCTTATTGAAGGGAGATGTGAGAGATGACAAGTTGCAAGGGAATTTATGAAATATTCAGGGCTTATTCTAATTTTGGTGGATTCTGTTTTTCTTTGGATTGATGAATTGAGATCATATAAATTTTTCCTGTGTGTGTGTGTGTGTGTGTGAGAGAGAGAGAGAGAGAGAGAGAGAGAAGGGGGGGAGTGGGGGATTCTGGGTTCTTTTTAAAGAACATAAATGAGATTGAGGATAGAATAAGGAATAGATGCTTAAATGGGAAAATGTTTTTCAAGAGAAATTAGCACTACCATAGAAAATGAAATCAACTTTCTTTGGATTCTTTAAACCTAAGAAATTAACTTGCATGTTTGTTATGGGTACCCTGCTATGCTATTGACATTCCTGTAAGTTGTTAGGATGTAGTTACTCTTGAAGGAAAATATAACATCTGTTCAAGCGTTGCATTCTCTCACACAACAAAATTATTCTGTCTCCAAATTAAGTTAAGACTAGGAAATTAAGCTGCCTGTTTGTTATGTGTACCTTGCTATGCCATCAACATTCCTATAAGCTGTTCGGATGAAGTAGTTATTCTTGGAGGAAAATGAAACATCTGTTCAAGCACAGTACTCTCTCCTACGAAAACCAAATTATTCTGTCTCCTCCCTCCCACCAGGAAGGAGGAAGGCAGCTATTTCGAGTTATTACATTATTTACTCCAAATCACATTGAATTAATTGTTTAGTCCTGTTTGTAATATTATTTTTCGTTTAACTGTCATATTGGTCTGAGTTTATGCGCCAATACCTTCAGCTATTTAACAGTGAAGAGAAGAGTGTGATATCATGGGTTTGTGATTCACCAGCTGTTTAAATGGCTCTTTTGTTGATATTCAAGTACTGACCTTCCTTTCTTTCCTTGCCAGTCATGCAGTGATCTTAAGAAATCTTTTCAACCTCATTTTGTTTGCTTTTAATAGAAAAATTAACTGAGTTATTCCCATCTTTGATCACTCAATATGAGTGGTTGCTCAGTATGAACATCTTGCCTACAGCTTTGATCATTTGATTTGATCTAGATCAATATGGTTGAACAATTACTGGAAAACCAGGCCAATCCCTTCTTTAAATCCGGGAAAAAAAAATGATAAGCAGCATTCAAATCTTGGAAGAGCTGACTTTACAATAATTCCTTTCTATAGTCTCTATCTGGGAAACCGATAACGTTTTAGATCGGGTTGCTAAAAATATTGAAGAAAAAAAAGACATGTAAAGCCTTTGGCCTAGTTCTATAGTATTTGGTTGATATTAAAAAAAAAAAAAAAGGAAGGTATATATTGAGCCATTAGAATCTTTTCCTTTCATTTGAAGCAATAGACCGAGGTTGGTCTTCCTAAGCATCAGATAGAAGTTACATTTAGCTTTATTGATAGTCATTCTATAAATCAACAGAGAAGTCCCGTCCAGATCTTAGTAAACTTCAACCAGTTCGGTTAAAAATGTCAACTTAGCTATGCTTTATTGAGTTTCTTGCGTGAAGGGAAACTTGTTTTTGCTGTCTCTTACGAGCACCAACGCCTCAGGCTTAAAGTGAATAAACCTGATATTGTCTCGAAATACTAAACATAGTCAATTTAGCATTAGTCCTTGCCGTTCACTCATTGCCTTGTAGCTTTCTTCTTTGAAATACCAAAATATTATCTTCTTTGTTGTGCTTCCTATAAATATGGATCCCTTAATTTCAAAAAAAAAAAAAAATGGCGTTGTGAATTTAGAAAGGAGATAAATAAAAGAAATCCCTTTTATAATTAAATGTCGGGCCTCAAATAACAAAAAAAACTATAAATTCTAGGATAGAAGATTGTGACTTTATCTTTCTAAAGTTACACAAAATCGATAAGGAGACCCAAATCCACTTCCTATGCTTCTTGTCTGCATTGATGTACATAATCTGCTACTCCATTTTTCAATGTCTGCTCTCTTTTACATATCAACTCAATAATTTGTTATCTTTGTAGGCCTTTGGTTGGGCATACTTGGGTAATTGGCACAACACATGGGACCAATTCTATGTTTACTGGATCTGTCCCTTTATCGGAGCCATCGCTGCTGCTTGGCTGTTCCGTGCCATGTTCCCGCCACGGGTGGTGAAACAGAAGAAAGCGTGAAGAGGCATGCTAGATTTCATCTTTTATGTTAGCTGATAAATGTCATTCTAGTACAACATCAACCTTTTATCATGTTAAGATTAGATTTGCAAAGATGTACTTAGCTTATTCTGAACTCAAATTTGGCGTATAAGGCTATCAATTGAATCAAGTAGCATATGTATGGTGAATACAGAGATTGGCCATTTAACAAGAAATGTTGGAAAATCTTTATTAGAACTTTCTGTGCGTGTATACTACTATGCAGTTATGTGTCAACTTTTCTCTCTCTCCAAATGCGAACTTTGTGTATAGCTGCTTTCATAAATATACCACGGATTACCTAAATTTAGTATTATTTGATTATTTTGGTATTATTTTCACTTGTGAATAAAGAAAACTCTAGTGCATTATAAATTTTTACCTTGTAGAAAGTAGATAAGATAAAAATTCATTGGTAATGGATATAATATAAGTGCAGATTAAGATACACCACTATATTATGAATCAGTAACCTAAAATCATTAAATTTTATTTAATCTACACAAATTAATAAATCGAAGCTATTGAGTTCAGTGGTGCATTATTATTATGATGCATGGAAGTCTGTTCCTATGTTATAAGCAATGTCAAACAACAGAGGAATGGATATATTTTAAGTGAATCTTCAAAAAACAAGAGGAGCAGAGTCCGAGCACAACAGAAGGACCAGACGACATATTTCACATAAACATGATGTCCAGGCACATCAATATATAAATGGATTCGCATCAAGAGTTGTCCATCTATTTTCCCATTGAAGTTATTTTCTACCAGAAAATTTGAGGCTTCTATATGCTTCTTGCTTCATATTTTCCAACCATATCTCTTCAGCTGTGTCCTTGCATACCAAGCATCTCATCCAGCCGTTTCAATCTTTCCAATCCCTCACTAACCAAGAAACGGATCCTTTGCCTATCATTACAGCTGCGGTTATTTTCCATCTCTTGTCTTATTGTCTGTCTCAACTCAACTGTACAGTCAATTGTAACTCAGATAATATCATAACTTTCTCATTTACATCAATTTTATAATTTCATCTCCACTTTTTACATTTGAATATTATTTTATAACATTTTATTAATTCTTATTGGCCATTTTAAATTTAGAAAGTAGTTGCCTTTGACAAAATATTTTCTCACAAAAGTAACTTGTAATATACATTTCGAAACATAAAAGACACTCTTCCAAAAGGAATTCTGTTACAACTTTTTAACTTGGTTCTTAAAAAAGTGCAAAAGTATTTATGTGCATCAGTTATCTGCACTACAAATATAGATACAAAGTAAGAATGCAATTACAAAAGAAAACTTTATTCTTAACAATCCTGATGATATGATAAAAGAAACAATAGTACTAATTATTTTCATTCAGAAACTCAATCAAGTCCAATTGTGCATGTTTTCACACAAGAAAAAGCTGCTTAAAAATGTATGTCTCACTCACTCTCAGGCATTTCTTTTTAATCTTCTAAATGAGAAACTAATGTGCATATTCTTCCCATCGCAAAAGCAGGCTAGTAGGCGTCTCTGTACAGGGTACATATCAGGTATTAGTATGCTTTGGATACTTCATGATAAGTACCAAATACATATTTATTTAAAAATTTAAAAATTAAAAATTGGGTACTCAAAGGGTACATATTTCTTGTGATGAATTCATAATGTAAATTATGAAATTAATACTCTTAAAATATAAAGATATTCTTTGCTTTACTTTTAACTTTTATATTTGACAGTATCTTCATAAATTATAACAACTTTCATAATAATTTGATGATGGTTCATGTTATGTATTATAATGTTATAATTTTTTTCCAATGTTAATTTTAATCACATATATAAATAGTATTTTTTAGTTTTTATATTATATATTTTGTCATACCTGTACCTTAATTTTTTAGAAAAATGTTGCACCACCATAATGTTGCACCAACGTATCCGTATCATACCGGATACAATACTTTTACATACCCATATCTGTTTAACATAGCTGACCAGGTATCCAGCAAGCTATGATGATGAAAACAATGTATGCCCATTAATCACTGTAACTGTAGTTCATATGCTATACAGTACCGGCAAATAAAAAGTGTGACATACGCATAGCATGGCATGAATGTATCAATTGAAATTATTCTTTCCGTTATGTCAGTCTCAATTATTTTTTCAGAAATATATTCTCATGAATCTAGATTTAACTTTTACTCTAAGATCACAATCATTACTTATCAAATATATCCGTTGATTGAATCTTATGTAGGTGAATCTAATAGATTAACTGCTTTTGCTATCACAAAGAAGTAAAAAGGAAAATATTCACCTCTAGCATCACTAGGTACTCGCCGAGCAGTTCTTAAAGCTTGTCTATAAAGCTTCAATACTCTAGTACGGAGAAGAAAGTCCTGCAAATCCATGGGGAAAACCATAGACTATCTCTCTAAACAGCAGCTTCAAATAAATCAGTAGCACCAATCAGATAATTGGGGTGGAAACACCTGCAAACAAAAATTTAGAATAAAACTGATATCAAGAATAACCACCAACCCCTTGAACGTGCTATATATATAACTCATTAACAATCTCTGTGCATTGTCACCTAACAGTTAAGAATGACAAAGGCACGCAGTTGGCACAATGTTGGGTTACAATTTAGCGCTTGAGAAATTGAGGACAAAAATCCAACTTGCCCAAGCAGTTCAATTGTGGATTCAATTCATGCGAAAAGCCTAAACACCACCAACTTAGACTCTACATGACAACCTACAAGTTCAGATAGTTACTTCAAAATCAAACGAGCTTTTATTTTTTTCTTTTTCTTCTTTTAATTACAATATAACTATATTCTTAGCAACTTCTCACAAACAGTTGGTGTGCTTTCAACCTTTTTAGCCGGATGTACCAAGCACAGAAAACAAACAAAATCTTCAAAGGAAGGAGAAAAGAGAATGGCTAAGGTTTCAAATTTTATAGATTCAAATAGAAGCCCCGTCATCCATTCCGTTGAGACGGACATCTAGTAGTAAAAGAAAGTTCGGATAAAGGGAGAGAAGGAGAAATCAGACAGAGATATGGATGTTTTTCCTCTTTATTGATTTTTGAACGAGGAGAGCTTTGCTTACTGTTGATGGAGACACAATATTGAGATAGCGTCACTCTACCGGAGGTGCTCGGCAACGACAATCAAACCAGAAATACGTTCTACACTGAATGCTGGCGGCCGAATTGTTCTCTAATCCAATGTATTTCTCTCCGTCATCTACTTTGGGCTCCGTTTGCTCACCCCATATCCCGTTTTACCGATTAGTGAATTAGCTAATAATTAATTATATTAATTAATTTAATTAATAATATTAAATATTTAATATATAATAAAATTTATTATTTATATATAAATAGTATATAAGAGAATAAATATATTTTATAATTTATTTATATATATATATATGTATGTGTATGGTTATATCTAGTTAAAAAGCCCATGTGATACACCGATTTATATTAATTTTTAATGTTAAATTATCACATGCTAAAAATATATTATTTATTTATTAAAAATAATTTAAATATATTAAAAGCTTAATATAAAATATATATTAATGATTGAATTAGTTGATTAATGTTTATATTTATCGATAAAAGAATATAAAAATTATAATAAAATTTATTTAAATTTTATAATTTTTTATATTAATTTCTAAGTATTATATCTCAAATTAAATTAAATATAGCATTAAATAAGATTTTATTAAAATTTTCAGCTTAGGTATTATTTTTATTATTTATGGTTGGAATGTTAACATTATTAAATAGAATAAACATAACACAATACAAAATATTATAAATAATTTATTAATTTAATTTAATTGAATTATATAATTACATAATAGATTTTTAAATTTTATATTATTTTATAATTTACATATTATTTCTTTTTTTCTCATCTTCATTCATGTTATTATTTAATAAAATAATAATTATTTATTGTTATGTTTATCCTAGTTTTGATTAAATAAAAAGGATCAATTATATTAAGCTCCCTAAAATCTTAGTTTAATTAAACTTATTCTCTTTTATTTTTAAAAAATATATACATTTATTTTATAAAACATTTCTACTATTATAAAATGTAACAACATTAAAAATTTTAACTATAATTTCTTCTTTGATGTTGTCCCTCATCATTCAAAGCTCATTTTTCTACATTCTTATGTTAAGAACAAAATTATTATCTCTTTTTTATATATAATTCTATTGTAATATTTGTACATAGAAATGTATAAAAATAGTCCTTTAACTATGAAAAATAATGTTAAAAAAGGAATTGTAATTAAAAAGTTAATGACATTATATTTCACAACAATAAAAATATTTTAAAGATAATAGAAGTGTATGATTTTGAAAGATAAGAAATATTGAATATAATTAAACCAAAATTCACATGATGTTAATATCATTTACTCTAAAGAAAATGTGTAAAATAATTATTTCAAATGAATAAAATTTATCTAGTCTATCAAGTGTATGACATATAAAACAATTTTCATATTCTAGATTTTGTTTTTTCTAATGGTATTTCATCTTCAAGTTTAACTTTTAATAAATTTTAAACATTCTTATCACAAATTTCTTAGATATGATTTATTAAAGGGTTTTTTTTTTGGGGGACACTTTTAAGCATGGCCACCTTGATTTTAATGGAAACTCGATCCATTTCTACTAAATCTCCAAAGTGCAAATCCATACCATATATGAAAAAAAAATGGGAATATATATTTTACTTGGAAATTTACTGTGTGATAAATTACCTCTTAAAATTATTTTTATTATTATAAAATATAATATAAAATTTTTAAGGCAAATTCTACAGCATCCGAGGGGTTTTAGAATTTTGGGTGATGTGGACGAATGGTATTTGTTGGATGTCCATTATGTCATCCTAACTACTTGTATTTTAAAAATTCTATTATGATGGCAAGAGAAAAGTGCGAAGAAAGGCTTGTTATGTTTGCATTGGCAAAATAACCCCAAATTCAGGAAAGAATGGTCCCTGATTCATGTTAAGTAAGCATTGACAATTGCATCCCTTTGAGGAGCAGAAATAGCAAGCCCTTTTCAGAGCAGTTGTCGATGGATTGCAATGAACGATTGAGGTTCCTTTTAAGAAGGAGAAATTGCAAGCCCTCCTCGGAGTAAATGCCGATCAATTACAATGAACAATTGAGGTATGGGCAATATTCAACTAAAATTACAATTAAAGCGGCTCATTTGGCTTACCAATATCTTAACCAAAATCCAAGGAAGAAAATATGGTAGACCAAATGTTTCAAAATGGTGGTGGTAGCATGACCCTATATGAGGTTCCAAAGGAAGGCACAAGCACTCCAATAAGCAGAAAAGACTAAATCAGAAGTGATAATGCTCATAAGCAGAAAAGAAGTAAGAGTGAGTCTTGAAATGATTCTAATATATGTAGCCCTTTGCTAGATGTTATGCCTCAAGAAGAGTCACTTTCCAGAACTTGTACTATTATCATCTGAGTTGACACTTTTATTAAATATTGACAAGTTGGTCAATTGCTAATTTTGTGATGTTTTTCTCCACTATAGTGGAGTTTAGTGAAGGCAAGGATATGGCTTTAAGCATTAATCTTATCTTATTGCACCTTCATTTTCCTGAATTTAATGAGAGTTTTAGCTAATATTTAATGCACTAGAGTGGGAACGTGTAAAGCAAAATTACATGCATTAATATTCTAGCATAGGTTTCAAATGATGGTTTTTTAAGTTAAGATGTTAGATAACAGAGACCAATGACTATAACTCTGTCCATCTACACGAAAGCCAGCAACCTAACTTCACACAATTCTATGCTCAGCACCACACCTATTGCTTTGTTTTGAATTGGATTGTGACCTCAAAGCCAAAGTCAGTTATTTAGCTTCAAGACAATGCCTTTGTGCTATATGTTTTTCCGCTGGCCTTTGTTTGCTTTTTTTCCTGCTGGGATTTTGTTTCGTTCGTTTTCAAAAGTTCTCTTTCATTGAAAATAAGAGGGCTTTAAGACAACTAACTATTATTGCTGACTTGGCTAAATTTAAAATTGATTAGACAGCTTATCAAATTGTCCATTTAGGAAAAATATGAAATTTTACAAATTATTTGGACTATTATTCATATAACACAAGTGCTAACAGCTTTTGGTACTGAACAAATTATCTTCTGCCACATACCCTAGGTTCCTAAACCTTTGATTTCTAAAAAATACCATAGAATGCACCAATTCTCAAGTGTAATTCTTTTTTTAATGTTCCTTTTCATGATTAAAAGATTATTTTCTTAAATTTTTGTTTTATGAATAAAAATATAATTTTTTATATATAATTATATTTTAATATTTATATATAAAACATAGAAAAAAGTCCTCTAATGATATAATTATATTTTAATATTTATATATAAAACATAGAAAAAAGTCTTCTAATGGGAGATAATATTAGGAAAGAAGTTACAGTTAAAAAGTTAACAACATTATATTTCATAATGGTAAAAATATTTTAAAGAAAATAAAAATATATAATTTTAAAATATGAGAAATATTGAACATAATTAGATCAAATTTCACATTAAGTAATTTACCCTACACAAAACATGTAAAAAATTATTTCTAATAATTTCAAACAAATAGAATTTATTTAATCTATCAAGTAGATGACACATGAAACAATTTTCATACTCTAATTTTTTTAATGGTATTTCATATTCAAGTCTAACTTCTAATAAATTTTAAACATTTTTCTCCGAAATTTCTTAGGCATGATTTATTAAGAGAGAGAGAGAAAGAGAGATAGAGAGAAACTCTTGAGCATGTTCACATTAATTTTAAGGATCGTTTGATTCATGGAATCTTATGTTCTTGAGAAAGTACATATTCTTGAAAATATGATTCCCAAGAATGTAACATTCCTATATTTGGTTCAATATAAATATTCTTCAAAATATTTTCTTAGATTCCTAAATATGTTATATCCCCATGTTTGATTCATATATTTATATTCTTGAAAAAAAATTTAATTTTAAAAAATACCCTCATCAATTTTTATTTTATTTTATAAGGAATCATGATTTTGCTTAAAACTATATAAATAAATGCTTAAATATTTAATAAATTAATAATTTAAATTATTATAAAGTATAAAAATAATTTAATAATTTAAAATTCATCCTCCAAATTTACTATGGACCATATAAAAATAGATAAGCACAACTGCATTACCTCTTTTTGTGGGTCATATAAAAACCTAAAAAAGAAATATGTTTTATGTATGATTACCATCTCAACAATAAAGAAATATGTTTGTCTTATTTGCAAAAAGGAGTGATTATCGTTCTTATGTTATAATGACGATAACAAGAATTTAACGGATAGCTAAATTAATCCATTAGTGATAAGGTATTAGAGTATATGTAAATTATAAATCATTTGAGTGATCTATCAATATATTAACAGAGACAAGATTTATTGTAATTCAAACTCTTATTTGGTTCTTTGCTTCTACTCTTGAGAGCATTAAATTATTATTCCACAAATAATAGTTGTATATTAATAGTTTTTGGGGCCATTAACATGTAATATTCTCTAGAAAGTTTGTGTATGCATGTGTAGATAAATATTGTAACCATTTTCATTTGCAAGACACTAATAGTACCAAATGCATCAACTACAACTATTCGGCATTAACTCATTATATGAGATTGGTTACATGGATAATTCAATGTTAATTATATAATAAAAGATTGATTTCATTTAAGATAAGATCATCAACATGCAAAATAAATCATATTTAGATAAGCTAAAATAAGAGGCGTGAGTAAACCTCTTAGGTATTCACATATCAAGTTAGCCCGTGGCAGCCACAAGATTCTCAGCTTGTATCTTTCAACAAAACAAATATCTAAGGCTTACAAGTGGCTTGAAATGGAAGACTATGAGAACTTTACACAAATTTATAGAGTCACTAGTTCATCAAGAGCTATACTAAAAAAAAGTCCTTTTACAAAATAAGAGAGAGATGACAAGCACCATCATCTGTAGATATCTAGAAGCAACATTAAGATGCCTCTAATTGAGCCTTAGAAAATGCAAGGAAAGCATAACCAATGCTTTAAAACAAAAAAGAAGGAAAGCAACTACTCATCTTACTTCTTACACTTATATGAGGTTAAGAACAATAAACAATATTATACTCTATAAGTAGAAAAATTAAAAATAGAAAATTATTCTCATCTAATAAGGATACAATTTTCAGAAATAAAAATAGGATTAGCCTATAAATTGTAATCAATTACATTCTTTTGAAATGTTAGAATTCCATTTAGAAAGTGAAAAACATAGCCTCATTATAATCATCTTGAACTGCAAAAAGTTATAAATAATCTAACAATTGTCTTCTCTGTGTTAATTTTTTACTACATCTAGATGAGTAGCATCAGAAAAGTAGCAACCTCTTATAGATGAGACAAAAAAAACATAGCTTTCAAATAAAATATACTAACAAAGGCATTCATCTTAAATTGGATATCATAAATTCATCCAAAATATATATAATGGCCTAAAATAGGTGATATCTACTACAATAATGTCAAATATATCTTGGAATATAACAATATAAGTTATAAAATAGGTAATAGCTACTAAAATAATGTCTTGAGATGTAACATCACTGCATATTCAACATACTCCTTCCTCCAATTGACGGGTATAGTGAAGAAAAGATCAATTTGATGTTGGTCTTTAGTTATAATCTCAGTAGTCATCATTCTTTACATATTTATAAGTCCATTAACAAGTTTTAGTTCATTAATCACCCTCATCCTTCTTTTAGCTCCTTCTTTTTCATGCTTGAAATATGATGCAAGTTCTATTACAGTATTCTTTATAGCCTCATAAAAACTTCCTAACTGAATTATAGTACTAGTCATGTTATCAATAGCATTATAAGAGTTTTTAGCCTTTTTTTTATTTATTTGCACGACTTTATCCATTAAATGGCTTTTGAATATTCGGGAATGTTAGAGTTGGAGGTGGGTTCCATAAATACTCTCTAAAAACTTATTAAAATCCTTATGTTGCATATTAGCTTAACTTTCTTAATGTCTATCTATATTTTATTGCATTTCTTTCTTGATAGCCTAAAAAAATAAATGTTTGCATTTATATTTTGGCAAGTATGAATTATTCTTAAATTTGAGAGAGTTAATTTTACATCAAACCTTGTTGCAACACAATTCATGTTGTAAAAACAAAAATTAGCTCAAGGAATATAGAACTTACCTCAATTGCCAAAGAAGTAGAAGTGGCTCCAAACCCAAAAACAACCTAAAGATTTTGGCTACGAGAACACTCAATAGCCTAAAGTTAAAAAAGTGACAGTGAGTAGTGAAATCCAGATGGAATGGTTGTGTTTTAAAAATTCAAGTAAGATAAATTTAGGCTAAAAAAGGGTAGATTTATCTTTTTATTTTAACAGTGATATTCTCATGAGATAGGAATTTGAAATTTTCACCTCCCCTATGAGAATATTTTAAAGAAAAATTTAGGGTAAAAATATTTTCAAAAATGTTACATTTCTAGATAAATTTTTTAAACTTTTGAATTAAATATAGGAATGTAACGTTCCTATAAAATATTCTCGAGAATGTCATTAACATTCTGCGAATCAAACACTCCTTTAACTGAAACCAGGCCCATTTTTATCAAATCCCTAAAGTGTAAATCCATACAACATATTAAAAAAAGGAAATATATATTTTACTAGGAAATTTGCTAAGTAGCAAATTAGTTTTTAAAATTTTTTTGGTAAATGCTTTTCTAAATTTTAAAAATTTATAAATTACATTCTTAAACTTTAAAAAGAAAAATCACAATCTATTTCTTAAAACTAAGGATAAATAAGAAAATAATTAAATGGAAGATTGTTTAAATTATTGAATACACATGTAAGGAATATAGATCAAATTATGAATATAGTAGAAAGGACAAAATTTTTAAGAAATATCAAGTGTTACTTGGATTAAAGGATTTCAACTAATTGATTATTAATTTTAATCTTAAACAAATAGATATACTCCATATATATAGTGAAAACTAGGTAGTCACCTGTGTATTGTACAAATAAATATAATTATATATTAATTATCTATAAACAAGATTATATGAAAATTTGATTAATATATAGCAAATAATTCTAAAAAAGTTATCTCTCCATCAATTTTGTGCAACATTTAAGTAAATAATTAATTTTAAATTTAAATATTATATTAATTAGATACTATTTTTTTAAAATAATTAATATCATTAATATTAATATTTAATAATATGACTTATGATAAGAATAGATTTTTATTGTAATGATAATAAATTTTTTATTTACAATATTACAATATAAAACAAACTTTTAAAACAATAATTTTATATTACAAATGAATATTTATTTCAATAATATAATATTATAATTATATATTAATTATTTATAAAGAGGATTAGATAAAAAAATTTATTAATACATAGTTAATAACTCTAAAAAAAATTATCTCTCCGGTTCTAAGATATTTAAAAGAGAAGATATCTAATAAAATAAAATTAAAAATTTAAGGGAGAAAAAAAGTCATCTCTTTACTTATTTTACACAACATTTAAGTAGATAGTTAACTTTAAATTTAAACATTACGTTAATTAAATATTGATTTTCAAGATAATTATTATCATCAATATTAATATTTAATAATATGATTTATGATAAGAATATATTTTTTGTAATGGTAACATATTTTTTATTTACCATGTTATAGTACAAAACAAACTTTTGAAAGTAATAATTTTATATTACAAACAACTCATTAAAATTCATAAATTACTAAATACATGTTAACCAAAATTCAATGTTTTGATATTAAATATTTTATATTTTTTAATTCACATGGAAGAGAGGAATAACACTTGGTTGAAAACACTAATAATAGATTCATATTTAGTATCTTTTAAAAGCAAATAAAATTTCTTTTTCACAATATAATTACAAATATAAAATAGTATATAAATAAAAATTATTTAGTGATAACAAATTTTTAGATGAAGAATTGATCACCATTTAGTCAAAGTTTAAGAAAAATATATTAAGGACATAAAAGAAAAAAAGTGAAAGAAACAATATAATTATTTAGAAACATAATACCAAAAAAAGGGAAATAATTAATTAATTTGTGAAATGGAAAAATAAATTTGTAATTACTATATTAAAAATTCACCAAATAAAGATGAACTCTTGAGTATCTAGTAACAAATATCATTTGATATCAAATTCAAGCTTTTTATGATACATTTAAATGGAATTGTTTATTTGTTTATAGAAGTAAAGGGTAATTTTATCAAATAGAGATGAAAAACAAGTACATTATAAATGAAAGTTTGTAAATTTTAAATTGAATATAAAATGAAATGAAGATAAGGGTAAAAAATTTTATAATCAAATCAAATAAAAACTTTTAAATAAAATTAGAAAATGATAGAGATAAAATGACTTTTAAATTTCAAAATAAAAAATATTATATTTGTTAATCTCAATATTTTTAATACAAATTTAAAGTAATAAAAAATGATCTATTCATATACATTGTTAATTGTAAATATGTAAATTAGTCCATATGTTTGTATGACAATTTTCTCTCCTTCCATAATTTCTTCCAAAATTGTGTTTTGCATGTTAAATAGTGTGAAATATTCAAAAAAATTATTTAATGAAATAAACTATATAAGAAATTCATTCTTTTACAGTTTTACACATCAAGAATCCATTAAGCTAATGAAAACCTATTAAGCTACAATTTCTTTAAAAAGCATAAATCTAATAAAATAAAGCAGTCATAATTGAAAAAAGATAATCAAACTACAATAATAATAGTATAAAAAAAAGTAAAAGAAATTAAGAATTCATTAAGTTAATGAGAACTATTGTGGTACAATTTTTTCCCTAAAAAGCAAAAATTCAATGAGATAAAGCACTTGTAATAAAAAAAGGCAATCAAACTACTATAATAATAGTATAAAAAAGAAGTAAAAAAATCATAAAAAGAAATTTACATAATAGAAACTTTGAATCGAACAACTATAAAATATGAAAAAGTAGTAAAAGAGAATGCTTACAGATATTGAAGATAAAAATGAAGATGAAAATTTTTATCTTAGAGAAAACCATTGTTTTTAAGTGATTGAAGGTAGAGAGAGAAAAAATACAACTTAAAAATAATTTAGAGAACTTTTTATAAAAATAAAATAATTTTTATTAAAATAAAATAATTAAGAAGTTGTGAACTTATAGATATATTTAAAATGAAGATTAAAACTTTCATCTTAGATAAAATGATAACTTTGCACTAACTGAAGATGGAGAGAGAAAAGAAGCAATAAATGTAAGGAGATAAATAGGTAGTTGTGAAAATTTTTATAAAAATAAGATAAATATAGAGTTATGAATTCTAATAATAGATAGAGATTCAAATTCAAATTTTTGTTAAGAATTGATTTAATATTAGAAAGATAAATAAAAAATAAATTAATGACTTTACATTTGTTATTTATTGTTAGTGATAAATAAATGTAAGAAATTTTTTTTTATTTTATTATCTATATTTCAAGTGGAGAAAATATGATAAATTAACTTTTTATTAAAAAATAATAAATCGATATATAACGAATTAATGAGAATGATAATTATTATAATAGATACAAAAAATATTATGGCTAACATATAATATAAAGATTATATTTCTTATCTCAAAAGTACAAAGTTTGTGTTCAGTATATTATTATTTAATTTACTTTAAATTATTCTTCAAATTTAAATTATAAAACTCATATTTTTACAATAAATTATTTTATAGGTAAAAAAAAATAGATGTCCTAATAAAATTCAGAAGAAAAAAGTTCTTTAAAGTTTAATGAAAAGCAATATATATACATCACATTTAATACTTTGAAATTAAAGTTAATGTAATAATGTTTTGATAAAATTTGTAAATTTTTTAAAATAATTTGACAGGAAACTTTAACAACGTGAAGTGCCTTTAAAAAAAATAGTAATAAACTCAATGCCCAAGAAAATGACCAGGTTGTCTCACTTTCTCATCTCGTCCATCTTTCTTTCTTTCCCTTTCTCTGCATCTGATGGAGAGCGCAAGCTACACACAGAAGGAATACACGCATTGTTTGAAGTCGGCTACACTAAGGAGAAGAAGAAAAGACAAAGGTTTTACATCTACTCATCTGTTTTCAATTTTCCCTATTCTTTTCTTTCTGAATTTGGGTTAATATAATTCATGAGAATATTTCTCTCTGTTTTTGCCCTTGAATTGGGTTTATTTTGTTCAGAGATTTTCCAGTATTCAATTTGTTTGCTACTTTGTGTGTTGGTTACGTCTCGTGGATTCAACGCTATTGTTTATTGGTCATTTGTTCTACTGGCAGATTCTCGTGTCTGTTCCTTCCGTTACACTGCAATAAAAAAATAATTCCCCATGTCATTGCACAACAAAAAATATTTACCCAAATGTCTAAAATCTAATTTTTTTTATTAATTATGGGTCACAGGAAGGGAGACCCGTGACCAGTATTAATCACAGGTGAGCCCTTCTGTGATCAGCAGTGAATTTTTTTTAAGTTAATTTAAGCTTAATTTTTTTTTATTTTAATTTAGAACTTTTTTTTAATTTTTAATTTTTAATTTGTGGCCTTCTTTTTATTTTTAATTTTAACTTAATTTATATTTGATTTAATTTTTTATATGTTGGATGTTGCTTTGATACTAATTATTTAATGTTCTAAAAAGATATCAAATTATTAACTCTTATAATATTGTATAATATATAATATAATAAAATTAGTAAATATCATAAGATCGTTGGAATAATTAAAATTTCAATAAATACAAATTTTTACCTATTCTTTTGTAAATTTATAAGTTGGAAGATTTAAATTATAAAATTAATTTTTTATACAATATTTTATCATAATATCATGTATATATCTATATAAATATTTAACTAAACATGAAATAAGAATATAATCTGTACCATGAAAATAAATGTTTCATTAGTAAAGTATATTAAATCAAAATGTGATATAACTTAATTTGTAAAGACTTAATTACATATAGATTATACATTGTTAAGAAAAATTTAAGTAAGAATCATAATATTATAATAAATTATTTATTTTTTATTTTATCACATATAATATTTATGTAACATAAAAAATAAAAATAAATTATGCATAAAAATGTTAATTAAATACTTGAAAATAATTTACTAAATTATATGCCAAAAATTATTAAAAATTAATATATTATAATGTTGTAATTCTTATTTAAAAATTAAAAAAATTATATCATTTGATAAAATATTTAATTAATTAGGATAGCCGATTATTAAGTATCAATTCAATAAAATTCAGTTTATAAATTTCATATCTTTAAAACTAAATGGGGCAAAATTTAATTATTTCAAAGTTGAAGGTGGTATTTAACTTTAATATCTAAAAATTAACAATTAAAATAATTTTAGGTTAATAATTTAGGCTTCACTAGTTTTATTAGATAATATTTTTGATAAAAAAATCATAAATGTATATCGATAAAGGAATAACATGATGTTTCTATATGTGATTATTAAAAATGGTACACAAAATTATAGTAATAAAAGAAAGCAAGTTCCATTATGAAAAAAAAGGATGTTATTTTAGTGAATTCTTCATATTTAATATTAAATAAATAAAATATTTTCTCTTATATATTTATTTTATAACTTTGTTTTATAAAAAGTATTTTGTCAAAATAAAAGGAGTCTTGGAAAGAAAAGTAATTGAAGGATAAATAGGATAAATATAAATATTTATTCTTAATTAAATTAAAATTACATGTACTTTAATATTTTCCTTTAAGATGAAGGATAATAATTTATTTATTTTTCTACCTTAAGATGAGTAGCATCCATTTGCTATGATAAAGGGGGAAACTTACAAGACATGGGCTTAGTTCTTATTAAACGTTTGATGGCGTGTCATCAAGGATAACTAGGATATTTGCTTGATATTAAATAAATATCTTGAAATACTAGCTGTCGTTGCAAACTCACATGTAGGGTTAGGGGTGGTAATTTTTGATACAATACAACACAACACGATAACACAACACAAACACGACATGAGTTAAATAGGTTCGAGTCGAACTTAATCGAGTTTCGGTCGTGAAAGGGTCGTCTCGTCTGACCTGAATAAATTTCGTGTTGGATTTGGGTCAATCCGTTTAACCCATTTAAGTTATACGGATTATTAATCAGGCCAACCTGACCCGTGTAACCCATTATATAATATATAAACTTATTAATTATTAATTTATTTAAAATAAAAAAATTAATATAAACGAATTGATAAATAGGTTTAAGTCGGGTTAAACGGGTTGTATTGCTACTGTGTAAGCGTATTATATATATTCGGGTAAGACGAGTCGTGTCAGGTTGATTCGTTTAATAAACGGGTCATGTCAGGTTAACCTATTTATTAAACGGGTCATGTTCAGATTGAGCATAAATGAGTTTATGTTATGCCCAACCTGACTCAAATCTAATTAGTTAACTTGAATTGCCACCTTTATGTAGGGTGGCAACTCCCTTATACTTATCATGTGTTCTGCTTCTAACACATTGCCAGTAACAGCCTTACATCAATATTTAATACTACTTAATCAAATGAAGGCTGATAAGGTTGGAAGGCTTACTCTGTTATATTTAATGAAGTATGTCTCACATGTAGTGATATATTTATTTATCTTACACTTGTTTAATGCAGATTATTTGACGCCCTTATAACATTCCTAATGTACAACAACTTGTACTAGAGTATTGCTTAACCTCACCCGATATATGACTGGCATCAATTTTCATCATATACTTCTACATCATGGAGTGGTACCATACATATCATGTGCTTCGCTAGTATAGTAGATGGTAACTAATCCCACAAAAGCCATTCAATCTTGGTTCTTGTCATACCTTACAGTTTCGGGGTAAAACCTCAAAAAACTGGTGACAAGAGCATGTGATTTTCATTAGTGCTTAGAATATATAGTGCAACACACTTTTATTGATTGAAATGGAAACGGATGCTCTTCATCATGACTCGGGCTATATGACATAATATTAGAGACACACTAGAGATAAATTCAACTAGTTAGTGGTGATCTAGGATTTGTAGTAACCTTTCATCCTTCACACGCTTTTTTATCCTCTCTTCAAAATATTATATATTAAATTGTTAAAATGTACTTCTTTGTGGGTTGATATACTTAAGAGATTATACAAGCTTAGCATTGAGGATCCCTCCTCCCTTGTGTACAGTCAATTTAAGGAGACAGTGGAACAAGAATGTAGCCTCATGCTATGTGCATTGAAAAAGTATCGAGATATGATAACTTCTCAACTTGCTTTTCCAACTAATGAATTACCAAGACCATTGATTCTCGAGCCTAGGTATGGTACGAGAGGCCATGACTTCATGTCTTTTAGGGATCCTATTTTGCTTGAAGTAGGGGATAATGATGACAGTATCCATCATGGTTATCCATCGATGACACAAGCAGATGTCCCCTCCTGTTATATCCCTTAATCGATGCAGGCTGATATAGGAGGTGCATGTCTATCAATATATACCCCCTTATCGTAATTCATTACAGGTGAAGATGCTGACCTATCATACAATATGACATTACCACCACAGCACCTCGATGATACTTCATAGTTATCGTTCTTCACCCTATCGCCATTACAATTAACTCAGTAAGTTCCCAGTTTTCTAATGGCATTATTTGCTGACCTGTTTGTATTTACTTCTGAGTACGCTAATGGATCCACAGAGTAACAACAATAAGGGTTTTTCACCTTACAAAACTCTATTCCACCATTTTAATCCTTCAATTAGGACTTAAACTCTCTATCCTCTAGTGGTCATAACCGCCCAACTCATGTAGATAATGATGAGAATAATGATAAAGATGAACAGTACCATTCCCTAGCTTAACAACCACAATGAGCGAGGCGATGTTCTCGACGTAGGACTAAGAGCCATTATTTTGATGATTAATTATTTCATCATTGTATTGGATGTTATAACTAATTTATTTATTTAATTCATTCATAACTTTTTTCCTTTCAGATTTAATTCTTTCTCACATTTCATTTATCATAATATCCAATTTTGTAAATAAATTCTATGGGAAAAAAAATTGTCCACTTTTATTCATTAACTTAGATCATATTATTTAATTAATTTCATTTATTGTATTATTATTTAAATTTCCTTGGAGCATTTTAAGATGTCTCTTGTTATCGTATTAATTTAAAGTTATGCATGCACGTAACTATGGGAAATGGTGTCGATTACTTATCTGAAGGTAAAAAGTTAAGTGAATAAATTTTACGGATACCACTCATTTTAAGGCAAAAAAATAAATAAATTATTATCCTTCATCTTAAAGGAAAATATTAAAGTACATATAATTTTAATTTAATTAAAAATAAATATTTATATTTATCATGTTTATCTTTCAATTACATTTTCTTCCAAGGCTCCATTTATTTCGATAGCAAATAATTTTTATAGAACAAAGTTATAGAATAAATATATAAGAGAAAATATTTTATTTATTTTATATTGAATATGAAGAATTTTCCAAAATAATGTCTTTTTTTTTGTAATGAAACCTACTTTCTTTTATTGTTATAATTTTATGTACCATTTTTAATAATCACGAATAAAAGTACTATGTTACTCCTTTATCAATATACATTTATGAATTTTTTATGGAAATATTATCTAATAAAACTAGTGGAACCTAAATTATTAACCTAAAATTATTTTAATTATTAATTTTTAGATGTTAAAGTCCAATACTACTTTCAAATTTGAAATAATTAAATTTTGCCCCGGTTAGTTTTAGAGATATGAAATTTATAGACTGAATTTTACTGAACTGATACTTAATATTCGACTACCCTAATAATTAAATATTTTATTAAATGATGTGATTTTTTTAATTATTAAATAAGACTTACAATATTATAATATATTAATTTTTAATAATTTTTTGGCATATAATTCAGCAAATTATTTTCAAGTATTTAATTAATATTTTTTATGCATAATTTATTTTTATTTTTTTATGTTACATAAATATTATATGTGATAAAATGAAAAATAAATAATATATTATAATATTATGATTCTTACTTAAATTTTTCTTAACAGTGTATAATCTATATGTAATTAAGTCTTTACAAATTAAATTGTATCACATTTTGATTTAATATACTTTACTAATGAAACATTTATTTTCATAGTATAGATTATATTCTTATTTCATGTTTAGTTAAAGATTTATAGAGATATATACATGACATTATGATAAAATATTGTATAAAAATTTAATTTTATAATTTAAATCTTCCAACTTATAAGTTTACAGGAGAATAGATAAAAATCTGTATTTATTAAAATTTTATTTATTCCAATGATCTTATGATATTTACTAATTTTATTATATTATATATTGTAAAATATTATGAGAGTTAGTAATTTGATATCTTTTTAGAACATTTAATAATTAGTATCAAAGCAATATTTAATATGTAAAAAATTAAATCAAATATAAATTAAGTTAAAATTAAAATTAAAAAGAGAGCCTCAAATTAAAAATAAAAAATTAAAAAAAAGAGTTCAAATTATAACAAAAAAATTAAGTTTAAATTATTTTTTTTTTAAAAAAAATCACTGCTGTAACTAGTACTGATCATGGGATTCCCTTTCCGTGACTCGTAATTAATAAAAAAAATTAGATTTTAAATATTTGGGAAAATACTTTTTGCTGCAAATGTTTTTTTTTATTTTTTATTGCAGTATATCGGTCTTAAAGCCCTGTTCCTTCAGTTCCCACCCCCACGGCTTCGGAAGACTGCAATTTTACGAAATTACTTTGAAGTTCGATACCCCACTTCGTCGTCGATACCTTGAGAATGTTGGCATTCCTCTTTTATTCCGTTCTCATTTATGAAGAGACGGAAAAGTGTTGACAGTACAGAAACGAATCGATTTTCCCTTTCTTGCTTCAAATGAGAGCTAAATGTTCATTCATGTTCTTCCGATTGAAAAGGAAATAATACTAACTAATTTATCCATTTTTAAATGCCAATTACAAAACAAAGTCACTATAAGTTTCAATATATATTCATACCAAGAAAACTAAAATTCTCTCGGAGTTGCCAAGAAGGAAAACCAGGTGGTCACGGAGAATTACAGCTGAGGAAGATGGCTGGTGCCATAAAGGCCGCAATTGGAGATGTAATTTTGACTTTTCTGTGGGTTTTCTGCACATCGTTGTTGGAATTAGGCACCAACACCATTACGGCAGCATTTGATGTTCAGCATCTGAATTACCATGGCTTCCCTTACGCTTCGATTTTCATCAACACCTGTCTCGTTTTCATCCTTGTCTCCATATTTACCATCATCGGCAGTGCCCTTGGTGGTGCCAGTTTTTGCCCCGCCGACACTGCTTCTTTCTACGCAGCTGGTGTTGGCTCCGACACCCTTTTTTCCCTGGCTCTTCGTTTCCCTGCTCAGGTTTAAAACTTGACACTTCTATGTCAAAAATTCAATTTGTTTTATTTGGTTGTTTTTTCAAGATTTTGGATATACCCTTTTGTGATTTCTCCTCTTTGTTCATTTTTGGGTGATGGGATATGTGCATTGACTCATTTATTCAATTTTTGGATAGTATTTTGTAAATTTTGTTGCCTCAAATATGATTCTGCTGGGAAATTTAGATAGGATCAATGTAGATTAACGGTTACTGATGCAATTGATTTATAGGTACTTGGTGCTGTGGGTGGTGTTCTGGCAATTATGGAGGTAATATCGCCAAAATACAAGGACATGATTGAAGGCCCTTCTTTGAAAGTTGATTTGCACACAGGAGCTATTGCTGAAGGGGTTCTTACATTTCTGTTCAGTCTTGCTCTCCTCTTCATCGTACTCAAGGGTCCTCGTAGTGAGCTGTTGAAGACTTGGTTACTGGCTGTGTCAATGGTAGTACTGGTAATGGTTGGTTTTGTTTACACTGGTCCCTCCATGAATCCTGCCAATGTGAGTAATTTCTTCTTTCAATCAGCTTCTTCGGATGTCTTGATTACCAGTTTTACTGGCACTAGTCTTACATATGACATCCAACTCAAATTTAATGGTTTATAGAAATTCTTGTTTTGCAACTATGGGTGGCACTTTTACCTCCCTGGCCAAACCTTATCGTTCTTATTGCGCTATTGTATGATTTGTTTTTCTTATGGTTCCGTTGTCATTATATGATTTGTTTTGCTTTGTAAAACCTCTGTGCCTAGATGATGCATCCTTTCCTTTGTTGTTCTATAAATAAAAACTACCCAATCTATTGAAAGATAGCAGTCACTGAGAATTTTTTACATATGTGACATCATTTTTTCATTTCTCATATTTTTAGATTGGGTGAAAATCAGAGAACTACTATTTTTGTCATCAAAAGAGGCAGGTTTTAGTTTGTAGCTATTTAAGTCTTACAATAACTTGGTGCTCGATTGGGTAATGATCTTAGTGACATATGGACAGACAACCCAAACGAGGGTTGATAAAAGGATGACATGGCTAACACTTCATACAGCTAGGCCATCTATTAAACACTAAATAGTAGGAAAAATATTGGAGTTAGAATTAAAATTAGGATTTGTAATGGAAAAAGGCACCATTTCTATGATAAAACCCTGTTATGTACTGCTGCAATCAGTGCACCGGAAAGAAGCAATCATCCACGTTCAGAATGACTTGCGGAGGTTGACATGAAAGGGGTGAGTGACACATTGGTACAAATTGTAATCAAAGAACTCTCAATTGATAAAATTTGTTGTGAGAGTAAATTGAGCGAACATGCATCCTGGATAGACCAACAGTAGTTGTTCTTTTGCTTTTAAATTTGATTCTGGTATGCAACATCATGCCTTTGTCTGTATGATGGTTGCTATTGCTAATAATTGAGAGTTGACCGAAATTGGTGGAAAACAGAGATAACGTGAGGGGCGTGCTAGGATGATGTTTCCACTTTTTTCTGTCTGAAAAGAGGTCCAAAACACAGATAATAATGAATGCATTGAAATTTCCCTCGCTTGGAGGCTGGAAGAAAAGTGAACATAAGGCTCTATGTATGCTATTGTTTACAGTCCATTGGTGGCAAAAACTGCAATAATTTTCTGAGATAAAATTTCTGCTGTAGCATCTTTTATGAGACAAAGTTGTATTTTTGGGATTTTTGTGGTATTTAGCTAATTGCTTGTTTATAGGAGTCTCAATTGGGGATATGCAAAGAGATTGGTGCCTGTTGCATAATTGATGGCTTTCTTATCTTTTCCACTTTTTTTTTTTTTTTTTGGGTTTTTATTTCTCTTTTGAAGAGGATACTCTGTTGTCTATTTTTGTGTTCTTCTCCCTTGCAATCTAACAAAGTTCATTAATTGCAAAGAAATCCTCTCTTGGCCCCTCATTATGCTTTATTTATTCGTCATAAAGGTCAGTTGATGGCAACTTAAGTTGTTGCATTTATCATATCACTTCTTTCCCTTCTGTGATTCAGTTTTATTCTACACGTTGATAAAATCAACCTATACTTTGTCCCCGCAATATTATATCTGGTATAGTCTAGGTCCACCTTCATTTTGTAGGAAATATTTTAAGGTTAAAAGCATAGGGATTGTAATTTTGAATGTAAATTATGATATTCAACTGGCGACTAGGCATCAGAGGTGTCAAAGGAATTGGCAGCCATTATCTGATTATAACTTGTTTTGAATAATGAGTGTAGGATTGGTAGAATAGGGTATTCACCTTCTAATTCTATCTGAAGCCATCACTAGTTCTCTTGGAAAGCTGTTTCAAGGCTTCTTGAAGTTTATATGGAAAGCTACCAAATTGTAGTTATTTATCTATGTTCTTCCTTTTCCTTGACCTTTTTTTACCTCAGTTTTAGACATAGGAATTTTAATTATAATTCAAGGTAGGGAAATCTCAAGATTGAGGGCAGGGAGGGAGGGATTCTGAGTTCTTCTTAAAGCAGAGAATTAAGATTGATGATAGAATTAGGAAACAGATGCTTAAATGGGAAATGTTGCAAGAGAGCAATTTACACCAACATAGAAAATAAAACCAACTTTCTTTAGGTTCTTTAAAACTGAGAAGTTAAGGGTGTGTTTGGATATATATATATATATATATATATATTGTGTTTTCAAAAAGTATTTTTAGAAACTATTTTCGGATTGAAGAGAAAAGGGAAAAAAAAAAGAATAGAGGGTGATTGGTATTGCAAATAAGAAAATATTTTATTTAATTATAAAACTGATATAAAAAAAGAGAGTATAAGAACACATTTAAAAGTTATTTTTATTTTTCAATTTATACATTGGGAGTTACAATTTTTCAAAACATATTATGAAGATAGGTTTCCAAACAGATTTTTCTATTTTTAAAAATAAAAGGGCAGAAAGGTATTTTATAAACAGTAAACAAACAGACCCTAAGTTGACTGTTTGTTATCTGTACCTTATTATGCCATTAACATCCCTATAAACTGCTTGGATGAAGTGGTCAATCTTGAAGGAAAATATCATATCTGTTCGTTCATAGTACTCTCAACACAACAGGTCTAAAATAATCCTGACTCCTCCCACCTATAGTGAAAGAGGAGGGCGGCTATTCGAAGTTATTACATTATTGAGTACTTCAGAGCATTGCGAAAGTATAATTGACTTAGTCAGATAGTGCCGTTTCTAATATCATTCCTCACGTAATTGTCATATATTTCTGAGCTCTATCCACCAGTACCAGCGGCCATTTATTAATGGCGAAGATCAAAGGATGACATCATGGGTTTGTAACTTACAAACTTTCTGCATTTAGCCTTTGTTTGGATGGGGGAGAAGTAGGAGGAGAAAGAAGTTGGAAGAGAGAGAAGTGGGAGGAAAGAAGTATTTCTTTTGTGTTGTTTGGAAAGGGAGAAGTTAGGAGAGAAAGAAATTAAGAGAGAAGTGATTTCTTTTGTTTGGAAATGGAGAAGTTAGGAGAGAAAGAAGTTGTATTTTTATAAAATGACTTTTGTATCCTTACATAATATATGAACTCAAGTGTATACTTTAAATTTTGTATTCTTAAAAAATATAATTTTAATTATTAAATTAAATACCATATTAACAATAAATCTAATAATTAAATATTTTAAATTAATAATTAGAAATAAAATATAAATAAATATTTAAATAATTATATAAAAAATTTATAATTATTTAAAAAATTATATAATTTTATAATTTAATCTTATTCTTTTAATACTAAATTCTATAGTTATTATTTACTCTTCTAATACCCATATAAAAATATTTTTCATTTGAAATAAATTAAAAATAAGATGCAGTAGTATTTAATTTTTTAGATTAAATTAAAAATGAACTAGTGAAGCTAATACTTAGCATGATTGTATTCCACGCTTTCATTTTCTCACATGAAGCACATTCTTATTCTTAATTTAACAAAAACCACGTTTCTGAGATTTTCCAATGGAAGCAAAAAGCACACAATGTTAGACCTCAAAAGTCCTGGACTCCAGGCTTTGCTTAAACAGAAGCAAACGAAGAAGTCCTGGACTCCAGGCTGTGCTTAAGCAGAGCAGTGAATGACGTTCACGCATGAGAGGTTGCGTTTGGAATAGAAGGTGGAATCCGAACAGAAGCAAACGAAGAAATCCGGCCGTCTGGAGCACGATCTCCCCACCGTCTGGAAGATGCTCTGCTGCGACAACCACGGAACGCTGAAGACGATGAACTGCGGCAGCAACAAACGAGAGAGACGGGAGGGGTAGTTTATGGAAAACTGCTGCTTCAGTCCGAGTTTCTCTTCCTTTCTCTCCAAAAGTGGAGAGAACTTTGTACAGTAAAAATGGTGGGGTCCACTGTTCTGTTTGCAGCCCTATTTCTTTCTTTTCCCACTTCCTTCTTTCGTTTCAAACAGGTGAAATTTGACGTTCAGACCCCAACTTCTTTCTTTCCACTTCTTTCGTCCCTCATTTCTCTGGTTCCAAACAAGGGCTATAACTTTCCATCCTTTTTTTTTTTTTTGATAATGAAGTGACGACCTTTTCTCTCCTTGCCAGGCATGCAGTGACATTGAGAAATCTTTTCACCCTCATTTTGATTGCTTTTAGGAGATACATTATCCATACACCCTGCCTATAACTTTCCATCCTTTGATTAGATCTAGCTCAGTACGGTTGATCATTCACCTGAAAACCGGGTCACATCACTTCTCTAAAAAGCTGAAAAAACACACTACAAACAGAATTAATATTTGGAAGAGCTGACTTTCTAATAAATGCCTTTCTTTAATCCCTTTCTGCAGTATATCCTCTTGTTGAGGATCGAGAGGTGTTGATTGATAGTACTTGTCTAGAGACAAGGATAAAATTTCAAATCGGGTTTCTAAAAATATTGAGGAAAACACCATTTCAAATTATATATAAGGCTAATAGCAAGTTTGATTAATTCAGTTCTTATTACATATGGATACTGTCAGACTCAAGTATTATATCTGTTTCACCATTTGAAATTTACAGTTGGGTTTGACATCCTTGGAGTAGTTTTCACGTAATTAATTGGTTGCGTATTTGGCCAGAACATTTTACTTTGTCCTCCCCATTGAAAATTATATAGCATGATTCTAAAGTAGTTGATTGATAAGAAAAAAGGAAGATATATGTTGAGCCGTACGTATCTTTTCCTCTCATTGGAGCAATAAGACTCAACAGCTCTTCCCATGGACCAGATAGAAGATACATTTAGCTTTTTCTTGATAATCATTCTATAAAAGTATAAATCAACATAATGGAAGTACTCTTGTAAGCTATGTTATGAATCCTGGTTCTGCACTTAACCTTGCTTAATTTCAAAAAAGTCCCTTCTCGATCCTAGTGGACTTCAACTAGTTCTATTGATGTCAACTTAGCTGCTGTTGCTTCTTCCTTTTTTGTTGTTGATAAAGATGTCAGCTTAGCTATAGTTTATTGAATTTCTTGCATAACATGAAAATTATGGTTTCTCTCTCATTAGCACCTGATCCTGGATCGAAGGGGAACAAACCTTAGATTGACTCTAAATTTAGCATTGGCTTTCTCCTGTTACTCATTTGTCTTGTAGCTTTCCTCTCGGAATTACCAGAATGTATTCTTTACTGTTCTTCCTATTGTATCTGTATTCATGAACATAATCTGCAAATTAATTCTTCAACATCTGCTCTCCTTTTTTTCCTCCTTATGTCAGTGTATATTTGCTCCTTAACCTAATTTGCAGGCCTTTGGTTGGGCATACTTGCACAACTGGCACAACACTTGGGACCAATTCTATGTTTACTGGATTTGTCCCTTCATCGGGGCGATCGGGGCTGGTTGGCTGTTCCGTGCCGTGTTCCCGCCGCCGCCGCCGCCAGTGGTGAAACAGAAGAAAACCTGAAGAGGCATGCTAGATTTCACCGTCTTACTTTAGCTGATAAGCTCCATGTTAATGCAATAGCAACCATAAATAATTGTAAAGCTGTATTTATGGATTATTCCGAACTCATAAATCAAGTTGTATTTATGGCGGATGGGGAGATTGGCCGCTTAATAATGAAGAAAATAGTTTACTGGTTTTAGTTGGTTTGGATGAAGCCAGATGTGGAAGGACGTATATTAAACATAACGCAATTCGCCGACGATGTTCCTGTTCCCTCTGATAATTAAACACAATTATCTTTAAAAGAGGGCATCCCAAAATATTAGAATTGTGAATCTTGAACACTTCGATATTTGATTCCTTAATTTTAAGGGAAAACTGCAAAATATATGAGGTAGTTGGATTTTATTTTCAACTTTAAAAACTTGACTCATAATTCACTTAATTAGTTATTTTATCAAATTATGTAATGTATTCATGAATTTTTTGGACAAGAAACACAATATATTATAGAATGTTAATTTTTTTCGTCATTTTTTCATATAGAAATTTTATATTAAATAATTAATAAAAATTAAATTTTATATAAACTTTTAATTAAATACTTTAAATGTAGTGTAAAATTATAAGTGATACATTAATAAAATAAATTGAGATTTTATAATTTTGTAATTCTTGTTTGAGACTATTATAAAAATATTATATAATTAAATAAATAATAGATGTTAATTTTTAGTTTTGTAAAGTTTAAAGGATGATTTTTAAATTTTTAAAATTAGAGGGTAAAATTTAATCATTTTAAAATTAAAGGAATTATTTCAAATTCTACCCAATCTTTTAACACATGAACATCGGGTTAGTCATTAGTTTAGATTCCGCTGCGCGATGAATAAAGTTGTAGTCGAGATTCTGCCTACCCCATGAATAATGATGGCAATGGAGCGAGCACTGGACTTCTGGACCTACAATTCCGAACCCACGCATTAGAAGCCCAAATTTACCGGTGTAAAGTTGGGTAGGACGGGACAACCTAAACAGATCAAGTTCGTGTGGATTTGAGTCCATGTAAATCTGCAAAATATGTGGGGAAAAATGGTTGATCCTGCGGATATTTATGAGAACCCGGAGGGAGCTGTAGGAAGATTGCCTTTATTTTTTTTAAATAATAAATGTGATTATCTATTAAACACATATGCAAAAAGTATAGATCAAATTCTAAATATAATAAACAGTATAAAAACTTCAAAAGAATATTAAATTAGATTGAATTAAAAAGATATCAACTTTTTTTATAAATTATAATTGGTCAATTAAAATTTTTTTATATAATAAATTAGTTAAATATAATTAAAAAATTATATTAAATTATTAAAAATTGTAATAAATTAAATTAAAAATTTGTAAAATACTTGAAAAATAAAAAAAGAAGAAAATTAAGCTTGCAAATATATGTAAACTTACTTGCAAAAGCTCATGATTATGCGGGTATCGCATAATCCTATGAAAAAAATGGATTACACACAAGGTATTTATGATTAGTTTGCAAAACTCAAGCCTATTTTATATATCTATTCAAAATTGTTTAGGATTCAACGAAATCCAATTTAAAATTTAGACTTGATTTGATTTAAATTTAATTATTTCTTATTTGTAAAAGAAATATAACTTATTTTTACTAAAAATATATTTTCTTTTCTTATCGTAATAATTAGTTATATGTAATATGTATTATTTAGAGTCTAATATTATATTTAAGAAATATTTAAGATTCACTGAATATTTAATAATTAAATTTAAATTTAAATTACTGTTTAATTTAGATTTGATTTGTTAAATATATACCCAGATAAAATCTGTTAAGTTTAGACCTAATTGCCTTCCATATCCATAAATTAAAAAAAAATTCTAATAGAGAGAATTAATATTCAAGAAAAATATAAAATACTTCATCTAAACATGGAGTGGTTGATTTTTTTTCCTTTAATTGTGAAATTTTGAATATTATTCTTTAAACTTTATAAAATTTGAAACTAATATCTATCATTTATTTAATTAATTATTTTATGTGATTTACTTATAAAGTTTTGAAACATGAGCCATAACATTATAAAATGTTGATTTATTTTATTATTTTTTCATATGGTATTTCACACCACATAATACAAGTATTTAATTAAAATTTTTTAGGAATGATTTGATTTTTATTAATTATTTAACATAAAAATTATATGTGATAAATGACTAAAAAATTAACATATTCTAATATTATAATTTTTTAAAAAATTTATAAAAAAATTACATAAGATAAAATAATTAATTGGATAAATAATGGATATTAATTTTAAATTTTATAAAATTTAAAGAAATAATTCTAAATTTTTAAAATTTAAAAGGAACAAAATTTTGAAAGGAACGATTTACGTTTTATTTTCGTGGTAGTGCAACAAATCCCTTATGCTCCGTATCAATTGTATAACTCATCATAAAAACAATCTTCATGGTGAGTAAACTATTGTTTTATTATGAACTTCAACAACCTGAATATAGTTACCCGAAGGTGGAGAATTACCTTTTATGCCATTAAGATTACCTAGAACCAGTCAATTGATATTTTTTGCTTTTTTTAAAATTTATTCTGTTGTTACCTATAATTTTATATAATGTTTACCGAGATCAAAATAACTTAAAAGTTTTAAATTAAATTTGTATATTTAATGTTTTTTAATTAGATTTTTCTTGCCACTTTTTAGCTGCTACTCCACAAATATAGATAATGTTCTGTTGATCTGGTTTAATGATTATTAAATTAAGAAACACATGATTATTTTGTCTAAAAGCACGAAATAATTATGTGGAAGGTCGCAATTTTTTCCTCATCTCACTCAGATACAAATAAAAACGTGATAAAAATTTTGTATCATCAACCAACAACTATCAAGTCATATTACCAAATCATTGTCTTTGTGCGCAAATTAAAATAATCTAATAAAAATGTGATGAAAAATATATAACCAAACAAATATAAAACCTTAATCGACAATTTTTAAATTATCGCGATTTGATTAAAAACTAACAGCAGAGTAATTTAACATTGATTTAAATATAGGCATGCATGCTCCGAGTCCATTTGCACGACACTTCAAACTGTGATATACTAAGAACATCAATATCTATTAAGAATTTTAAAATATATGTATCAAATTTTTTTAATTTGATGTTGGGATATTAAATTTAGTACATATTATAGTGATATTATAGGATGGCATTGAGCTGAGATGAGATGTGAATTAAT
The DNA here is from genome assembly GCA_020226215.1 of Sindora glabra. Classification (NCBI taxonomy): domain Eukaryota; kingdom Viridiplantae; phylum Streptophyta; class Magnoliopsida; order Fabales; family Fabaceae; genus Sindora; species Sindora glabra. Next base: position 36,556,897 of record CM035228.1, on the reverse strand, counting down.
ATAATGGTATATTGATATATCATTTAATTTATTTATTTATCAAATTTAGTATGTTGTATAATAATATATTACTAATTAAATTTAATAATATATCAATATATCACTTATTAATTATGTAAGATAAAATTTTTTCCACTTATATATATATATATATCAACTTTCTCCTACAAGAGGAAATTCTGATGTGTTAGGGATGCATGAAATTTGCTTTCACTGTACACAAGTGTCACAAGCTTTTTAAAATAATAATTTTTAAATGTTGAATTTTTTCAAAAATAGGTAATGTTTTTTTTACAAAAATTATATTTTAATTTATTCTATAAAATTTTGCAAATAAATAATTAAATAAAGTGAAGTTGTAAACTTTGCATGTACTTAAACCGGACTTTATCTCTTCCTTGCATAAACAGTTAACCAGTCGGTTAAGCCGACGCGGCAAGAACAACTCACTCCCCTTTTGGCCTTCCTCTTCTCCAAATTCATATTTTTTACGGTTACATTTTCATTTCAGCAAAGCTCTCACGCATCTAGTGCTGGCACTGGCACGCAATTCACGTTTCTCTCACTACATCTTGATATCTCCATTTTAGAGAGAGAAACTCCTTCATCACCGCCGAAACATCTTCATTTCAACTTGGAATTTGATCGCAGTTTTGTTTCACATGGTTATCGTTTATCGATTTTCAACAATTCGCTTTTTGGTTCAATTTGAACGTAGATCGGTTCTCTGTTGAATTAACACCAAGGATTTCTCAAGCCACAGAGCTGGAGCCGTTACAAGATCCCAAGCAGGTGAAGGGTCCTCCCGCCACTGCAAACGGTCAGATCCGATACCGGTCGCCGTCATCCGCTGAACTTCTTGAATCCGGAAATTCTCCGTCATCGCACTCCGCCGAGCAGACTGAATTTGAATCTGGCAAAATGCTTAAGCGTCAGGGGCGTCAAGAGCCGTTGTCCGACAAGATCCATCGGTTTCGTGGAGTTTTATTGGTGGTTTCGATTCCGATGCTTTTGATTACCTCTGTACTCTACTTCATGCCTGCACGCTCTTCCTCACAGTCTGCGGAGGATTATGCTCTCCTAAGCCGGAAAGTGTCCCCGAATCTGAAAACTGCTAACTCGTTTGCGGTCATTTTCGATGCTGGTAGCTCTGGTAGCCGTGTACACGTTTTCCATTTTGACAAAAATTTAGATCTTGTTCACATTGGCAAAGAGCTTGAGCTTTTTGTGCAGGTGAGAAATTTATGGCTTTGCTTTTGTTTTGTAGTTTTCTCCAATTCATGTCAATTATCATTGCGGTCACTTGATAAAATCTTTGCATCTCTATTGTAGATTAAACCGGGTTTGAGTTCATATGCTCAGAATCCGCAACAAGCTGCTGAGTCTCTGCTTTCCCTCTTGGACAAAGCGGAAAGTGTTGTTCCCCGAGAGTTGCGGCCCAAGACTCCAGTTAGAGTTGGAGTGAGTATATCTTATCGGTTTTGCTTCGCTGACATATAACATTTATTGCATTTCCATATCTTTATTTTAGATGCGAGATTCATACATAGAATTGAATTTGTATGCCAATGCAGGCAACTGCAGGTTTGAGGCAGCTGGAAGGGGATGCTTCTGATCGAATCTTGCAAGCGGTAACTATGGCTAAATTTATTATTTTGGAAGCTATACCCACCCTATCAACTCTTATGGTTTTGAATTTTAATATTTTAAGGTTAGGGAATTGCTTAAGGATAGAAGCACCCTAAAACTTGAGGCCGATGCAGTTGCTGTGCTGGATGGTACCCAGGAAGGTGCTTTTCAATGGGTATGTTTTATGAACTTATTAGTTGTAGACTTGGAGTTATATTACGTTATTATTTTCTTGGATAAAATTTATATGGAAGGCTTCATGTCGATGTATTTAGGCTATATTTGTGAACTTTATGTCCATTGTCCACTGATATTTGAGTGATCAACTGCCTTTTGTGTTTTTAGTCCCGCTAGCTTCAAATTAGGAGGATTTTGGGGACAAACTTCTATTGATCAAAGTTTTCGTAGACTGGTTTTCAACTGTTGTTAAGGTCTGCCTCTCTTGTGTGATCAACAATTGAACGTTTTGCTTGTCATTATTATACTATTGGCCAGTACTCCAACAACAAACTTTTGCCATTTACCAGAGTAGAGTTGACAAGCTTTTTTTCGTGAGAAAGTTGATGTAATCAACCCTGTCCCTTGTTATCATACCTGTTTCTAGTTATGGCAAATATGTGTTCCTATTTTCTATCTTGGGTATGTCCTCCCAGAACTTTGTTCTTTGGAATCTGCTTGGCTCTGTTTGGTGACTTTCTTTCTTAGCAGCGTAGGTCCTGTAGGATATTCTGGCATTTGTTCCTCCAGCCAATTTTTGCAAGGCATAAGCATGAGACTGTAGGTCAAGGTTTTGTTGCCTAAAAGTTTTTTCATCAATATCATACATTAATTTGGCTTATTTGTTGAATGGGGTTTTAAAAAAAATTCTTATTTGTGGGAAGGGCAAGTATCATTGGAACTATAATATCCAAAAAATGCACATCTCAAACAGTGGAAAGGTGGAGATTTGATATCGATTTTGAAGTTGTTAACATCCAAAATATAAGTTCATATGGCTACCCAGGCCTCTCAACCCATAGATATTGAGACAAACAATTGCATAGTATGTAACTACATGAAGAAATGCAATGTGGCCTACAGGATTGAATGGGAAAGTAGGATTCTGATTATTTTATCCTCTATGGAACTGATGTACTATATTTTATGTCTTAACTTGCCAATTGTATTGTTTTAGGTGACAATAAACTATCTATTGGGAAACTTGGGAAAGAAGTATTCCAAGACTGTTGGAGTAGTTGATCTTGGAGGTGGATCTGTTCAAATGGCATATGCCATCTCAGAAGCAGATGCTGCAAAAGCTCCTAAAGCACCAGATGGAGAGGATCCATACATAAAGGAGATGTACCTTAGGGGCAGGAAATATTACCTCTACGTACACAGGTTTTCTTCTTCCTTTAGATATGCCACTAAAAAAAATGATATACAGCTTCTCGGAGGATGAATTCATGGACCTGTATTGGCAATACATAACTAATGTCACTTTTAGAATTTTTATATAACATGTGGTGTGACTAATGGGTTTCAAATCATGTTTGCAGTTATCTGCGGTATGGTTTATTAGCAGCTCGTGCAGAGATTTTGAAGCTTTCTGCTGATTCTGACAACCCCTGTGTCGTAGCTGGCTTTGATGGTAAATATAGCCCCTTGGTTTCTATACACCTGTTATGTGTGTGTGTCACTGCTGGGTTCTTTTACCTCTTATTTTCGACCAGACATCAATCTTATGGGGAAAATAGCTCTGAATTTCCCATGGGTTGAAATTTCGTGTATTCTTTTTCTTCCTAGCATGTATTGTCAATAACAATTGAGTTTTTGAATATCTGAAGGGACTTACAAGTACGGAGGTAAGGAGTACAAGGCATCAGCCTCCCCTTCTGGTTCAAGCTTGAATGAATGCAAAAGCGTCGCTCTTGAGGCTCTCAAGGTTAATGAGACAACATGTACACATATGAAGTGCACTTTTGGTGGGATATGGAACGGTGGAGGGGGCGATGGTCAGAAAAATCTTTTTGTTGCCTCATTTTTCTTTGATCGGGCAGCTGAGGTATCCATTGTTATATCCACTCCTGAGAAAATACTGATATTTTCTTCCTTTAATGTCACCGTATGTCCCTGCTAATTACATTTTCTCCTATAGGCTGGCTTTGCTGATCCAAACTCACCTGTTGCCCAAGTTCGTCCTGTGAATTTTGAGGATGCAGCTAAGCAAGCCTGTGAAATGAAACTTGAGAATGCCAAATCCCTTTATCCACGTGTAGACGAGGGTAACCTGCCATATCTCTGCATGGATCTCGTATACCAGTACACATTGCTTGTTAATGGATTTGGTAGGTTTTGCACCAATTCTGGAATTCTAATTTGTAGTTTATGATGTTTCTCTATGAAATATAGAGAATGGTACACTTCCCACACTGATTATTGCTTCCCTTTTCATTTGTTGGCAGGCCTGGATCCATGGCAAGACGTTACGTTGGTGAAGCAAGTTAAATACCAAGATTCCCTCGTTGAAGCAGCATGGCCTCTGGGCAGTGCCATAGAGGCCGTATCTTCATTATAATGATGTCGATACCGTCCTTTGAATTACTCATAAAACATCTTGCGGCTTGTGGCTTATACCACAAAAATTTTTGAGGTCAAATACTGCCATATCATGATGATGAGATAAATCATAACCATGCTGAGCTGAGATTAGATTCTGGTATTCAATTCAGGAATAATGGGAGAAGATAGCTTCATTATTTTTAGTTATTTCACAGCTCTGGAAGACTGATTCGATTCAATTAGTTCATTGTGATGTCATTTTATTTTTGTTTGAAGATATGCTTTCATTGTTGAAAAAGTCTTCCTTTGCTAGATTCAGGGCTCTGCGTTTACCTGGAAATGCACGTGTTCGTTCCCCAATAACATTTTGGAAAAGCTGAAATGAAATCTTTACAGCAGCATAGTTTGCATTTAGAACATAGATTGTAATTTTTTTTTCCGCAAATAGAGAATTTCATGTGATCTGTGATCCTTGCGTTTTGTGGGAGTAATGAGATTATTAGTCTATTAAATTAGATACCAAACATATCAAATGATAGAAATGTATTTATGTAAGAGTGAAAAAAGTAAATCATAGTTGTCAAATCCCAGATTAAAGGGTTTGGATTAAAATATGAAATTATTTAATATTTTTTAAATGATTACATAATCTTTAATTATGTTTTAATCTTAGTCATTAATATAAGATCTGACAATTATGATTCACTTCACTTTTTTCATCTCACATAAAAATGTTATTCTCACTTGATATATATATATATATGAAAAAGTTATTTTGTGAATTTAGTGTAATTATACTTACAACTATTCTATTTTGAGAAATATCTAATGACTTCCTTTTCTATTATTTTAAACTTATATTTACCATTTTTATTATAAAAAAATAAGGGAAGTGAGTAGATATTTCTAAAAGAGTAAACAAAACATTTAGTTTTTTATTTATAAAAGTAGTGATTATTATATTTCTCAAATGTCATTATTCATCCTTAATTTATTTGCAATGTTAAAATGAATGAAAAATATCAAAGTTGATTATTAAATTGTAACTTAGTAGTATTAAATACATATTTAATTTTTAGTTATATTCTTTTTTTACAATTTATTTTAATGTTATAAAATAAATAAATAATAGTGTTAGTTATGAAATTTAAAAGATGTAATAATTATTAACAGATTAAGTATTATGTTTTCTCTTTTTAAAAGCAGAGATGCATAAATAGGCTTAGACCTACGAGCTTTATGAATATGGGACAGATTAGGTCAAAAAGTTTAGAATTGTATTTTTTTTTTTACAAATTTTAGCAAGTTAGTTAACACGGTCGAGATCTATGTAGATAAGTGCGCATAGGTGTAGGCTAACCCTCAAATCACTTCCCTTATATATAACTCGATGCAATTTATAAACAAGTTATGCGAGTCACCTTATAAGTTAATCACAAGATGGAGTGGACTTATTATTTTTAGTCAATTAAAAATGCGGACATATACAAATTAGACCATATGAATTCAAGTATGCATAGGCTTAGTTTGTATAAACCTACCCAATTTGTTTTACATTCCTATCTAAAAGTACCCAAAATATAATTGAAGACTTTCTCCAAACTTGTAGTCACACACCACAATCACTTAGATTAAGCTACATATAGTTAAATTATATGATAATTTATACTAGTGTGTACATAATTGAAGTTACATAACAAGAAATCTTTAGAATGTGAAGTAAGAATAATATTTTAATAACATGGATCTAGCTATGTTACTCTGTAATGAAGTGATGAATGACTCTAACAAAAACAAAGAGGCTTTCTTAAATAGCTTGGTATGCAATGAAGAGAAGTCAAAAGGAAAACTATCTAGTATATTTTGCTTGGATATTTCAAAGTTGAATAAAATCAAAAGTTAATGATACTTTCGATCAACATTAAATATGGGGATGCATTACTAAGAGTATTTAATTCAAGTGACATATTATATTACATGAAAAATTTATCTTTCTTTACATACTAAATTTGACTTCAGTACTTTACATATATGCATCTAATAATTTTAAAAAAAATTAAACATGTTTAAAATTATAGGTGAATTGAGATTAAAATATTAACATTTAGTCTTCTTAACTCATTTTTTCTTTGCCTTGTCAAATTATTTATCGTAATAATTTCATCTTGGAAACATATTAAAAATAACTTTATAATGCATAATAGCTAATATATGATATTGTTAACATAAAATGTAAATTCACATTGATTTCATAAACTATAAATCTAATCTTCTCCCCCATTAACTTCAATTAATATACATATTGGAATAAGTTATATATATATATATATATATATATATATATATATATATATATATATATATATATATATATATATATATATATATTATGTATTTAATTATAGTATTAGGCCATGGTGCACTACTAACAAACTGCTATATATCTACATTGGTAAATTAATTATGTAAATTCAATCAATTAATTTGCTTTAACTACTAAAGGCAACTTGATGATTAGAATTTATGAAATGGCTCCTACCAAAATTACAAATCATTTAAAATGTAGGTTAGTGATTTCTACATGACATGAAAATTAGAATTTTTTTTTATTTTTATAATCATATAAAAATGTTTTAGGAATACATTTGTTAATAGGTTCTCAAATCACAATCTTAATGAGTTTAGTTGATTATGGTATGAGAATTTGGGACATAACAATTATTTATTGAAAAACTTTATTGTTAAATTTGTTTCATTATTTAGAAATAAGTCTTCTATCATAAAATCTTTTTGTTTATTTTTTCAAAGATTATCATAAAATTTTTTATTTTAAATATTTTTTATCATTTTATTTTTTACCTTGTTTCAACTTGGTAGATGAATAAATGAGAATTTCAATTTAAAGAAAATATCATAACATTGAATTCAAATAGAAAAATATAGATTCTAATTGTAAAATAGTAAATTTATTCTAATCATTCCAAGCTATATAATCTAAGTACTCCTAAAGGGATAGGAAAGAATTACTTTATTCTTATGGTTAAAGTGATCATTGCCTTTGGATTGGATGGCCACTAGTTAGCTTTTCTATCCACGAGACCTTATTTTTTTAGGTTCCTACAATAAAAATGGTGTTGAAAGTGAAATAAATAACCTTTTTTCTCTAGCAAGTTGAGGGCAAACAAATAGCCCCTCTTCAGGCTTTAAATGTAAATGAGAGATAAAGTAGTTATTATAAATTCATTTGTGTATTTGATAATATTAGGTGGATTTTTTTGACCTTGTTGAGCTTGTTTAAGATTGAGGTCTTTTAACCTAATTTGGGCCTTTTTTGAGGTAAAGATCTTTTAACCTAATTTGGACTTCTTTATAGATCAAAATCTTTTAACCTTGATTGAGCTTCTTCTTATTTTTTTTTAAAATAAAGATTTAGGCCTTTTTTGGTAACTTAATTGGCCTATTCAAAAGTGTGTGTTTCAAGATCCTCTTTTAAGATAGGTTCCATGAAGATTGGGGCTCCTTTTGGTAACACACTTAGCCTTTTAAAATTTTGCATTTTTGAATAATTGCTTGATATTAGGCCTTGCAGCCTTGGGTATTAACAAATATTATAACCGATGTCTATTTAGATAATTGAATATATTGTGAATCTTAAGGCATCATTGTTTATATCACTTGACATTAAAATTGATGTAGCATTAGTGTTTTGTAAATATTATTTTAATTTTATATGTTTACTTTACTTTAAGCTAATGTCATTACTTTCATACATTAGTTGCCAAATTAAAAACTGACATGTAAATGTTACTCTAAATGCTAATAAATATCACTGCACTATTTCTTATATGTCTACATTGAATTTAAGAATAATTTACTTATTCTTTGGAAGTGCTTTGAATTCATTAAAAGCACCTTAATGTCTCCTACTTTCAAATAGTCGGAGGCATTAAGGAAGAGGTATATCAATAGCTAATTAATTTGTATATCTACAATGTTATTGAAAATTGTAAAGCATGTATACAAGAACCTACATTTAAGGATTATCTAAAATCAATTAATATTTATATTTATAAATTTATAATGTCAACAATCGGTCCATTTGAACCATAGTATATTATTCATGAATGAAGTTGTAATATTAAACATTAGCTTGTTTAAACCGCACCACAACATTCATGAATGAAGTTGTAATGCCAACAATCATCTCATTCAAATTGCACTATGATACTCATGAGGTTTTGGAAGACTAAGAATACTTATAATATTAGTGATTCAAATAATTGACATCTAAAAGGTATATCAACAAATTTAACTTAAAAAAATTATTTTTAAAACATTGGTTATTTGTGAATAATCGAAGTATAATATTATGTATTGCTTATAGATTTTGCTGCACTCTCTATTTAGAACATATTTGTGATGTCTTATCCTCTACTATCTAATTTTAGAGTTTAGTTTTGATCTAAAGATAACCCATTTCCATTTCCTGAAGTATATTTAGAGATGCTACAAATCTTATCAAAGGACCTTTCTTTCTTTTGATATCTTAGGTCTCATAATATCTATCTTTTGATAAAAGACAAATATATAGAACCTATGATGCTAAAGAAGAGGCAAGTCTTTTGGTAAGATCTATAATATCTCTAAATGAACTTCTTAAGATGGAAGAGAAAGCTATCCTTGAATTCGTTTTAAATTCTAGTATTGGTAATAGAAGTAAATTAGTAAATTTATTACTTAAACTAACAATTCAATTTTAGCAAGGAATATGTTGAAGATTAGTGGAAAACCTTCATAACATGGAATGGAAAACCTTGTTCTAGACAGCTTCTATGGTTTATCTACCACCTTTTAATTCAAATCATATGCCAAATCTTTTAAATATGGTAGACTATCCAAGAAGTAGGAAAAACATTCCTTTTCACTTTCTTGCTACTTGGTTAACACATGATTATTTTCCATAAGCCGTCAAAGATTGTTGGAAGGAGGGTATAAGTTAGCTTGATGCCTTTTTTCATTTTAGAATAAAAGTAAAGAAGTGGATTAGAGATTTCTTTGATAAATTAGCTCACTAGATGAAGAAACACATGAAGAAATTTGAATTTATCAATAAGATATTGGAATAAGGACAAATGCCCAATTTATGAACTTATAATAAACTTAGGAGAATTAGAAATATTTTTTTGTTTAAGGAGAGTTAACGTGGTATTAGAAGTCATGAAATAAGTGGCTTATGAATGGTGATAAAAATAATAAATTCTTTCACTCCTTTGTAGTTACCCATTAGAAAAGAAAGAATATTGAAAAATTAAAATTAGAAAAGAAAGAATATTGAAAAATTAAAATTAGAGAAGGGTGTTTGGGTGGAGGAAAAAGAATCATTAAAGAAGATAATGGTGGATTATTTTCAAAAGCTCTACTCTAATGACAATTTCTAGTTTAAGGAATTCCCATATTGCTTTCCACCCCTATCAAATAGAGTATTATGAGAGATTGTGTCTTCGATGACTAATGAGGAAATCAAATATGCATTTTTTAGTTCGGCATCACTTAAAGCTACAAGCTTGATGGTCTAAATGCAATTTTCTTCCAAATTCAATAGAAAATTATTAGTAAATCAATGTGTGATTTGATTTATGAGATTTTTAATAATTTGGATGATATGGAAAGAATAAATGAAACCTTGCTCATGTTTATGTAATACCGTAAGAAAATATTTAAAATTTTATAAATTTTAATGCTTTAAAGTATTTATTTTAAATAAAGAAGATAAAGCAATTTTAATTATTTTATTAATAATTAGTTTCAAATTTTTATTCTTTTAAGTTACAAGGTATTAGAGTGATATAGATTATGATATTTGATTTATATTTAATTGGCCAATGTTAATTCAAGGCTTATTTAAATATTTTCTATAAGGATTTTCTCACAAGTTGAAAATATTTTTAGTAATTATAGGTGGAAAACTATTACTAACTAATAACTAAAAAAAATCAAAAAAGAAAGTTTATTACAAATTACGATAATGTATATTCTTCCTTGAATCGTTCGTTGAGAGGGAAAAGTCCAGATTCTAAACGAACAAATTCAAACTTGATTGAAAAGGAATACTCACATTTGTTCTAATCCAAAATAATTCTACCATTTCTGTATTTGCAATTTATGAAATTAATTGCTTGTATTTGATAAATGATTTTTAGGAGTATGGGTGCAAAAATTATGAAATTAATTACTTTTATTTAATAAATTATTTTTGAAAGTTGTTTGAGATTGAAATATTTATTTGAAGGTTTTCAAATTTATTAGGTTATTACAAATATATATATATATATATATATATATATATATATATATATATATATATATATATATATATATATATATATATATATATATAGGGGGAAGATTGAAATAATTAGGTGAATGTTTAAAAAAAAATTAGTGTTATAAAAATAAGTTTCTAAAATAGATTAATGGCTAGATTAACTTCAATTTAAAAATGAAGTGTTAAGATTTAAAGGAATTATGAGCTCATATGATGCAATAAACATCGAATTAAAACTCAAGGCTTTATTTTTCTCTTTTTTCTCTCTTCTCTTCCTTATTTCTTTTCTTGGTCTTTTATTTCTTCTTTCTTTTTTTTTTTTCTCTTTTCCCTCCCCAGTGACCCCATCTCTATCTTTCTTTTTTAGCCATAACATTACCTTTGAATAGCACTTTTCTTTTGAGGTCAGTTGCTATTACTGACAATGTGTGAAGGTTGCTTGAACCTTCAAAAGTGTTGGTTACTTAGTTCAATCATCCAAGCTCCATTTGCATCTTGCTCTAATTCATGCTACTACTACCTTAATGTTGTAGCGTCCTCTATTCATGACCAACTACTATTGTCATTGGTGATGTATGAAAAAGCTATGAAGCATGGCACTAGTTCTATAAAAAGGAGCTGCCATTTCTCTCCATCCATCTACATTCAATGTTATCTCACCATTGATGAGTTACCACCACTTTAAAGGAAGGTGAACTCGCCCATGCTATTAAACTTTCATATTTTCAATTTTCTAATATTCAATCTAAGAAGAAGCATTTCGTGTATGTTTTAGGAATTCTCTTTGAAAATGTTAGAAAAGATGTGTTTAGATTACTTTAGTGAAGTGATTAGAGTACTCTTAAAAAATTTTCTTTAATGTTTATACTTGTACATGCATAATTTAGAAAAACCCATTTATAAGTATTTTGAGTATATGATGATATTTATGAAAAATAGTTATTTTATGCCATAAGATGATTGAATAAGATAATTAGAATGTTTATGAAGTATTACATTATATAAATAGGACTAACTCAAGCATGATTCAAGAAATCCAATTATGTACAAATTGTGACTTGGTAATTTATTTAAAATTAAGTTAATATATACAAGTGTGTGTGTGTGTGTGTGTGTGTGCGTGTGTGTATGTATATGAGAAAGTAAATGTATAGCATTATAGAATAAGGTGACCATGGCATTGTTGGAGTATGAAATTCTAATATTTTAATGGTTTTATATTTAATTTAGAAAAATCTTAATTTATAAAGAATTTCTTGGTCTTTTATGATAATTTCAAAAACACAAAGAAATAATGATAGAGGAAGATAAAGTAGTTAAATTGAATAATTTAAAGCATCACATTTTGATATTTTCACTAGTAGAATCTAATTCCAAAATCATAATGTAATGATATATACTCACTTTTGTGAATAAACACTGTAAAACATAAGAAGCTAATGATCTAAAGTGTAAAGATATTATCATTTGGATATGAAACTATATAAGTAATATCCCTATATTTATAATTTATCATTGTAAATTCCTGAATAGGAAAAAAAGAGAAAAGTGGAAGTGAACCACTTTGAGTTTTTCGTAATGGGTACACACCATCACATGAGTACATATCTCACCCCCAAAATTTATTTATGACTTTTAATTGTTAAATGTAATAATTTATAATCTTTTTTTGATTTTGCTTATTGCAAATATAATTTATATATGGGATTTGAATTTATTATGATTAAAGTTCTTTAACTGTTACTTTATCAAAATGATATTGTTTATATTTATGAAGCCTTATGATCAAAGCACAAATGCGACTTAGTAATGCTTGTTAAGACCTATGTTCGATAGAATAATAGATTGAGAGTGTATATGAATTGAGTGAATGCTAGTTTATCATACTTACAGTACATATTAGTGTTATTAATTATTATTAGCAAATTGAGATTGGCTTGTGATGATAGATTAATTATTTTGCATTGTGATATGAATGAATAGTTATAGCTATGCTAAGATGGCAATGTCTTACTATTGACTAGTGTTACATATTTTGGAAATTATTTATGATAATGATTCTGTTACCTTGTATTGTGATTGGATTTTAGTTATGATATGTACAATTTAGGCTTTAACATGCATATTATATTATGAATTATGCTATATGTACAATTTAGGCTTTAACATGCATATTATATTATGAATTATGCTATATGTGGTATTGAAATTGAAAATTGTGATAAGGGCAATATTATGAATACTAGATAAGAAATTCCCGATAATAAGGTGAGAAGGGTGTAAGGTAAATCCTAAGGGGACAAAGATAAAAGTTTGTGAAGGATATAAGGTTAACTTAGGAATCAAAATGTGGATGCATATTTTTATTATATATTGTTCTTTATTGTTTTATGAAATAGAAATCTAGTTATCTTGGAATATTTCTATTTGATGTGATTGAGATGATTTGGTTATGATTGAGCCTTGATAACTATTCAAAGTTTGATGATCACTCAAAATGCATTGTGTATGAAATTATGATTATATTGTGTAAAATGAATGATTGAGACTATTATGAATTATAATGTGAAAAAGGGTACTTTTAGTTATATACAGGTAATTGTGTCAATTTGAGAATTGATATCGCAAGTTACAAAATTCAAGAATGTGATTAATAATTATTTCTCATCACAAGATTTAATTAGCATGCAACCATTTTATATGATTGATTTCACATGTGGTTATGGTAGATAGATACTCATTAAGTTCTTGTAACTTATTCTATTTTAATTTTAATATTTTCAAATTAAAATAAGTATATATAAGCTTTGTTGCGTCTTTGAGGAATCAAAGATTGCTTGTTTAGAAAACTTTGATAATTGGATTAAGATCATGATTAAAAGTGAAATCATTAATGTTTCTATAAATATTATGTGTTTTGAGGTTGTACGATATTATATATAATTGTGCTATTATTGTATTTGTAAAAGTCACAGGTTTTATGATTTAGGGCATGTGACCTTTAAAAAATATTTAAAAATAGAGAAAAATTTGTTTATTTTTTTTGTAAAATTTTAAAATAAAATTTGGATCCCTACGAAAATAAAGAGACTTTCAATGGGCAAATTTGGTATAAATAGTGTCAAAATTTGTAGAAACTAGATAACAAAATCGACATTGATCATGATCAGGTTTAGGTAATGATAATTTATCTTAAAAGTAGATAATTTGGAATCCATTAAGAAACTTTATCTTATAAGCCTATGTGATGCGATTTTTAAAATTATTACAAAAATTCTAGCTTATAGAGTGAAACTGTACTTAGGTTATTTAATTTCCCCAAATTAATGCAACTTCATTATAGGAAGATATAGTTTGGATAACATTATTGTTGCATAGGAAATTATTCATTATTTTGGGAAGAAGAAAGGTAAAAAATGGGTGGATGACAATCAAGGTTGATTTAGAGAAAGTATATGATAGGATTGACTGGATGTTTCTAAAAGATATTTTAAAAGAGTTGCTGCTTCTAGATAATTATATCAAGCTAATTCTAGCTTGTGTTTCCAACTGTTTGATATGGATCCTTTAGAATAACGAAAAGATAGGTAGCTTTTATCCTATGCGAGGAATCTAATAAAGAGATCCACTATCCTTGTATCTTTTTGTGCTTTATATTGAGAGATTAGCATATTGTATTACCTATATTGTTCAAGTAGGAAAATAGAAATTAGTGAAGTTTTGTAGAGGGAGTCCTTGTATTTCACATCTCTTTTTTTGTAAATAATTTAGGGTTGTTTACATAAGCAAATTTAAATCAACCTTATATAATTAAGCGATGTTTGGATATTTTTTTGCTTTGCTTTAGGGCAAAGGGTAAGTAATAAGGAAACTTAAGTTTACTTTTTAGGAAATGTAAACCATAATAAAGTGTAGTAGATAAGTAAGGAATTGGGATTTCAAGCTACGGAAGATCCAAGTAAATACCTCAATATACCTTTTCATTATAAAAAAGTGTCCAAGGATATGTATAAGGATGTGGTTAAAAAGATATAGAAACATATTTCTTCTCAAAGTGCTAAGATTTATTTTTTATAGGTTGTTTGAATTTATTGAAAGTAATCCTTATTAGTATACTTGTATATTCTATGCAAAACATCTTTATTTCCAATCTCTACCTATGAAGAGATAAACAAATTTATTTGTAATTTTTATGGGCTTGAGCATGGCTAGAAATAACCTCATCTAGTAAGTTGGGATTAAGTTTATAATGATAAATAACAAGTTAGGGTTTTAGGAAGATACAACTCAATAATAAGGCCTTACTAATGAAGATTGTTTTTAATTTAATAAAGGAAATTTTTTTCTTTAAGCTAGAGTTCTTAGAAGCAAATATGGTTATAAAGGAGAAACCATTCTTATGATAAACAATAAGTAGGGTTATCCGATCTATTTAAAGGGATCAAAAAATTTTGGAATCATGTTAGCACTACTATTTCAATTTCTAACATTAGAAAATAAGAGGTGGTGAGATAGACACACTCCCTGGATGGCTTATTTTCTATCAAGTCAGCATATAAGCTTTTTTCTAATAATTGTAATTTCAATAATATGAGCTAAAGAGAGGTGTGGATGTGGAAGGCACCAGAGAAAGTAAAAACACTTTTATGGTTGATGGTTTAAGATAAGTTACTGATGAATGTATAAAAAGTGGCTAAAGGAATGATAGATTTGAACCTTTGTAAAAGATGTGGTGCTAGTGTTAAGACATCTTTTCATATTGTGAGAGATTGCTTAATTGTTGTTGATAATTAGTTAAGATTAGTTCATCCCTTTCATTGGAGCCAATTCTTTAATTATTTTTTAAAGAGTTAGCGTACTTTAAATTTTTAAAAAGATTTATCTAGAAAGAGGAATAGGAACTAGAAATTGATATTTACCTTTACTTGCTGGAGTTTTTGGTACTAGAGAAACTAAACTATATTTATAAAGGGGGTAGTAGATAGATAACTTGGTCTTGGAAACATATAAAAAAGCTCATGAGTTATAAACTAGGTTGGAGGTGTTATGTGTGGTGAGCTTGTCAAAAAAGAAATCCAATAGCAAAAAATCATGGTGAGCTTTAGGTGAAGGGTGGTTAAACGTGAATATAGGTGGGGCTTGTAATAGAAAGGGAGTCTAGTAACTTAGGGGTAATATTGCAAGAAATTAGGTTAGAAAATGGATAACTAGTTTTGCAGAAAAAAGAATTTAGGTAGGACTATTGAAGTTAAGCTATAGGTACTTTATAAAAGAATCTTGCTAACTTAGTAGTTAGATGCTAGAAAGGTGATACTTGAAATAGACAATGCTGAAGCATTAACACTAATTGAACATAGATGCTCAATGTACATGCCCACTATAACATGGTCATGAAAATTATTAAACTTTTATCTTTGAACTGGAAGGTTAAATTGTCCCTAATTTGCAGAGAACAGAACTATACAGCAAATAATCTTATGAGTGAAACTTTAAGAGTAATGGTAGGAGAAAAAATTTTGAGGTCTATTCCAAGGGAATACTAGTCAATTATGTATGAGAAAATGTAGCTTGGTGCTATTACTACCAAGTCCTAAGCTTGGTTCTTTTGTCATTTAAAAAAATATTAATATATTTATTATTATTGAGATGGAAGCCTTCCTTTATCTTGATTTCTCCACAAGGGTGGATAGGAATGGTAATGGGTTAGGTCTAGGTTGACCTAACTTTACTCGAACTTGAAATTGACCTAAAATTCTGGACTTAAAATGGAACCAAACATGAAAAACCTAACATGTTTAGGGTCTAATCCAAACCTAAAATGGATCCAAATGTACCTGAAATTTATTAAACAAGCCATAAATCCCAGCCTAATGTCACATAGAATTTGCTAACCAGTGATGAACATGAAGTGAAAAACATCTTGATATTACACACTAAGATATATTCAAATTGCTAGATAATAACTCTGAACAAACATATTTTAACTAGAGGCATGTAAGTATAATAACTATAAACACACACTATTTTTGTATATGCTGTTTTAACTAAGTAAATTATGAACCTGGAATGAAGATTCAAATAAACATATTAGATTATTACACTTGGAATCGAGTTCCTTGCTACTGACTGCATTGAACAAAAGGAAAAAACTTATGATTATCTTAATTGTATTTTATTCAATTAAATCTTACGATCTAAAGTTGAAATTTCTTGGCTTAGTCCAATAGAGAAAGAGGTGTTGTCTTTCTCTCTTTTTTCCTTCAATTCAATGTAGTGGAAGAAGATTATCGTGTCAGAGAAAGAAGCCTTATTTCTAAGAGCAATGATGGTTGCATAACTATTTTTAGTGTGGGGGGCACATACAATCTGAATGTGAGTGGGTTATGAATTTTCTAAATGTTCAAAATAACTTGTCTATGTTTCTACTTTCTAGACATACTCAAGGATAATAACTAACTAAATGAAATGTGAATAAGGTCACTGCAGGCTTGCTAATTCTCTCCTAGTACAACAAAAACTTCAACTAAAGATTATACACATATCATAAGTATGTTCTTATTTATATGTTATTCTTGTACTTTTCTATACAGGAGTCCCACATTTCCTTTTTAAAAGGGGAGAAAAACTATTACAACCTTTGAAAGTTAATTTTGTTTAATTTTTAATAAATATGGAAATTACTAATCACTAAATATACATAAAAACAAAGTATAAAGCTTATTAAAAAAACATATAACTTTCCCAAGAAAGAATGTACTCAATAAAGAAGGCTTCCTCGTATAATCCTTACAAAACAAGACAGTCACTAATGTATAAGCTTGCATAAAGCTAATTAAAAGCAATAAATAAGGTACTAATTCTTGAACTTGGAAGTTGTAGACATCATTACCCTTGTCTTCCCACCTATTACTTGGCACAAGATAGTCTTATAGTTGCTACATACCATTGCTATTTGAGAGTGGATGTACATGGTGTTTTTACATATAATGTTAAAAGAATATATAAATAAAAGTTTTTAAAGTCCTATGTCCCATGCTATCATTTACTTAAGGATTATGTGTGTGTGTGTGTGTGTGTGTGTGTGTGTGTGTATACATAATTTAAACAAACCCTATAAGATTACAACTCACTATCATAAGAAAATTAATATACTATTCAACTTATTACTTTATAACTGATTTAAAATGCAAGTCCTTTTAAATATTCAATCCGATGTAGCAGTCTTTTGCATTGTACGATTGAAACTTTAAATGAATGTTCTATAAGCCTCTTTTCTTCTTTTTTATTTTGGTCTTGATCATCATATATAAAAGAATATATGCATAAGTATTTTAATAACTTATCACTCAGTTTTTCTCCCTTAAAGGAAGGACAAAGGATATAAGGATAGGGGAATAAGTTTGATGGGGAACGAACATGTCACCTTTTATATACCATATTTTAAATTGTTCTAAGTCAGGTCAATTATTATTTAACTAAGACACCAGTGGTAACTTACCACCCTTTTATTAAAAGAGTAGTACATAGATCCAAGGATTTGGGTAGGCAACTTGAGAATTACCTAGACATGGAAGGTCAAAAAATAGTGACAATGGTATTGGAATACTTAAATGTAGAGACAAGATCCATGCAGAGTCCATGGAAAATTATTATAATACTACCTTTCTCAAGAGCATACATATAGTGTCTTTGTATTCACACTTAAACAATAGTAGTAAACCAGTTAAATCTAGTTTTCTTTGCATGCATGGAACATTTAATGGATTACCTATTTAATAGTAAATCAATTAGAACAAGCTCATTAATTACACTTTACCATTACAATAAATATGAGAAATAGTACATTATCAATATAAAAAATAAAAAAGGAAACTAACTAAATAGCTTGCATCAATGAAAAGGTACTTGGTTATTCTTCAAAAACTTCTTAGTAGTATCATAAAGCCAAGGAATTCCAAAATCCAAATTACCTACCAAAATTGGATCAAACAATATATTTATGCCACCAACTTTCCATAGCCAGTTATTTTCCTAGAATCAAACATTTACCATATCAAATGGAAATCAAAATTAATCAAAATAAGATAAACTGAGAGTAGGAAATGAAAAACTCACCTCTATAAGTCAATTTGAAGAATTCCTTAGTAGTAAAATAACTTAACTCGATTGTATTTTCTTCAGATACAATACCAAAGACAATCCTACCCACCTGAAAGCCAACAACCCTTTATTAGAATTAAGCAAGAAATGTAGAGAAAGTTAAAATAGATATACAATAAGAAAATAAAAGGACTTGGAAGTTAAGGCTTTTATACTTAAGGCATTTGATAAGCAGTTGTTAATGAGACAATAAAGATTTATGCTTAAAATGATGGAAGAGAAAAATAGGTTAAATGGTGTTCTTATATGATATTTTTTGCTAAAGTGAAGCAATTTGCACTGTATAGCATCCAAAATCAAACTAAAGAAGATTGACGTTTAACTACAAATTATGGGCTTAAAGATATCTTTAAAATCAAACTTTTGTAACCTATATAAGTAAATTTTTACAGAAGTAATTCTAAACCAATTTTAAAGAAATTTTTAAAGTTCAAATCCGATTAAACCTTTTAACATATAGTACTGATTTTGATTGAAGAGTAAATTAAAGCTTACATTAAGTTTTTTAAAGCAATTAAAATCATGCAATATGGGTTGCAAATTTAGTGACTTCCAATACTTATGAAGAATTTACAAAGTAGAGGAGCAATGAAGTGAAGCTTAAATCAAGTTGTATCATTAGGTTGATCACAACTTGAAGATTAAAACCTATTAACAACTTTAAAGATGCACGGTTTAGTGTTACATGAGGGACTAAGGGAGGGTTAAATTATAGGTATCTAATAGGATTCGAAATCCATTGGATTTGGTAGATAAAACCTAAACCCACACCACTAAACTTTAAGTCCATTTTGGACCTAATCCACCGAGTAGAATATCTGCTGGACCCAATGGATCTAGCCCTTTTTACCATTCCTAAGGCTAGAAGAATGGCAGAAAGAAGATCTTTTCTCCGTATTACTAAGTTGTGTATATGGTATATAAGGCCTACCAATTTAAAAGATTTTAAGCATGGAGAATTAGTTATTTATTATATTAGTATTTTAGTGTATTTGTTGATGATGTAATGATATATAAATATATGTAATGAAAAGTCAATTGTTTATTGTATTTTATTGATGTAATGATATGAAGATGTATATGGATATAAATAAAATTGTAGTTTTATAATTTTTTATTGTCCTATATATTTCTTTATTTAAATTCAATTTGCTATAATTTATATTCGTATTCTACATTTGGATAGCTTTCTATTTTTTTATGTTTAAAGCTATCTATTTTGAATAGATAATGATTTTAATATATAAATGTAAGTTAAAAAATAACTCTTTTTTTCTTTAAAATATTTAAAAATAATTCTCTATTTGATCTTTTCTCTTATCATCTTTGACTTGAAGTTTAAAATTTTTCATCAATATAATGATTTGTTTTGTGTGTAAATGTTTGAAGATTTTGTTTGATCTTTTTTATTTACCAATTTTTGCAAAATGAGATAAAATTAACTTTGTCTATTTAATTTAAACATAACTATTTTTATTGTTATCTTTCATCTAAAATTTCAAATTTACAATGTTTTCTAGTTAAAAAATAAATAAACTACGTTAGTTTCTTTTTAAAAATTGATGTCTTTATGCAATGATGTTTGTTTATTATAATAATTGACATATTAAATTATATTTCTTATATTTAGGCATTGATTGTTTTTGTAATAAAAAAACTGAAAAGCCATGTCGATTATATTCAACAAACTAACATTATTAACCATTAAATCATTAACTAAAATTTACATCAAAAGAATTACTAGTAGAGGTGACCTACTTTTTTTTATTTGTATAATGTCCTTCATCATAGATGTCTCATTTCTCATGTGTTTCTACATTTAATTTATTACTATTTGTGTCTATTTAATTGTATAAAAAAATATCACAATGCAAAAAAGAATTTTAATGTTACCAATTTCAATTATGTTTTGGATTCTATTTGATATATATGATATTTATAATTGAAGCAGATTTATTTTGATATGTATGTTTCATTTGTTTAGTAAATGAACATTATTAACTATTAGATCATTAACTAAAATTTACATTAAAGGAATTCTTACCAGAGATAACCTATTTTTCCTTTTCATTTGTACAATGTCCTTCATAATAGATGTTTCCTTTCTTATTTATTTCATTTACATTCAATCTGTTACTATTTGTATCTATTTAATTATATAAAAAATTATCATAATGCCAAAATAATTTTAATGCCACTAATTTCAATTGTATTTTAGATTCTAATTTGATATATATGATATGTATAATTAAATCAATTATGATATACATGTTTGTTATATTTGGCTATTTTGGAATAATTCAACAAAAGTTTTGGGATGGTAATAGAATGGTTATAAAAAAATGTTGCTCAAGAACAATAAATATATTTTTTAATAAATAACATTATCTATTATGATGTTAGTTATTGTTTCTTAATTGATGTTAAACATTACTAAATGGGACGAGTTTGTGAGACGATGATGTCTTTTGCTTAACTGAGTCTATATAAACTTAGATGTTAGTTTGTTATGTTAATCGACGTGGAAAGCATTATTTGCAAATTTTATCTCAAAATTCTTTCAACCTTAAAATGATTCTCTGTCTAATAAGATATGCTTTCCTTCCAACTTTAAAATGCTTCTCTTTATTTTTATATTTTTGCTCACTAATTATTATATATGACTGAAACTCCATTAGCTTATGGTTAAATATATGAGGTTTAGTACTTATTGGAAAGGCACATAATATAAATGTAAGATTTTTTTTACTTTTTATATTTGTTCTTGCAATTTTTATGTTTTTAATTTCCTAATTAATCTTATTTTATTGTCTATTATTTCAATGCTGCTTTTCATTTATCTTTTTTAGCATTATGTGGTATTATCGGCTATTTATTCATATAAAAATGTGTAATTTCATATACTAATTTTTTATGAATATTTATTGTATCTATAGGTATTTTATTCAAGAGACTTTTCTAGGAAGTACAAGCCTCATATATCGAGTAATAGATATCAAGATAGATTTGATAAAACATCAATCTTTGAATAAGGTATTATATATAAATTTTTACTATTTTTAATTTTTTATTATTTATTTTATTTTTTAAAATTGTTTAAATTGAAATTCTATAAAGTTATTGATTTTATTTTTGGTTAGGAATATAGAAGAAATATGAAGGACAAATAAATGAGGAACATGGGCATGGGGCCAGGGTTTAGGATGATGGAATAAGGAATTAGGAGACAAGGCTAGGGGGCTAAAGCCTAGATGGATGGGACATATTATGTTGGAAATAAATTGACATGATATCATTGAAATTAAATGTTAGTTGCTTTAAAACAAACAATATTTAATATTGTCTCTCATGATGATAAAAAAATAAATGATACTAGTTATTTTTGATAAAAAAATTGATATTATTATTATAATTTATAATAATTTTACAGCTGATATTAAAAATAGATATATGATAATGTTTAATTAAATATTGATCAATTTTTAATATGTAATCTTTTAAATACTTGATGTCAATAAGCTATTATATAATAGTGGTATTTTGGTTATTAATATTTTAATTATATTTAAATTTTATTTTTTAAAAGAATCTCAACTTTTCAAAGGAATATTTTGATTGGAAGTTTGTGAAATAGGGTAAAGTATCAATTTTAAAACTATAGGAAAAGTTCATATAATTTTAATAAACTAAAGGGGAGGTTAGTGTAACCTTATTATTATTATTATTATTATTATTATTATTATTATTATTATTATATCCAATGTCACAAAAAGCTTGTTAGCACTAATTAAAAGGAAGCTATGAAGATACAACTTTAGAGACGTTCCAAAATCACTTCCTTTTATAAAGTTATGTCCCAGATTTTTATGTGAGACTCACCCTTACGGAAAGAGGAGACTTTAAAAATGCTTCCAAATAAAGTGTTTTATGGTACACCTTAAAATAATAAATTTTAAGATCCTAAAGACTAAACCATAAAAGTGTAATCACCAAATCCTTAAACTCTGATCCATATCCACTAAACTATAAAGTTTAATTACTAAACCATAAAATTTTAAACATTAAGTAATTTTAAGCTTTTATTTGAGTAGCTTATTAATAACATTTGGATCATCCAATTGAATAAATTTGAGCATCCCATCATAATGGAGGGATCCATTCAAATTGATGGCTTAAAATTTGGAGGTACTAAAATTTTTTATCTCAATGGTAATTTTATTTTATGATAAATAGCACTCTATCTACTTATAGTTCTATCAATTTTTGCTTAACATATTTGTATTTTTAAATATCAAAATTTATTAGTTTTTACCCTTAGTATTTTATTCACCAAAACTTTTTTCATTTAATGAACATGATCTCTATTATTTGCAATTTTGCAAAAATTAGACACCATTTTATATTCATTTTCCCAAATAATTTATTCAAAATAATTTGTTGAATCAATTTAGAAATAATTACTGGTGACTTGCATGCAAATTATTTTGAAATTGAGTTTCAAATTAATTTTAATTATGAAGGAATTGGGGATAAAAGAGATAATGCCCTTTATGAGTGTTTATTTTGTTAAAAATTAGAGGGAAAGAGATTTAGATAAGTAAAATATTAATATTGGAAAGCATATATGAATAAAATTTGACAATTAGAAATAAAAGTGGATTAAATGAAATTAGACGAAATCATATTTGAGTTAAGTATAATTTTTCCTTTAATTTATATATTGATAAAGAAAACCCATTTATTGTTCATATTTTTTATGATTTAAATTTTCATAAATTTTATTTTAAGGCAAATTATACTCACATCCACTAAAATTTAATGTAATTATATTAACAACTTTTTATGTTTTAGAAAATACATTAATTCTTATTTTTCATATACACTCACTTCTATCTCATTTACTTTGTTATAAACAATTAAAAGAGATAAAAATATATTTTTAAAAATAAAAGGGATATGAATATCATTGAATAAAACCTTAAAAAAGGTAATTATAATTCAATGTAAAAAAAGATATAGCCCTTACAATGGTAGTAAGTGCCACAAAAAACTTGCTAACAAAATGCCTTTGCAAGATATTTATTATGTGCTTGTTATGATATTTTAAAATTTTAAAATTTAGGATAAAGTGATAAATTTTAAAATTATTAGGTTAATATTATTCAATAATAATAATTTATTTTTTAATAAATATGATTAAATAATTTTAATTTAATAGTTTTTAGAATTATTACTAAACATTTGGGTGCCGTAGAATTCACCCGCTTGGTACCAAATGGAGGATTCTGTGATACAAATGCCACTTTTTGTTGCATGCCATACAATCAAAATCTGGACTTTTAATTTATCACGCATAAAATCTCAGCCTCTGATGAAAGGAAACCTGACACTTGACGAGCCAAAACTCTTTATTTTCTTTTGTATCCTTGTTATTTTGTTTCGGTGCCACCTCCTAACAAATGCTCCCTTCATTTTTACTTTTATTTGATTTCTTTTTCCTTTTTACTCTTAATACCTTTTGTTTTGTTTTATATTTGTCCTTTTTATATTTTAAAACAAAATCAAATATAAAAAACCACACAAAAAAGCATTATCTTTTATTTAATTAGAATTTATAGTATGGTTTTATATGTATTTAATTTAATTTATAAAAATTTTAAACATTTTAAAATGAAAAAATACATGAAATGTAAGTTTTATTTCTAATTTTAATTATATAATTTTTTGTTTATTTATGATAAAATTATCAATTTTATTTTTAAAATTATAAAATACTGACAAAATAATTCTTGAATTATACCAAATAACTAATTTTATTTCTAAATAATAGTTTGCAGTAAATATTTTATCTTTGAATATTTGTATGAATAGATAAAATTATCTATACAAACTATTATTTAAGAACAAAATTTATTATTTAATATAATTGAGTGATCATTTTGTTAAAAAATTATTAATTTTATGAACAAAATTATTAATTTTATTCTTTATTTATTTACACCTTGCTCATTTCTTTTTCTTTTGTAAACACACTATTTTGCACTCATATATTATTATATTAATAAAAATTACTAATATTTTTTATTATTAAAAATTTTTAATTATTATTATTTTTTAATAATATATATTTTTTATTGATAATATAAAATATTTTATATGATCAATTAATTAAATTTAAAATTTCTATTTATTTTCCCTTTTTATTTTATATTACATTAATTAATGTTATTTAATATTTTATCCAGGCTAATAGTAACCATCAGATCAAATTACAGGGAAGCAACTAGGAACATTGGATCTGGTGATGGGGAGAGGCAAACGCCTCATACCTCACTTCTCATCCCATTTCCTCTTCCGGGCGCCACAAGAAAGAGAGATGATGAGAACGAGCAAAAGAAATAAAGAAGGTGGCACTGTGGACGTGCACCGGCGGCGCAGTGAATCCTCAATTACCCCACTTCTCCCATCACACCGGGTCCTTTGTCCTCCAATTGGTCTACGGTAAAAAACCACCTCACAGTAAAAAACTTTCTAAAGTAATTGTTTTAGATTTCTACTTTCCACTGATTAGTAATTTTTAAACAGAGTTTTGACTCATTTATTGTTGGACATGGCTGCTAGTCAAATGGTATTAAACACTTAATTTTATAAGCTTAAATGGGCTTTAAGCTTAAATTTTAATCTTTATTATTTCAATTGTTAGAGCACTGAATATATAAAAATAAAATTAAAAATATTTTATTAATTTAATTGCAAAATATTGACTTCATTCGGACTTTGTAAATGTTAAGGTTTTATTTAATATATTGTTTAAAGTTCAATAATATATGATGATATATAAAATTAAATTTTGACGTACGTTATATAATATAATCTTTATTTCTTGAACTCTTATAATGGTTTAATAGTAAATGGCACTTCACTCTCCATTATGTATGGAATTTAAATTTAGGACTAAGCGTGTGTGAATTCTTTAGATAGTTATAATAAAATTTTTTAATGTGTTAATTGTTTTATTTAATTATGATTAAAAATTATCATAACTATAATGTGTTTATTATTTTTTAAATATTGTAATTGACATATATATTATAATCTAATTGGAAATTCTTATGACAATATTTAAGAAATTTTATTTAAATTTCATCTTAACACTTTCCGCATTTTCGAATGTAACTATAATTTGGAATTGTGGGGGAAAATAATTTAAAATATTTTAATATATAGATAAAAATATTATTTAATTTTTATTTAAAACATAATATAATATTAAATAAGTGATATATTTATTTATTTTATTTTTAAATTATTTTTATAAATACCGTTTTTTTTCTTTTTTCCAAACAACATGAACGTGTAAATAAATTAATATTGGAAATAGGATCTCCCACGTGTGGTGTATTTATTAGGGAGAGCGTTGTTGTATACAATACAACAAAATTAAATTTGTACACTAGAAACCTCCCGTTAAAAATTGCAGTCAATTTATGAAGTACAATAACACTAGGCAGTTTCAAAGGTAGCACGGCGATCCCGAATTCGAACTATGCTCACGCAGCTGCCTATTTGCACCTGATCATGGTGGACATATATCGGTTCCAGCAAAAATTTCCACAAACCCTTTATTCCAGTGAGCACCAACGTCAATACACCATATATGAGTTCTCACGACTATTCATACGAGTCGCGTCTCCTTTAGTCATTTTCGCAAACAGCTTCTGTTCCATGTTTCGGGACTCTAGAAATTGATTATTCTGCGCGGGTCAATTCGTCTTTACGTGATTTATAACGAACCCTATATTTTTATGTTCCTGTTTTGATAGAATGCAGCAAGCCTGTTAGCTTTGCCTTTTTATTTTATCATCCCCAAGTTCAATTGTTGCTAGAGCGAGGGGTGCCCATGATGAGAATCAGATCTAACCTCTCTTTTTGCTCTGTTCTGCTTCGTATTTATCACAATTTACCCACTTTTAAGCACAGACATATATTTGAGAAGCCTTTGACTGTTGCTGCTTTTAATTTCTTGAAGCCTTCATTGTCTGACTCTTTATCAGCTCAACCCAAATTTGTTTCTTCAACTCTTCTCTTTTCTTCTTCAGCTACAATTTCTAACACCCAAGTTTCAACTGAAGCTGCCAAACTAGGATTCGATGAGGTATCAGGGGATGATGGTGATGATGATGGCGAGGAAGAGGAGGATGATAGTGGCAAGGATGATACCCACTTTGGTCAGTTAGACAGAAGGGATGATAATTTTTCACAAGATGTTAAAGCCATTTTGAATATGATACACGAAGCGCGGTCTGGAACATCTGAAATCAAATACAAGCTTGAGCATTGTACTATTACAGTATCATCAGAGTTGGTTGTGGAGGTTCTTTCAAGAATTCGCAATGATTGGGAAGCAGCTTTCACCTTTTTCCTGTGGGCTGGCAAGCAACCGGGTTATTCTCCTTCAATTCGTGAGTACCATTCTATGATCTCCATTCTTGGCAAAATGAGGAAGTTTGACACTGCTTGGACTTTGATTGACGAAATGAGAAGAGGTAACAATGGTTCATCTCTTGTCACCCCTCAAACCCTATTGATTATGATCAGAAAATACTGTGCTGTACATGATGTTGGGAGGGCGATAAGTACTTTTTATGCTTATAAGCGGTTTAAATTTCAAGTTGGGTTAGAGGAATTTCAAAGCCTTCTTTCTGCCCTTTGCCGGTACAAGAATGTGCAAGATGCTGAACACTTGCTCTTCTGCAACAGAGATGTATTCCCATTTGACGCCAAAAGCTTTAACATCATTCTGAATGGATGGGGCAATGTTATTGGTAGTACAAGTCAAGCGGAGAGGATGTGGCAGGAGATGGCCAAGAGAGGAATCAAATATGATGTTGTCTCGTATTCAAGTATGCTATCTTGCTATTCTAAATCTTCCAAACATTACAAGGTTCTCAAGCTGTATGACCAGATGAAGAAAATGAAGATCACACCAGACAGGAAGGTTTACAATGCTGTTATTCATGCTCTTGCTAAAGGTAGGCTTGTGAATGAAGCTGTCAATCTCATGAAAACAATGGAAAATGATATTGCGCCAAATGTTGTTACTTACAACTCACTGATCAAACCTCTTTGCAAAGCCCACAAGGTTGTTGAAGCCAAACGAATTTTAGATGAGATGTTGCAACAGGGCCTATCCCCAACAATACAAACTTATCACGCTTTCTTCCGTATTTTAAGGACCAAAGATGAAGTATTTGGACTTCTGGAAAAGATGAGAAAGGAGGGCTGCAACCCAACCATCGAGACTTATATAATGTTGATAAGAAAATTTTGCCGCTGGCGTCAGCTTGATGCAGTCTTTGATGTATGGAGTCAGATGAAAATGGGAGAAGTCAATCCTGATCGTAGCTCTTATATTGTGTTGATTCATGGGTTGTTTCTGAATGGAAAGCTGGAGGAAGCTTACAAATATTATATAGAGATGCAGGAAAAAGGCTTTCTCCCAGAACCCAAAACAGAGGAAATGCTTCAGGCATGGTTTTCCGGAAGACAGGCAAGGGAAGGCCAGGAGACAGGCTTACAGCTCAATGACTTGGAAAATGGTGCTTCAAAGAAGAGAGTCAAGGCTATACCTAGGAAATTTGATCGAGACAGAGATTTTCTTCGCCAACCTGAAACCAGAAGAGTAGTAAGGGCAGGAGGGTTTTCTTTCTGGGAGCAATAGATTCTTTTGTTGTATTTGGTCCCAATGACACATTCTTTCCCCCAAGAAGATGATGACTACTGGGTTGCAAATATATGGAGTTACTCTTACCGTTTATATTGGACTTGTCTTGGGTAAAATTGCTTTCAACTTCAAGCTGCTTGTTCGATTTGCAAACTTCAGGTTACAATCTTTCAATCTGAATGGCATTGATTCAACTGTAAGTCCATCTCAAATTGGGGTCAATGGAGGACAATATTTATGTGGCCTTTCTGTCAGCTATTAGGCTTTAGTACTGGAGCTGAGCTTGGGCACCATTCTATGGATTTTGCATGAGCTAAGACCATAAATTTCAGAAGAAATGGACCTTGAAACTGACTCAAATGCTCGGACAGAAGTTCAGGTGTTTCTGCCAAAATAATAATAATAAAAAAAAGCTTCAATAATTTGCTAACAGGGGACTTAAAACAGTATAGAACCTGCGAGTACTAAACCCGTCTATCATGAAGAAACTGTCTGCAGATTGGACGGGAAATCTGAGTTTTTGTCTAGTTTCGAGGCTACTATCAGTTTCTTCAACCTGGAATGCATAATGGTGCTCTTTTTTCTTTGGACATAGCACAAGAACTGGGCTATGAGGCTCCCTCCAAACCAGGAAACTTGTCATTCATCAGGTTGGGTTAGTTTATCATGCAGAATAGTTGTAAGAGGGAAGAGGCAATTTGTTGTGTCCTTTTTGTTATTCTTTTTCCTCCCTAGTTTGTATCAGTACTGAATTTCTTATTTTTAGACTTTAGTAATGTATGATGCTTACCATCATGACCTCCTCAAAGCTCTGCACAACCGATGTGCTAGGAATAATGCTTGTCCCCCTCCACCTCTCCTGTTTGTGAGAAGGTGCGAGCTAGAAAGTGAGAATAATAGTAATGATTTGTCTTCAGGTTTGAAAACAATGTCTTATAGATTATAGAGCAAATAAGTGAACTGTTATTGGTGTACAAATAAAATCTTAGATGGTTGTTTTCAATTTTTCGTCACCAAGGCAAAGAACCATAGTTAGTGATATATGTAAGGATTAAATCGCCAGCTTGACCTGAATAAACATAGTTCTAACCTTATCAATGGAGTCAACTAATTTTAATTAAAATTTCGAGGACGCTGTCTGCCATTAGCCAAAAACACTTCAGATCTTATCTAATTAAAGAAGTTCTTACGCATGTGTAATGGCCTTCAATTTAACCTATGACACAGTGACACCTATCCAAAGCAATTTAAATGAATTCTTTTATGCATCATCTCAATTAAAGGGCTTTCGTGGCAAATTTTACCAAAAACTGTTTTTGTTTCATAGATTTGGGCTTGGGAAGATTGTCCACTGACAACAACTATTTGAACCAGAACAATTCTGTGATTACTGTCATGCTTTTAAGATAAATTTATTTATTTATTTGTTTATATAAGGTAGAGATTAAGTAAGTGTCAAAGCAATTCTCTCTCATCATCAAAGTTAATGGACGATTTTCTCTTGGACAAAATTTAGGTGAACCTCTTTTAAGTCATATATCATAAGGTTTCTATCTAATTGTCATAAACTGTTATTAATAATCATAATTTAATAATTATAATAATTATCAAAGTTATAATTATTTTCAATAAATAAGATAATTAATACATGTATTGTAATTTGAATAAAGTAATTTACAGGAAATACCTAAGTAATTATATTTTGTCCTCTTCTGTTTTTTCCCCAATAAGAGCCCTCCCTTTTTGCCTCCTCATGTCAAGGATCTTCTGTATCATAATAAAAAGAGTAAATACACTTTATAGTTATAGTTTTGTCTTTTTTTTATTTAGTAAGTTTTGAAATTTTCCTGCATATAATTTTAACCGTTAACAGGTTGTTTATCTAAATTATTTTTTATTCAAAATTTTAAAAATATATATATGTGAAACACATATACTCTATTTTTGCAAATTTGACATTTATTCTCAAAACTCATCCACCTTCCAAAAAAAAAATCCTTTGGAACCACCACTCTTAACAGAATAAATTGCTTTAATAAATATTCAAATAAAGTTAGAATTTTTTTAAATGTAAAATAGTTCTAAGAATAAGTGCTAACTTCAGTCAAATTGGGGAGATAGAGAGCATTATTTCTAATAAATTTTAAAGGGAAAATAGTTTAAATAGATAGAGTATTAATAATTAAAAGTACTAATGAATGAATTTTAAAACTTATGTTATATTTAGATGTGAGAGAATGGAGAAGAAGGAAAAGAAAATGAAAAATTGGATAACTCTACAATACCCAGACTAAAAGTCTAGGTATGAATACCTTAATTTAGTGGCAATATAATAGTCATCAAATTTAAGAGAAAAAAAAATGGATAGTTGATATGAGTTTCTAGGTTACTTATTAAAAAAATAAATATTACTTATGTAATATTAATTTTTTTACTCTCATACTTTATACTTTTTACAAAAATGACCATATATACACCAACGTAATGGATTAGCCTAGTTTTATATTTTTTATAATTTTCTAAATTTTTTATTGAATATGTAAATAAAAATGCATTAATTAAATTTTTAATAAAGAGAAAATACTTAATTTCTCATTTAATATAATAGGAAGTATGTAAATGTTTTACATTTTGAAAAGGAATATTGAAATAATATTTTTTTTACATTATCATACTTTTAGATATAATAGTGTGAGTATCAATTAATTTTTATTATAGCAATACTATCATTTTTAAATTTAATACTCAATTTATTTAGATTTTTTTGCATTAAATATGAATTTGTTATTTTATTGCAATTTGTGAAATAATTTTTTGAGTTTTTATAAAATTTTTCAATGTTAAAATTTATATATCTAGTAATGATTTAAAATGGACTTTTATAATGGATTATTAATATTAGGCCAATATTATTGGATTGATAGTGATTTGTATAATAATTTATTGGGTTATAAAATATATTCAAT
This sequence comes from Sindora glabra, assembly GCA_020226215.1. Taxonomy (NCBI): domain Eukaryota; kingdom Viridiplantae; phylum Streptophyta; class Magnoliopsida; order Fabales; family Fabaceae; genus Sindora; species Sindora glabra. Next base: position 36,525,552 of record CM035228.1, on the reverse strand, counting down.
AACTAACATATGTAATTTGCATATAAATTATTTATAGAGACAAAATTATAAATGATAGATCATGTATATAATATATTAAAAAAATTATAATAAAATTTTTTACTTATGAATGTATTTTTAATTTTAAATGTTAAAGATTTTTTATAAATTATCTATTCTCAATGAAAATAAAAATGAAAAATAATTAAGGCAAATACAAGAATTTTTTATTTTGATGAAAAATATGCACTTCTAAATTTTATATACATAGGTGTATAATATTAAAAAAATAGTATTACTGATCGTGATGTATTTAATTTTTCAAGTTTCTAATATCTAGGTAATGATGAAGAGTTTTAAAATTAATGATTTAAATACAATGCCATTAGTAACATTATTATTTCTTAAGGAAGCATGTAAAATATTAAAATTCAAATTCAAAATTAAATTTTAAATTTTTATATGATGAATTTATGATATTTTTGAAATTTTAAAACTTTTGATAATTTAATAATTTTAAAATTATTAAACTAAAATAATTTAATCACATCTATTAATATATAAATAATTATGATTAAATATTTTTAATTTAATAATTTAAAATTTTATTATATCATTTTAAGTATCTGTACATAAACTATTTATCAATGAAGTATATAACCAATACATTTTTATTCATGAATGTTTATAACTAAGTATTTATATATAAATTATTTATCCGTGAATATATATAACCAATACATTTTTATATACATATTTTTATTCATATATGTAAAGAAAAATATTTTTAAACAATAAAATACCAAAAAATATTTAAAAATTATTTATCCATTTTTTAAAATTTATTCTTAAAAAAATTAAAATCATAATCTTGCATAATATTTTTAAAATCTAACATATAAAATTAGGTTGTATATATATAAGCACCAATTCTGAAAATATTGTTTCAAAAATTAAATATAATACATATATTATGCAAATCCTAACTTTCAATGTATAATTCTTAAATTTAAACTGAAATACTTCAAATATTTTTAAATTTTAGATTTATATGCTAAAAAAATTGAAATTTTATTAAGTCAACATTTTATTAAGAGAAATAAATAATAAATTTAAAAGAAAACTTAAGTTATATATTTCCCTTTACTTTTTTTAGGCCATAAAATATATTCAATAATCAATACATGTGATCTGCATATAAATTATTTATATTAAGCTAAAATTATAAATAATAGATCATGTACATAATATATTAAAAAATTTTATAATAAAAATTTTCATCTATGAATGTATTTTTAATTTTAAATGTCAAATTTTTTTTTATCAATTTTCTATTCTCAATGAAAATGAAAATAGAAAATAATTAAAGTAAATGTATGAATTTTTTTATTTTGATGAAAAATATGCACTACTTAATTTTATATACGGAGGTATATAGTATTAAAAAAAATAGCATTATTGATCTTAATGTATTTAATTTTTTAAGTTTATTCGTTGTCGAAGGAATTTGAAATTACAATGAAACCTTTTAATTTCATTTTCCTTTTTAAATTTATTTTGAAAATTTAATTTTTGTTTTGAAATTTTCATATATATATATATATATATATATATATATATATGTAAAATAAAGTGTAAATCTTTAAATTTATAAAGGAAAAGATATTTGGGCCTAACTTATTTTTATAAATCCATAAATTCATAAAAAAATTTAAGGTAGAAATAAAATTAGAATAAATTTAAACCTTAAATTATAAAGTTTATAAATAAGTAAATTACCTAGAAAACTCTTTCATATATAAATAGGTGTTATTTATTCATTGGTTTATTAGTAAGAGTTGCAATACCCAGACTAAAAGTCTGGGTATAGAAGAACTATCATGAAAAATTACATCATAGCCTTCTCTTTCATTGGCTAGTTTGATTAGGGACGGGAAGAGATCAAAAGGTTAAGGCTAATATTCCGGAAGTCATCCAAAATCCTTCAACATTTGTTTCTTAAGTTCAAAGGGTTTTCTAAAAGTCCAAATGAAGGGAAAGTCATAAGAATCATTCACTTTCATCCTTTTTGTATTTTTTGTATTTTTTAATTTCCATTGCCTTCCATTCTCTTTTTTCTTTAACTCTCAAGCATATTATTGAAAAACAAGGCGAATTTACAAGTTTAATTTTTTTTTCCAATAACAAATGCTACTAGTGAATTTCACTATGAAATATGATCCACAAGGAAAAAGAAAATGGATTTCGAAACTAAAGCTATATAAAATGTAAAATCACTATCACAATTCGGGAAGGATTGTTTCCGCCAAAATATTCTTCATAAAAATAATTTCCTTTATATTTATAATTGCATAATAATAAAATAATTTTAAAAAAATATTTTTAAATATTAAATTTAAAAATTATGATAAATATTAATATTTTAAAAAAAATATTTTCCTTTATTGTTATAATATTATATATATATATATATATATATATATATATATATATATATATATATTCTTTTTAAACATAAGATATATAATAAATATGAAATTCCATCCCATTACTTATGTATAAACAAACAAAAATTTCCTATCGATAATATCTTCTACCAAAATAAACTCATAACCTTAACCAATAATTAAATTCACTACATTCTGCCAAAATTCTTGACATAATTGAACAAAAAAATTTTCCAAGAGATTTTTAAATTTTTTGTTTTGCAATACAAGAAAATTTAGGAATATAATAGGTTGCTTCATTTTAAAATCTAAACATGTCACTATCTTTTTTTAGAGTTTACAAAGGTATTTACAAATTACCTAACTTCTTGAAATCGCTAATAATGGAAATCAAATTTAAAATATGAATAGTTAAAAACAACGAATCTTACTGACTAAACAAATCTATTAGTTAATTAAAGAAGATTAAACATTCCAATAGCTCATTTGATAACAATTTCTCATATTTTAATATCTCTTTCCTTAGATTTTGTCAATATACTTCTGCCTCACAATCTGCAAGACTCTACCAATGAAAAGCCTTAATATATCTAAATTAAAAGTTTAGATATCAATACTAATACCTAAAACATTTATATGACTAGATAAGAAATATAGGCAAGAGAAGGGGTTAATTTGTATAAAAATAATGACATGTTATTTTTATTCTATTTACATATTTTGTTATATTTATATTTCTAGATATGGCTTAAAATAAATTTTTGTAGCGAGTTGTTTATGCTAAGTTAGTACTATGAACTACAAAGAATTTATATAATATGTTGAGCTATAAAATATAATTAATAATCAATATACAGAGGATAGAGTTAAAAAAAATTTAAATATATGCGAAAAGAGCATTTGTCCTAGGAGTTTTTAAATTTGTGTGAATAAAAAAAGCATTTAGCTTAACTTATTTTTTTTATTAACCTATAAGTTGTTAAAAATTTTGGATAGTACCAAAATTATAATGAATTTAAGATTCAATTCATGAGGATTAGAAATAAATGATGAACTTAAATCTTTATTTTATGTACTCAAAGTGTTATCTTTTAATTGATATGCCATTTTTTTCTAAGAAAAAAATATTTTATTAATTATTTATGAAGAAACATATTAGCCTACATAAGGGGAGATATCTTAAAGGATATAGTTTTCTATGATAGGTGAAAGTTATATCATACACCTAGTGCCACACCTAATTGTATAGGATACCCACTTTGCTACCTCATGGATACAATATTATAATCTCTAGGGCACCACATTAGTTCTATATTTTGACAAATTAATAGAAGGTTCTTGACTATCTCAAAGAATGGAAGGACCTTCCATGGACACTCTATAGTACCCCTTAATAAGTTAATAGTTACTTTACAATCCCTTTCCACTTAAATAATTGTTTCAAGGAAATTGTAAACCACCATGATAGTTTTATGGATAGCTAGGAGTTCTATGGATAATGTTGACGCACATTCGTAATCATCATACTAAATACTTAGAACACCATCATCAATATTTCTTACAATGATTGCCATAGATGCATAGCCACTTGCCCAAGCTACATCCAAATTCAACTTAACATAACCTGTTGAAGGAAGCTTCTAGATTAGATTACCTATATACACCTAGTTCAAAGGCCCATCATTGAGTTTAGCTTTTTCTTGCTTAATAACCCTAATTCATTTCCTTTCTTCCATAAAGTTGAGTTCAATTTTACTAATGATAATAGCAATATCTATCGGTGAACATTTGTACACCAAAGTGTTATGAGCTTCTTAGATTTTCTTCATTGTGGTGGTTACAAAGATCATGACTTTTTACCAAAGTTCCCAATTTGTTTGAGCCTTGAAGCATATCTTCTCTATATTTTGGCATTGTTGTCGATCATAATTCCTTAACTCTAATGTTTCAAATATGAAACCCTATAAAACATGTTAGTGCACATGATTCCAATAAGTGAAACTCTAAATCTAATGTAGCCAAACACAAAAGGTAGAGTACATTCTTGATTTTAAAAAGCATGCTAGTCTAGGATAGAATTAGTAACCCTTTACTTAGGAAATGCCAAAGCATGATCTTATACTACGACTATAATTGAAAGCTTCAAAGGCATGTCCATATCTTGTCTAGTTTTTGAGGAAAGTTAGTTTGTATTATTGTGTGGTATATTGATTTCACTATGAATTGACCACTACTATTTAAGCCTTAAACTAGAAGGTTGTTACAATTTTGCCACACCTATAGCCATAATATTTTTAATGCATTTTCAATGCAAAATAAATTTAGGATTAATTCATGATCCAATTCCTTTGTTTGTTTAATAACTTTGAAACCTTCATGTTATAATTTGAATTTATGTCCAACTTTGATTTTGGCATAAAATTGTCACATTCCAATGCCTAAGGATAATGCATGTACTGACCTCCCATCTCATATTAGGAAACATTTTCTTTTCATTATTGAGTCTTTCTCTTTATATATGCCATTCCAAGCCTATGAACAATGCCTAAGTGATTGGTCTACTAGATTACCTAACTTAAAATATTTATGGTGAAAATGCTTAATCTAATCTTTATCTAACTCTTTTTCCATCTTCTATATTAACTTGGCTAGTAAGAGAATGTTTAAATTATGAAACAATTTAAAGCTAATACCACCTTTTACTTTTAGAAATAGAGATTATATTAAGCTTTAGGACAATAATAATATTGTTTATCCATTTCCACTCCCCAAAAATATTAGCGACAAACAAAATCCAACTTTCACATGCTGACTTGAGAATTTTTAGGCATAACATGGAAAAGATGAGGAATTGTTATAGTATTAATTAAACCATAGTTAATCTTCTTGCCTAGGATGATGTCAAACATTATCAACTTGCTAGTTTAGCTTATACCTAATTAATAAGGTATTAAAAGTCTGTTGATTTTGATTTAGATATAAACAAAGGAATACTAAGATATTTTGTTGAACATGGAATCAAATTTATTCTTTTAAATTAACTTAATCCTTGTTTTACTTTAGCAATATATTCTTTAAAAGGAAAATGCTAGATTTTGCTACATTAACCTTATAGCTAAACCATGATTTGTAACATTCTAAAATTAAGTATAAATTGACAACTTCATCAATGTTTGCCTTAAATAAAAATATAATGTAATTGGCAAATATTGAATGGGAAGTGGCTAGTCTTCCTTTGGATAAAGTGATGCCATGTATATTTTTTTTTTAGGTTTTTGACCTAATTAGGATAAACCTCGAAAGTACTTTAGAAGTTAAGATAAATAGATAAGGAGATAAGGGTCTCCTTGCCTTAGTCCACTTGAAGGGAAGAATTGCTTTGTAGGATTTTTCCTTAGTAACACTTAGAATGAAACTATTGTTATACATTATTGTACCTATTGAATAAATTATAAGTTAAATCTAAACAACTTTAGAATTATGAGGATGAAATTTTATTCTACTTAATCATAAGCCTTTGATATGTCCAATTTGATACCTATCCAATCCATGTCCTTTTTTCTTGGAGAAAGTATAGATAATTTCATAAGTTAGAAAGTCATTTTTAGCAATCCATTGGTCTAGCATAATTGTTAATTGAACCAAAGCTTTTAGTTTGTCCAAAAACATCCTTAATTAATTAACAATAATCATTCAAATGAATTTATATACTAAATTACATGAGCTAATAGGCCAAAAGTCACTAAAATCATTGCCTCCTTTTTTATTTGAGATTAAACAATGAAACCATTCGTAAGTTCTTATAACATTTGACTTCTAAAGAATTATTGCATTATTTGCATTACTTTTTCCCTTATAATTTTTTAACAATGTTTGTAGAATAGAGCCATTATCCTATCTCCCCTTAATGCTTTAAGATCACGCATGTTTTGCAACACTTTATGAATTTCCTTTTTACTAGGAATCATATATAAGGACTCATTATCTTCCCTTGTAATCACTGGTTATATTAAACACTGTAGGTTATTTAGGAAATTCATACCATTGCTTTGGAAAAGATTCATATAACCTTACATAAAATATCTACTAATATGATCTCATTCTTGAATCTAAGTACCATTGGAAATACATATAGCCGTAATGTTATTCTTTTTTCTTCAAATGATTATAAGGGGATGATAGAACTTAGAATCTTCATTCTTATCATGTACCCACATTTCCTTGAATTTCTAATGTCATATGCTCTTTTACCTTTGTAATTGTTGTTCAATGTTCCATCTAATAGATTTAGCTAAATCTCGAGTTTCTTGAGTTGGTTGCTAGGCAAAGACCTTCTAAAAGGATTTATCTAATTCTTGCAACTTGGTATAAGTAACCAAAATGAGACATATTCTAACATCTCAAGGGATGTAATGCTTTCTTTCTAAAATAATTGAGTTGCTAGAGACCTTTGGTAATTCTTATTCCAATATTTAGAAATAATTTCTTTATAAGTTCCATCCTATAACAAGCAACTAAAAATTTGAATGATCTCAAATTTGAATTCTTAACATGGAGCAAGTTTAACATAATTAGTGTAGGATCCGAAACTGAAATGATTAAATGAGACAACATTGCTTTCACAACTTAAAGGTGATGATGACCAACATTGTATATTGATCTATCTATTCTTTCCTTGATCATTTTGGATTGAATTTTCCATTATCTTAAGAGAAAAAGAATCTAATAAATTCAATTTTTACTCCTCCAATGTGATACACAAAATCGGTAAAAATTGCATCATTATAGTTCCTTACTTTTTTGCCTTTAACCTTATCTTGCTTATAAAATCCCTTATAATTACCTAAGGGTTTTGTATGTTTTTTTGGATTTTATTAAGTTGGTTTTATAATTAATGTTTGTCTATACTATAAGAGGATCTGTATACCTTAATAAAATACTAATAAGAGTTTATGTTATAAATATTCACTTAATAATAGATTAATTTTTCTATTTTTACTATAAAAAGTCTATGTCATCCATCCAAAGCTTGGCTAAACCACCTTTTGCCCCTTCACATTCAACCTTGCTAACATTTGTCATATGTACAATGCACATAATCTCCTCCATTCTTATTGTGGAAGCTTTGGATTCATTAAGGAAAACTACATCTAATTTAATTAATTATCTTTAGAAGAACTCATAAAGCTTTCATTGTTAGAGCTTTATTAATGCCTTGATAATTTTAAATAATAGTTTTTATAGCTCTGGTGAAGGCATGATAAGGCTTACTCATTAACCATGTTTTTTAACCTTATTTTTACTTTATCCTTCCATTATAAGATACTAACCTTTTTTTTTTCATTTGTTATCTTATTGTACTACTTCTCCTTATTGGAAATGTAACTCGTTTGGTTAAAGCTTCAATTAATTGGGATTTATTAGTTTAGACCATTTAGAGCCTCCTTTCCATATAAACCTTTCGCTTTAATTTATTTTTTAGCTAGTCACCTCCTTTTCCTTTGCATTTTTAAAAGATGTTAATGTGATCAAATGGTTGTTCAGCCATATCTATAACTAGTTATGGTTAAATAAAATTCAATCTTACTTGTATTAGAAAATCTTCAACTTAGTTTAACTGAGCTTTACTTTAATTTGTGATGATTGATTTACTAGGAATGTTACCTAAAAATTGTATTTCCTTAATAGGTGTAAGGATATCTCAAATTGAATTTGATATTAAGCATACAAGAGGGATGTGCATTCAATAACTATACTTCCTATACTAGTCCTTGTTAGTATTCAAAGGTTGAGGTTATTTGCATTATTTTACTTTGTGTCCTACTACACCATATACATGACATATATTTTGTAATTTTTCATAACAAAAATGGATTTAACTATTTTTTCCTTTAGTTTTTGGGGTCCAAACACCAAGTGGAAAAAGTTTTAAGATACTGATTCTTACCCTTATTATGGTAAATATTATGGTAATTTTCCTTGAACTATCGAGTAATTAGCCTTTTTTACTTCACTTATTTTCTCCCATATTTTCCTAATGCAAGTATCATTGAAAAAAAATAAAATGGATGATTATGGAATTAAACCTATAATTTTGCTCAAGTAAGATCCATCTCAGACATCCTTAGTTTTTGGCCTTTAAATAGTGATGTTGAAAATGTTGTGGACTATTATCACAATGCCATTTGCCTTAGTCTTATTTTTTAGTATTATAATGAAAATGTTCATGCCCTCATCCCTAATTAGAAGATTTTGTTCAAGGAATCAACTTTTGTGTATCGCTTGTACTATCCCTTTATTTTATTTTTTGATACTATATATTTTCTCTATAATAGTGATCCCTATGAGAAGTTTTTCATTTTTTCTCAAAACTACAATATTTTCTTCCTCAAGCTTCACATGTACATCTAAAACTAATTACTTTTGCTCCATATTTGCTTTAGTCCAAACTAATCACCTTTTGCTAGACATAGTGTAATGCTTCAATTTCACATGTTTATAAAGAATGTCAATTTAGTTATATAGAATTCTTGAGAAGTATATGATATCTATTATGCTTTTTTATTTGGTATCTTCTTACTAACTTTTGCTTGATAGTTAAATATTTGAGACTTCGGGTTATAGCAAGATGCCTAGGTTTTGAAAAAGCATTGAAGATAATGAACAACCTTAGCTAATGTCAAGCTTATAAAGAATAATAGTCAATTGACACTTAAAAAATAGAGAGCCGTTAAAGATGAGAAAGGATTTATGATGTAATCATCTTTAAAATTTGCTTGAGGATCATAATCTAGGTCATAATTTAATTCTATTGACATGTTAGTTAAAATATCAATATCATGAATTAGACCTAGGTATATAATTATGCTTTAATAAAATTAATATTTGTCAACATTATTACTTGCAACAAACAATATAAAAATATCTTATCTCAATATTGGAACCTTTTTATTAAATAGAAACAAAAGCATAAAATATCAATTCTAGCTAATATGCATTAAAAAAGTTAGGTGGTTGTCACAATAATAGATTTTTTAATGCAATAAAAGTAATATATTATCATCTAATCTAAAAAATACAAAAGTTAGCAAGTGTCAAATAAAGGAATTATACAAAAGTTAGCAAGTGTCAAATAAAGGAATTAACTAAGTCTAATAACATGTGGGATAACATCTTAAAAATTTTGATATCAGATAATGATTGTAAGTATTAAATGACTTGTTCCTAAAAAAAGTTGTTACTATACATTAATTCTTAATTAAAAAAGGAAAACAAACACCCTTAAATAGCCAAAATTATAGATAAAAAGGTATTGATAATTTCTCTTTGAAAGATAGAGGAAGAGGTAGAACCTAAGGCTTTTTAAGTGTCATAAGCTAGCAGTTATGACAATTTTAATAGACAAACATACAAGGTCTTGAATAAAATTTAGTGAAAAAATCAAGCATGGTTTAAGGATCCTATGGTTGAAATTTATGATCAATTTAACTTATGAATTTTTTTTCAAATGTTCTTAAGTTTGGAAGTATTTTAATAATTTTGGCATGGTTCAAGAATCCAATGGGTTTGATTATGGTCTTTACATCATCTTCATTTTGGTGTATTATGGTGAGAATATCTTATTCAAATCATTGAGAAAAGACTTTATATCAATTTAAAAAATGTATGTCTATTTTTATCAAGAGGTATTTGGTTTAAAATGCTTTTTAAAAGGGTAAAATGTTAAGAAGCTTAGTAGGGTAGCTTGGCATTAAACTTAGGGCTCGAATCATCCTTTACACACTTAAAATTATGGAACTAGGGAATTCTAAATGTTCTATATGGGTTTAATGGAAAAGTTAGTGTGTTTGCCAAGAATGGTAAACATGCATTGCATGGTTTTGGCAAGAAAGTTACTAGCTCATGACAAATGGTATTAGAGTAATGGGTTTACTTATGTAGATCCAATCCTTAGGATCTCTTATATATGAATAATGGTAAAATGTAATGTTTACCTAAAGGCTTTGCTTATATAAAGTGCTCTAATAGGTACCTTTTGATATCACTGAGGATTGGTTCCATTCTAAGCACTTATATCTCACTAAGCCTTTTGTTTTGCCAAGTCTCAAAAGAGTAGGCAAAGTATTGGCTAGAAAAAATAATAAAAGAGCCAAGATAGGTGATAAAAGTGTTATGTTAGTGAGAAGAACTCCTAATGTCAATCATCATAATTAGTATAAGAGTTTGATTTATGCCAGAGAATAAAGATTGAGTAAGTTAAATTAGTTTGGATATAGCTTATCTATTGTTATATGAAAAATATGTAAAGTAATCATTTTTAATTTTAAAAAAGACCTTGCCAAGGACTTGAACAATGAGTGTAAAAGATTGGATCACCTTTAAAAACTAGTATATGCGCCAGCATTTATGCTCGAGGGTAAGCTTTTAATATGCACAGACATTAATTATGCTTTCATTAATAGTAATGGCATCAAGGGATGAACAATATCATCCAAAAATGGTTTATACAATTAGTTTGGATATAGCTTATCTAATGTTATATAAAAAATGTGTAAAGTAATCATTCCTAATTTTCTTTTAAAAAAAAACCTTGCCAAGGACTTAAACAAAAAGTATAAGAGGTTAGATCACCTTGAAAAACTAATATGCATGCAAGCATTTATGCTTGAGGGCAAGCTTGTAATGTATATGATATTAATTATGCCTTCATTAATAGTAATGGCATCAAAAGATGCAAAATATCATCCAAAAATGGTTTATCCAAAGAAAGAAGCCTTAGTCCTGCCAAAAGACTTGGCTATATTCTGAAAGATTAGTGGAGCTCAAAGGTAAGAACTTAGTCATGTAGAAATGTGCCACCATAACCAATGGACATATCTTAATAGATAATATATTATAGTAATTAATGAAAGAGATTAATCTAGATTGAGGAAATGTAAAATGATGTCAAAGGTTTTAGAAGGTTAGTTTTAGATGCTAAGGAGCTAACATATCATAATTATAAAGAAATACTGTGATAATAATCTTGTCGCTCACAATTATTAGTGCACATGCATGTAATGCTTATGCTAAGTAAAAGATGCTTTATGCTCAATCCCTTTCAAGATCTTGAAGTAAGAAAGCCATAAGATGATGTGATTGAAGAAGCTAACAAAGGATGCACTTGAGATAAGATTGCAAGAACTTAGACATTGGAGAATTTGGTTCAAGATAGAAGGAATCATAAAAACCATGACATTAAAGAGCATTAAATTTGAAAGTTAACTATATGGAATGCTAGAAAATTAATTTAGAAAGGATTAAAAGATCAAATCAAGTGTAAAAATGACTTCATAATGTTTTATAAATTGACCAAAACTAACACAAATAATCTTGGAAGTAAAGTTATAAGACTTTTTTCATAGATTAAGTATAAGTCTTGTCTCTTACATTAGTGTTATAGGACATTAGATTAAGATACCTTATTAGTAGGCAGTTCAAAGTGTCAAGCATTAAACACAAGCTATAAAGTTAGTGCATACTTTTGTTACAAAGTTGGCATCTATGCAAATTATTAAGGTAGTGAGTACTAGTTGCAAAGGTAACAAAATTAAGATATAGGAAGGTGGCATTTGTACAAATTGCAGAGGTAGTAAGCACATAAGTACAAAGGCAATGATTTAACAAGTAAGTTATAAAGTAACAAGTTTAAGAAAGTTTATAGGAAAAATGGCATGAAAGGGTGTTAAGATACTTTAAAAGGAGTTTACAAGGTAACCCTTTGAGAAATTTGTGATAGATGCATTTTGCCAAAAGAATATTAATGTTGTAAAGGCAATAACCTAAATTTAAGATGAGAAACATTTATAATACTAAAAAAGATAAGCATGAGTGGTTGAAGTAGTAATCTAAAGAAGTAGCTGAAGACTAAATAAAGATTTGAGAAATTAGGTAGATTCTTGATGAAGATATGTTAGATGAAGGCATTAATAAGGCCATTAACATTTAAAGTGGGAAAGAATATCACAAGATGGCAATTGTAACAATTTTAATAAGCAAACATGGTCAATTTTGAATTAAAGTTATTGGAAAAAAATTAAGTATAGATTGAAGGTCTTATGGTTGAATTTTAGAATTGATATAACTTGTGTACCTTTTCTTGGATTTTTTCTAAGTTTAAAGGTATTTGGTAATTTCAACATGGTTCGAGAATCCAGATACATTTAAGAAGTACATGATTAAGATTCTCACATTTTTATCTTTGTTTCAGTCTATTATTATGAAAATATCTCATTTAGAACATGAGAAAAGACTTTATTTCAACTTGAAAAAACTCCACTTATGTTAGGAGGCATTTTATTCAAAATTCTTTTTAAGAGATAGAGTGTCGGGAGGTTCAATGAGGTATCTTGGCGTTAAGCTTAAAACTTGAGTATATTAGCTTATGACTATCTCCTATACACTTAAAACTAAGGAGTAAAACATATATCAAATAAATAGAGTTATCTTTCTTTATATTCAAAATTATCCCTTTTTAGCTCATTGTACTTAAAGGATCCTAGAGTAGGATGTTCTTATAGCTTGGTATACACAGTGCTTTAATGACATTCAATCGTAGCATATAGAATTGTGAGTTTTACCATCTATTCCAATCGTGTCATGAGATTTTAATTCTTAGCCTAAGACAAATTAATATTTGGAAGATAACTATTCCAATCGTGTCATGAGAGTTTTACCAATTGTGACACTAAGACAAATTAATATTTGGAAGATAATCTTAAACTTCCAAATTTCATGGCATATGTGGTACTCATATCCACAATTGAGTTTAATTCATCTCATCATTACTCATTATTCTCACTATTACTTGAAGTATGATTTTAAGTTATAATTCAAACTATTTATAAATAAATATAAAAATACAACAATTACAAAGTAATTTAAAAAATCATGTCTGAAAAGTTTAATATGATAATAAAATTATAATTTAAAATGATATCTTAAGTTCATTAATGAAAGCAAATTCATTGTAAAAAATATTATTGCTTGTTACACCTCTCAAAAAATTAGGAATATTTTTAAAGTATTTTTGTTTGTACTAATTTTTTTATTTACTAGTTATGGTTGATATTAGGCTAAGAATGTAATTGAAATTAATAAAGTATCATGATGTCAATAAGATGAAATAACTTGCCTAAATACCTTTATTTTCTTTATATTTTCTAGCTAACACCACTAACTTTTTCTTTTCTTTTTCTTTCATTCCCCTTTTCAAGTTTTAGCAAGATTTAACTAAAGAATTCAAGGAATTAACAATTACTTCAAACTAAATCGAGGTAACATTATTGAATTAAAGTTTTCATATTCTCTTCCCTTATAGGGCAAGCCAACCACTTTTTTAGATCTCTCTTTATCTCCTCTATTATGAAGTAAGTAGACAATATACTTAAATCTTTTATTTTCTAAAGTATATGTGTTTATTAAACCTAAATGTGGTGTAATATAGAAAACTTGATGATTAATTATGTAAACTAGTTGATGGAGTGGAATTCTTATTATTCTATATTAGGAAACAATTATAGATGTTGATTTTATTGTAAATTCTAAGATTAATGTTATGTTTGATACTTATATTAGTATATCTTGACCATTTATATAATAAAATCATAGGAAAGCTAGCAAATCTAGCTCATAGTTAACTATGATAATTGATTATTAGCTTCTTGAAGGCCTATAATTAGCTATTGTAATCGATTATTCTCAAAGGCTTTATTTTTCTGAGCAAATAGTTAGCTATAATAATTTATTATTATCAAGGGAGTTATTCTCTAAGAACCTATAATTGAGTATTGTAGTTGATTATTACTAGACTTATTGCCTTTGGATTAAAATAATCAACTAGTTGATTATAGCTCCTAAAAATACATTCTAGATGCACATAATTAATTACAATAGTCAATTATAACAATGAAACTCCCAATTTAAGCATAATGTAGTACTAAGGGTAGGAATGGTTTACTAATATGAAAATACTAGAATAATCTGAACTGAAAAAGTTAGTCAATTTTGGGTGATACATGATATCGATTTAAAACAGATTGAAAAATTGGATAAATTTTGTAATTTGATCAAAAGCAGGTTAATTGGGTTTTAACCGGTTGTAACTACATTCGACCGATTGAAGATGGTGCTCATCTGGCATTTACATTTTTGTTTCTATGAAACCCCTCTCAATCTCTTTGCTCTCTCCTTTCTTATTCATTCCTTATCCATATTTCAACCAACAAATGACAAAATGCTTAGATTAAATGCATACAAAAAGCTAAAGAGAGAAGCGAACAAATTCACTAAACTTTTCTCTTTATATTTTACATCGTATTGTATTCTTACATTTATTCCATTTTTCAAGAAAGAGAAAATAGGTAAGGTTAGAAAGAGAGAGAGAGATATAAAGAATAAAGAAAGGAAGTAGAGATATTCCTGAATTGCTGTTTGGCAGAATGTTAGGCAGGACATGGGATAAATCTGTTTAGTAGGATAATTTCTTTACCACTCAGTCACGAATTCATGGCAAATGGATCTTCTGTAACTGCTGCTTCTGTTGATGATTGCTTTAATTATAGTAATAATTCATCAACTTTTACTACCGAATAGGAAGCACAAGGAGATGATATCCAAATATTTGGTTTCTGAATTTCTAGCTTCAATTTGAATTCTCTGGATGTCAGGTTTATTTTTTGAATTTAACATGAACTCATCTTTCAGAAACAAAAGATTGTTAATGGGTTAATTTAAATTTTTTATCTTGTTTTAATATATGGTGTCAATTGTGATGTAGTGTGAGAATATAAGAAAATGAAGGTTCTTTTTATTTTTGGAATTCATGTAACCTTTCTTTTAACTCATTCTCAAATTCTTAAATCAACTGAACCCACTTGAAATTGCTCCAAACTGATTTGGTCAGTTAATGTATGATTAGGAGTTTAAGGCAATTGGTTTCGATTAAAATTTGAACATAAATGATTAGGGATGATCGATTGGAATTGGGTCTGCTAACCGGTCCTATCTAACTGATTCCCACCCCTATGTAGGATTATGTAATATAATAAATATATATAAGTTATTTATGGATATGCTAATTCATGAATGTGAATATATTTAATATTAATAATGAAATCCCAGAATGTGGATAAGTTATTATTACTTTTAATTATGGATTTGTTACTGGAATTAGTTTATAATTGGAATGTGGAAAGGGATGAATAAAATATGTGATATGTGACATAGTACTAAATCTAAGAAATATTTGTGAGGGAATAAAACAGACATTGGAAGGACAAAAATGAGTTTGTAAGGGGATAAAGTTAACTAGGAGGTACAATAAGATTTAAAAGGGTTTCATATTTATTTCATTTATTGATATATAAATGATTATGAATATTTATTGTTAATTTCTCAATAAAGAATGAATACATTTATATATGAGAAATAATTTGTATGTGAGGGGTTCCACATAAGCATTTTATAGTTATTTCCTCTAGTAAATTGTTTATTTATTAAGTTATGGACTCTTGATTTTATTTTTTGCATTTTTACAAATGCTTTAGTTGAAGATCCTTCTTTATTAGCACCCTGGGAGCGAATTTTCTAGGATATAATATGTTCAGGGAGTTGTTTGATAATGGTTGATAGAAACAATTTAGGGTTTTGTAAGGTATTATTATAACTAAAATAATGTAATCATTTGATTGTAAATATTTGATAATATTTATAAAATGTGTTTACATTATTAGTATCTATTTAATGGTGCTAAGTTTTAGGAGTTAGTTGGGCTGGTGGAAATTGGAAATAAGTTCCATATTGATCACAACCTAGGTGCATTATGATATTGTTGCTTTTAGTTGACTTTTTTTACATTACTATAGAAATGCCTTTTAGCTTCATTTGTTTAACTTATTCCATATTGATTATTCATTGACTTATATGTGAGCATCATTGTATATTCAATATATACAATGTTAGTTTTTAGACTAACATTGAATATAGGTAACAATGTTAATTTTTTTTACACTAGACTGATGTGTTTAGTTTCCTTATATTGTTGAATAACTAAAATAAGATGTTAGTTTTTTGGTTTAAAAATTAACATCATGTAAGATGTTAGTTTGTAATCCACCATTGACAACTAACTTTTTTTATAACTTAAATTTCATATAATACATTAGTTTTTATTAAGTAATCAACATTTAATATGGATAGATGATAGTTTTATAAAATAATTAACTATATTTATTACTTTTTATCTATTAGAACTTTTCGAAATCCCATTACCCTTAAAAGAATATCCAAACCTAATTACATAATCTAACAACTCATATTATTATATAAGTAATAAGACAATAGTATTCATGCCTTATTTCAATATTTCTATAGTTAAAAATAATATTCCAAATACAATAAATAATAATAATAATTTTATACATTTAATTGGGCCTCTATAGTTAAAGACATATAATATGTGCATGTTGCAAAAATTAGAAATAATATCTCTAAATGCACAAAAGGAAGTTACATTATTTTCTAATGACATTGCCATTAACAAAAATTCTTGTGAATCCCATTATGGTGGAAAAAAGGTATGAGTATGTTAAAATTGATGTTATAAGTAAAACATTAATATAATATACTTCTATTAAAGAAAAACTTATTACCTAACTTATGCTATTAAACTTTTGTGGTATCATGTGTTGTTTACATAATGTTCCTATCATCCTAACCCTTTGGATAAAAATACTTATTGATTTACTTTTGTAAGCAAGAAATCTATCATCTTTTCTTCATGAAACTCATACTACCTAAAATATTAAATTATGAAATTAGAAATATAGTCTAAATTATCAACATAATATGTAACAAATAGACATTTTTCATTAGATTTAGTTCAAACTAACCTTAACATTGAGAAGATGAAGCCTGTAAAAGTAATCAAATAGTTCAATTTGAGTTAACGTGATGTTTTGTGTGAAGAAATTGAACAAAATTCTTGCTTACAAAAGAAAATCAATTGCTTGATCTCTTTATAAGGCATTATGAATTTTGCAGTGAAGAAATTACTTTACACTTTATTTTGGCATTGGTATAGACTTCCTTTATATTGAAACTCCCTCTTTCATTTTCATAAGTTTAAAGGGAAGAAAAATGGTGTCGTTTAAGTATTTTACATTAATTATAATCTAGACCTAACATCGTGTAATATTGACATCTTATTTTCTAGCAAATTGTTGCATTTTATTATTCATGTTTAAGTAAGATAAAATTTTACATTTCTATGTTAATTGTTCATATCAAATTAATGTTGTACATTATCTACATTGGTTATTAATAAACAACTGAAGCAATTTTTTTAGTTTTTTTTTAAATATTACTTCTATTATTGTCTAAAAGAGATTTAAAAGAGCATCACTTTTTAAGCAATACTAAATCATACAACAGCACTTAAAAGTAGCTTTAATAATGCATACAAAATAATATATATATATATATATATATATATATATATATATATATATATATATATATATATATATATATATATATATATACAAGTAATTGCACTTTTATAAGTACAAGCATATATACACTTTAATTTACAATTGAACTTAATAAAGTGTACATTTAGCAGTCCCTTTTATGCTAATGTTTTTCTTTTTTTGCTTTTTTTTTACATATGTAATCCATTCCTTTTACAAGGCTATTGTATCTTCTATACCTTAGGGTGTTGTGTTTCCTTAGAAGACCTATTTGTTTATATACAATACTCGATAAGATGATAGACTTACGTATTTTCTATAAGTGTTTACCTAACTAAAATTTAAACAAATTATATTATCAAACTTTTCATTCCTCTTCATGAGTATGACCATATCATGCTTATATTTCATCATGAAGTAGCCATACTTGATATTTTTTGTTTGGATAAGGCACTGCAACAAATCAATTTAAAATAGTGTCAATTTTATGTAATAAAGATTAATCATTATATTCGATATCTAAATATGCACAAGAATGTTACCTTCACTTGCACCATTCAATGATGCCAATTGTCTTACTAAAGCTGCCCATTCTATAATATTTGTTCATTATCTTTATGAGTATTGTCTCTTAAGTTAGGTGTGGTTCGTGCCCTAATAGGTCAAGCCAGTAGATGATCTTTTCCTTTGGATAGACAATGTTTATCTTTCACTAGTGTCTACTATGTTATTAATATCAAAGTAAGATAGTTTAGAAGAAAATATAACTAAAGATGAATTAAAGCTATCTTTGCACCCATATACTATTTGTAGTATAGTACTATATAGTAGTATTGCCATTTCTTGCTCCCTGTCATAACCATGTATGTGTACTTGTATCGAAACTCCAATGTTGTCTATGCTTCTTAAGTCCTATTTGGATTTAGGAAACCAAAGTAAGAACCTAATTTCATATCCTTAATGACGTAGTGTAAGTACCTATCATTTTTTAGAATACATAAGCAATGGAATTCATAATGTTTAATATATGCATAAAAAAACAAAGACTTGAGGTGTAATGTTATATGCACCTAATCCAAGACTTTACACTAGAAACATCTATCTCCTCCATACTTGGAAAATGCAAGATGGGATTATAAGAAGGAGAATGGTATATTTGACATCTAAGCCCATTTAAGGCCTTTAATCAAGTTAGGTAGGTGCCAATTACTTGGACCATTATGGTCATCTCCTTTATTGGCAATAATGCTTTAGCCATGGCATCATTGATAACATATACCATGACCTTACATTAGTTTTTTGTCAATACAACAATGTGGAGCTTGTGGTCTAAAAAAACTATACCTTTCAACACCCACCTAACAGAGGGTCTTTGAATCTTAGTTATATATTTACATTTATCCTATAATAATAAATAAACTAATTAATTAGCATCATTATAAAACTACAATATTATTGAAAAGTACTTAGCAATAAGTAATAGGGTGTTAAAATTTTATTTATGGTAATTAGGCAAAGGGGTTGGGGTTAGTGTGGTAGTAATTACCTTATTGTAGTGTAAAGGTTACCATATGTACCTTATCTTCCTCCTTCTTTAGGGTACTTAACATCCTATCTTGCTATCAAAGTATGGCAATTGCATCTTACAAAATGTCTTTCCTTAAATTCTCCTTCATCTCAGTCACAAGCCATGTTTTTTTTTATTAGCTATTCCTTCACTGTGAGGATGCTTTAAAGCTCCCCTAAAATAAGATTCAAGACCTATTGATCCTTCAATGCCCGTTACACATCTAAGATGCTTTTGAGATCTTAGGGCAGCAATCAAGATGTCCATTATTCCTTTCGATTGAAACTTTTCTTAGGTGGCTTGCTATATGAGTTCATTTTGGCATAATAAAATTAAATATGATTAATTATATGCCAGTAAATGAATAACATACCTTATATTTAATAAATAAAATAATAATATCACTTATCATTTTTAGGTTTCCTATTGACTCTCCTCTATCATGAATTTGTCTTTCCTATTAACTTTAGCTTTCACTTATAAGTCATATCATTTTATAGGGGTGACATAGGCAAATGGTTGATCATCAGGCTAATCAATAGCCTTCTTAACAACTTCAATCTTTTGCTTGATGAGCTCATCTTTAAGCTTCCTATGCCTTCCCTAAGATAGCTTATACTTACACATGTTTTTAACTTAGTTTGCCTTATTTTGTGCACTTAAGGCCTGTGAGCAAAAAAAAAAAAAAAGGATAAATAAATGATGAGAAAATGTTCTTCACTATTAATAGTGGGAAAAAGATAACAGTATTGAAATGACTACATTTACTTAAAAATACTTCAAATGACATATCTTTATAATTCTCCCATGTTTAGGTATTAATCCAATGATTTTTTAAAAGAGTTCTCATCTCTATATTTATGGGGTTCGACTTATGCTTAAAATCTTTCAACCTCTTATTCGCTAATAAAAAGAGATGGTTTTTGTACTTTTGATGAATATTGAAGGTAGCTTACAAGGTAACCTGCAAATAATTAATAAACATGATTAGTAATTTAGGACTTCTTGTTATACACATGTAAAAATTGAAATGAAGATTAGTAGTAAGATTTCTTACCAATATATCATCTTAGATGATGTCTTTGATATCTTATGGCACCTAGTGCCATTTCCTAACATCAATCACCATCTTGGTGTATACTAGCAACCTACAATTGAGGTTGTTACTAAAATTAATTCATTAAACCTACATGTAACTCCCTTATCAGTAAAGTTTACTATCTACTTTTCTCTTTTGGTGCATTTAAGGATAATGTCCTTTATAATTATAAGACCTCTAACCCTTTTTTTTTTTTACCATCTTTACTGAAACTAGATGAATCCGTGTTACTTTTGTTTAAAATTTTTTTACAAAATCAATAAAACATTTAACTTATGTGTCAAGTAACATCTTATAAACAATCAAGCATATACATATGATAACTTGAATAACAAAGAATGATTGCATATAATTTTATTACATTTGTTTGATCTTAAAATAAAACTTTATTTATAATAAATTGACATTTTCAAAAATAGCATCTAAGCAATAGAACCACACTCATATAAAAAAATTATTTCAAAAATATAGCATTTAAGCAAAAATAACATTTTGAAAAGTATAAGTACATAATAGCACATGTATTCAAATATATCAACTCTCCATGTATTCAAGCATAGAAAAAATGAGATTTTTTATTTGTACCAACTTGATAAGTTGATCTGATTTTCAAAAATATTATTATGCCAACTTATCATGTCAATTCTTAATTAGAATTGACTTAGAAGTTGTGCGTACTTGGAAAAATACCATTATGTTGTTATATATGCTGATTTTCATTTTAACCAATGTTAATGTGATGAAGTTATAATGCAAATATGTAAAAGTGACAATATTTCATTATAAATTTATTGCTATTTGACTTTTAAAAATTTTACATGTATGATCAATGTTATGATTATGATCATATATGATTCAATGGTTGAATTAATAGAAATGTCATTGTAAAAGAAATTTTGAATTATAAATAGCAATATATCTAAGCAAAAATGTTATATGTATCAAAAGTGTGATTCAAAATTAGATTCAAAATCTTTTATATTTATTAGATTGAGTTTTATAAATTTATCCTACTATTCTGTATTTAATTCACATCCCTTGATCTATATTCAAGACCTAATTTTTAATCTTATTTTTTTTTTATATATATAGCATTGCTAATATATGAATTCTCTTTTTGGTTTACCGTTCTCTCACTATATAATTCAATTTGTGATGCCATATAGTATGCTAATCAACTTTGATCATACTTTTTATATAATATAACTCCAAATGAAGTGATTGATACATACGTAATCTGCACAAGGTATATAGAAATTTATTTTATATTATTTTTTTCGTAGGTTACATTGGTTACTATAATATACAATAAGGCCAATAATATTTTCTTAAAAAGAAAAAAAAATATTAGATTCACAAAAAATAGAAAGAGTTTATTAATTTCCTTCTATTTATATGAATTATTTTTTAAAATATTTTATTTAATTATTTTTCTAATTAAAGAGTATGATATGGTACAAAATACAAAGAGAACACATTTTTCAAATTCCTCTAATTTCAAGTAGTTATCTTATATTTATTTTGTTTTTCACAAGCTTTCACTCACAAAGCCTTAATTTAATATACGATTTGCATTTACCGATTTACAAGTTAAAATCATTTAAATTTCGTTACTATTATGCTTTGTGAAATTGAATACAGAGAGAAAAGAAAGAAAATTTTGAATAAATTTTTCACTTGTTTGGATATGGAGAAAAAGAAGAAAAACAAAAACAAAAACAAATAATTTATAGTTTTTATCATTTCCATATATTAACATTTCAAAACTTTCCTCTCTTTCTTTTTTTTTATTTTCCATTCTAATTAAATTTTAAATTTTTCCTTCCTTCTTATTTTCTCTTATATGTCTTGTCTTAGTCTTTTTCTAAAGCTGAGGAAAATTGTTTATTTTATGAAATTCTTTCCTTTATGTTGCGATCAATACTTCAATTAACAATTGGAAATATTCATTTAAAGAAAGCAGTCTTAAATATTCAATTATGCTATAAAAACAAGATCCAAATTATTTGTTTTTCTTCATATTACTGGCCTACTAGAAAGTTACAGTAATTCAGAGAAAATAAGGCAAACAATGGCAGAAGGCAACCAAATGCAATTGGCATCTTCAAGTGAGCAGCATCAACTTGAGCTCCTTCCTACTATTCAGTAAGTCTGAATTCAACAAAGAGTATTCATTAATTTTGCATTTTTTTAATTTGAAATGTTATGTATATATTAGTCAATTTTTTTTGGGTGCTATTCTATTTCTTCCATCTATTGAAAATGTGAAATTGTTATTATCATTCTAGATCATTGGATCCTTTTTATTTTGGGTCATCATACTGTCTTCTTGATACAAAGAAAAATTAATTTTCCTATCTTTTCTAGAAAATGCTAATCCTACAGCCTTCTTTTTTAAGGATGAGAAATCAATTTTTCTTTATATTCAAACATGCTTGTTCAAGAATATCTTTTAATTAATTTTTTTTATGCAATTTAATCTTACGTTTGTTTTTGCATGAATAAGTTCTATCACTTATTTTGTCATTTCTAAACCCAAAGGTTTAGATCCGCAGTTGAGAATTAAATTGCAGCAAAAATTTATTAAATGACTAGGTTGAGATAATACTACTTTGTTGAAGATATATTATATTAATATCACAAGTTAATAAATAATGCTTTGTTTTATTTGGAACTAAGTTAACTAAAATTTTATTCAATTCTTTCGAACCAAAATTACTTTGATATATTTATAAGTCAAATTTAGTATTTGAAAATAATTTAAAAATTAATAATTTCAATGAGTTGTTTTGTCTATACATATTGATATCCGAAAATAGATGACATGTGATTAATTGAAATGCTTCTTTTATTGGTGAAATAGTTAAAAAATGATAACATGAATGTAAAATTATTGATAAAATATTTGTTTTATGCTAAATGCATGATCATGAAATATCTTAAAGTTGATTACGTCCCAAAATCTAAAAAGTGCATAAATATACTGTCCTTGAAGGATACAGAAGGTCCAGCACATGGTAAGTATATATTTTTCTCAACCAAAAGTGATATGTCAAGGTTTCTTCTTATTACTTTCCTTACAGGTAGATTCTTTAAGATGTTACTCACTTACTTGCTCAAATGTTACTCTTTATTTGTTTTATAACTGTACAAATAATAATTATGTCAAAAATTTAAAGAATTTTCATATTACTCAAGTGAGAAAATTTTTACTCAAAATGAGATATAGGAACAGAATTTTAGAGGAAGACATTTTTAGGTTATACATTAGTAAAGAAATAATTTTATCTTAATAGGAAATACCAAATTAAAAACTTGATATTTAAAATGTTTAACCAAAAAAGGGATCCACCCTGTCTCTTTCTTAGAAAAGTAAGAACATCTTTTTACTCATCTAACAACTAAAAAGTGTTAGTTCATGTCTATATTTCTCCACCTAGATTGAGAGATTCATTACACTCTAATGCTATATTTATTTCATCGGAAAGTAATTTTTATAAAATATAATTATAAAATATTAAAATAAAAAAAATTATTTTACTTATTTAATGTTAAATATGAAAATTTTGAAAAAAGTAATTTCCCCTTGTTTCAAAAAAAATATTTTTCTTTATTTTTAAACTTTAAGGTATTAATTTTTTTAATTATCAATATAAATGACATATTATATTTTTATTAATATATATATATATATATATATATATATATATATATATATATATATATATATATATTAATTACACACAAATGACATTTTTCTATAAAAATACTTTCTGAGAAAATAAATGGAACCTAAAAATATAATACAATTCCTCATCATTTTGCCTACTAATTGATTTAAAATATGTGCAAGATATTTTAATTTATACTGCGTTGTTATAAAAATAACTATTATTTGTGAACTGTGATGATGAGAATTACATTTCTTTTAGGGCGGATCCACGTTGTTAACTGACAGGGTAATTGCCTCCAAAAAAGAAACAAGATTACACATAAATATTAATTATAGGTATTGTCTCATAAATTTATCTAATATTGTCATCATAAATTTGTTTAATCAGTTAAAAGATAAAAATTTTATTTAATGAAAAGATATAAAATTTAACTTATTACATATACTAAAATAGATAAAGGAGAAAATAAATATTATTTTAATTTTTTAAATATTTAATTATTATATAATAATTTAAATTTTTATTTTTATATATTTATATTGTCTCACAAATTAAATTTTCTGAATTCGTTTTCATTGCAATGAAAATAAAATATCTGGAAGATTATTTCGTTGTTGATATTGATAACGATAGTCTAGTAATACTAATTTTTTTTTTTATAATTGTTGGCAGAAAGAATTACAAATGCGGATTTACTCTAATGTGGATGTTAAGAATGAAATTTGCATTTATGGCATTAATTGGTCAACATCTAGGGCGATGAGGCTCTGCAAAATTTGTCCTTCATCAGGTTGAGTATTAGTTGATAATGCAGAGTAGTTGTCAGAGGGAAGAGGCAATTTGCAATGTCCATTTTGTTATTCTTTTTCCTCTCAAGTATATATCAATATTGAATTTCTTATTTTTTGGACTAAGTAACGTATAATGCTCATCAGCCCACCCCATGCAAATTGTGCACAACCAATATGTCATGGGTCATTCTACCTCCAGCTTGTTTGTTTGTTTGTGAGAAACAAGAACAATATTAGTGATGTACTTATATCAATGATATGTGAGTGAGTCTTAAAATAATTAATGCATTTTAGAGGAAATAAAATGAACTATTTCTTGTGCACAAATAAGTTTTTGAAAGTTGTTTTCAATTTTTCGTCACTAAGGCAAGAACCATAATTAGTGACATATAACTAGGGATAAGATCACTGGCATGACATGAATCTAAAAGCTTTTATTGTTAATATTGTTTAACCTTAGACTGCTGTGTTATGTGTATTAGTGTCTGTGTTTCTATTAACGTTCTTAAAATTTTATATATAATTATATGTTTCAGTTAGAATATTTTATTAATTTTCAAATTTACTTCATTAAAATATTAAAACACATCTATTTCCTCTAATTTTTATCCCAGATCCGCTGCAATAATCTCATCAACTGAGTCAATTTGTCCTTGTTAAAATTTCAAAGGCCCATTGTTTTGCCATTAGCCAAGAACACTTTCGCATATAATTGAAAGGGATAATCTTACGTATGTGTAATGGCCTTGGTTCTACCAAAAAGAAAAATGATCTTGGACTTATCCTATTAAAAAGTGACACATATCCGATACCATTTATCTATATATTGTATCATCTTAATCAGAGGGGTTCTGTTGCATATATATTTTACCCCCCCCCCCCCAAGAAAAAGAAAAAGACGTTTTTGTGACTGACAATTAGCATTTGAAGCGGAACCTTTTAATTCAGTTAAGAAGGTTCAGTAGTGAGGATCATATCTCCTGTTTGATTCTCGTCAATTACTGGGACTTATGTACTGATTTTGCTCTCATAGTATGAAGAGTCCTCTATTTTCCTCCTTAAGTCAACAATTTCCTATATACCAAAGAAAAAAAAAAGCTACTATTTGAATTTGACTGCGAAATATGACCCGCAAGGAAAAAAATTGATTTGACTAGCTACTGTATAGGAAGTTAGTAACTAATAAATCTATCTCAAAATCACTGCTAGAGATCAATTGAAAGGACTTCATATTTAATTATGGATTCAAATTTTATTAATTATAATTTAAATCAAATTTATACTATTATTTATGTATTTGTTATCATATCAAAAAATTATTAAATTTTTCATGCTATATATAAAAAATTATTAATACCTTTATGTTTTTAATAACATGATCATTTTATCCAATTAAAATCCTTTTAATTATTCGGCCGAAACACTTAACATAACTGAACATTAAAATTTATGAAAGAATAAACACTCCAATACGTCATAGCTCTTTCGATAACAATTTCTCGTATTTTAATGATTGTTTCCGTACATATTACTACTACTTGCTTGCAACTATTCAGTTCTACATATTGATATTACATAATATCAATATTATCACCTCCAATATGTAATCTAAAATGTCTTCCATCAGTTTGTTGCATGAAATGGGTTTTGTGGTATTGACAGAATTCCTGCAAGGCTCTTCATTTTTCTTTTTGGGATAACTGGGGTCTCTACTCCAAAGATAGTTAATTTATAATTTTTTTCTCTTTTTTTAGGCTATTATCCGTTTTATTTATCAAAAATAAAATAAAATGTCTTATGTCAAAATTGGGACCCATAATTGAATAGAAACAATAACATTTAATATTTAAAATACTTTAAAAAAGTCAGGTGATTATTACAATAATAGATTTTGTGATGCAATAAAAGCACCAAGTTATTATTCTATCTGAAGGAATTGACTAAATCTATTACTACTAAGGATTTGATTAAAATAAAAAAAGAAGTTACTGAAATTGATTCAACATATTTAAATGTTGCAAGAGAAAAGTGTACATTAATCTCGCTAATTTTGAAGTGGTTGTATTTGACCCCATTTACTATCAAAACAGTTAAATAACACTTTTCAATTGTACAAAACTTTGAAGTTTCTAATGGTTTTCATTAGTTATGTGCAGTGTAGATGACTTTTTTTTAGCATGTAACTATTTCATAATGACGAAAATTTCTTCCTTAGCATCTTATTTCCATTTCAACATTAAAATTATTTTATTAAAAAAAATTCTATGCTAACATTTTCCCTTTAGTAAAATTGTTTTACTTTCCAAACATTAATTAAAATTCTCTTAATTTACCTCATTTTGCCCCTCACTCCTTCTCACAACAGAGAAATTGAGGAAGTCAAACTCTCTACAATGCATCTCTTCAGAAGCTATTCTTAAGGCTTGCTTTAATTTCAATAACCAGGAAAAGAAATTATTAGGAATCTACAATATTAACATGTGACGATAAGATTAATATGGTTTTTTGGTAATCAATCGAAGAAAGCACCGAATCTTTCCTTTTTCTTCTGCTTTTCCATTGAAAATCAGATTTCATGAGAAATGGTGTATTAGGTTCTCTCGGGGAAATTCTAGAACTTTCGTTGCAATGGGACATACATGTATTATATAGGAAAAAGTGAAAAATATCCTTTCTGTATGTGATTTTTGAATATGAGATCGAAGTCCATAACCACAGTAGCAAAATAGCCTTTGCCTTCTAGTAGATCATGTTGATAAGCCTATAAAATCCGTAGAAATAAGTAAAAGGAGAGAAGATATGTGAAGTTTAGATGTGATAGGCAGGGTTTTAGAAGCAAAGAAGCAAGTTATTGATTTCAATTTCAGTCCATGGTTTTTTTGCATAAAGATGATGAGTTGGGTCTAATTAATCTGACATGGATTTGATGAAATAGGAAAAATGCTTATATGAAAAAAAAAAATCAATAAAATAATTTTAATGCTAAAATGGAAATAAAATGCTAAGTAAGAAATCTTCAGTAATTAAAAATAACTATGTGTTAAAAAATCACATGTATTACACATGACTAGCAGAAATATTTAAATTATGGATATTAGACTTAAATTATAGATATTAGAAGTCATTTAAAAGTTTGTATAGTTATAACAGATGTTATTTACTTATTTTTAGTTGATAGAGTCAAATAAAACTATCCCAAAATGAGGAAGGTAATTTGCATTTTTCTCATTTTTATAAACTAAATGTCAAAGAAAAATGTACGAATAGGGATTATTTTGAAAAGGGAGTCATCTTCTTGAATTTGGAATGAATTTATGTTGCAAATAAAAAAATAGTTAGGGGCAACAAATTTGTTTAGTGTTACAATAATATTTATTATTTTTAGGACCTTTTCTTATTTGGGATCTTAACTTTGAACTAAGACAACATTTGTAAGCATTAAATGGTTTTACTCTATACACCACTATGGATTAATTTGAATTTAAAATAATAATAAATACCCCACCCAAAAAAATGCCAAAAGTGTTGACAAAAATGAAAGGGTATGCCTCAGTTATTCTCCTTAAAGAGGAAAGGATAAGATAGAAACTGAGGTTTTCCAAGTCAATATTATATGGATAATTCCAAATTCCCTAGATTCATAAAATAATGTATGTAGGTACCGTTTGTTGGGATCGAGAGTCAAATAAACGTAGCGAAAATTAATCGATCTCAATCAAAGGATCCATGAAAAATGTTAAATTAGAATAAGAATTCAGTTAATACCTTTCTAATGATTTAAGGACTTATACATTAATCACCTTTTCAACTTTCTTTTGACCCAAAACTCTAAGGTATTCACACAAACTAGCAGATCACCAATGAATGTCCACGACCACTGATTGGAATTCTCCTCCTTTGCCTCGTAGTGCTAGCTACACCTCTTCAAAGGTTATGGTCAAGGAGGGTTGCTAGGGTTTTCTATACTTTGGGATGCATGAGTAATATATATTATTACCTAACAAGTCTATTTAAATAGGTGCATAGAAAATCCTAACTAATTGAGCTTTATTCCATGTATAATTATGAGCTTATAATTGGGCCTTATAATTATAATATGGAATTTTCATATATTAGGCTCAAGCAATTTGATCAATCAATTCCAAATCTACTAGGTTCTAAGTGTGCGACCTTACAAGCTCTTATTACATTAGTAATGATCATAAATCATATTAATGATCATAAACAATGAGCAGTGTCTAGCAACATATCATTGTTACCCAAGTAATGAAAAAGTCGATGATTTGACTGAACCTATATATGTGATCATCATCTATAACCTTTTGTCCTAGATATTTAGATTAAGCACGAAATATGGACCGAATAGACTATATCATTCTTATATAACCTAATTCAAAAGTTTCTTAATTCTTAAGTAAACTGACTAAAGCAAATGTAATTGACATCCCATGTCAATTCATCTGAGCATGACCATGCATTTTCTCAGCTTTACTTAATCAAGAGGTCCATAGATGTCACTCTTGTTATATAGGAGGGATAAATTCTATCTTGATCACACAAATCCCTCCGCATGATATGTGATATATCTAATAACTACCCTTACATTCACTCAACCATGAGTGACATAGAGTAATATCAAATATGAAACTCATATGCAGGGAACTTTGACAATCTTAAGTCAAAAGACCATATTAATGATGATAACTAAGAATCACTTGTAACACTTCTGTAATGATTCATGTAATGTTCTTAGGGTGGGTCGGTCCAGTATACAAGTTCTCTAACTTGTACTTATGTTTAAAGTTATATCTCATACAAGTCACTATACATCTTAGTTTTAACATATAAAAGTTAACTCAATCCATAATGATTTATAACTAGGGATATTTAAGAATACAATTATTCTAATATTATTATCATAATTAAATATATTATGCATACAATATATGTATAAATATGATAAGTGAAATTAACATTAAAATAACATGATTCAAATTTATAATCATCCATATGATTAGTTTATGACATATACACTAACACTATTTTGGGCAAAGATAGGTTTACGGGGTTATAGGAGGTGTAATTACTGTGGAATCTCAAAGTATGGTTATTGGCATTGATGAACAACAAAAGACAAAGCTACTGTGCTATTGTAGTTCGTGCTTGGAAGAGGAAATGGGAAAGGGCTACCGCAAACAAGAAAAAAGGATTAAGAGGAGTTATAAGGTGTGGTAGGGTTAAATAAAAAGAAATTCTGGTCTTTTAAAAATGAAAAAAGAAAAAAAAGAAAGAAATCAATCCTAGCCCACCTAATAATAAAGGTAAAAGGCATATGGGCAAAGTTATACTATGATGGGTACAAAGTAACTACAATAAAAAATTAATCCTTACCACCCATAATGAATAAAAAATAAAAAATCATGTCCCTATCAACTCATAACTATCCATCATTAAATCACTAATTAATTCATTCTTAATTTTAATAAGTTACTCTAAACTATTTAATTTATTCAAACAACCTTTTAATTATATGTTTGTTAATATATAATTCTTAGAAATGACAAGTTTACAACTTTTGTCAAAATCTTTGGTGTAACAAGGTATCCTTTCCTTATAAGAATTCATCCTTGAATTCAACAATATTCTAGAAAGATAGAATTTGCAATATAAATCACATATACGATTATAAATTTCCACCTAAATTATAGTAAGATAATTAGATAAATAGTTTACTAACTAAAGAGATAGGGATATTATAGTTACTAACCCAAGCAATTGGGATACTTGTCCCATATTTTTTTTATTTAGGCTTCTAAGTCATTTCTTCCTTCCATGATTTTCCTAAAGGACTTTGATACATAATATTCTTTTGAATCAAGTTTTCCAATTTGTTAATCTACAATAGCCAATGGCCACTCCTTATAACTAAGGTGGCAATCCAACTTAACAAGAATCTATGGGAGGATATGAGATGAGTCCATAACATACATCTCAACATGGGAATAAGGAACATTAGATGGATTTTTTTAGCTGTAAATATAGGTCTAGTTTGCATGTTATTACTCTAATCCTCTTTAATATAGGAAATGGACCAATGTAATAAGGACTTAACTTTCCCTTCTTACAAAATCTCATAACTCCCTTCATTGATGATATCTTTAAGAAACCTGATCACCTACTTCAATTCAAAGTATCTTTTTCTTTTATTACCATAAAATTTTTGTTAGGCTTTAGACAATTATTAGTTTTTCCTCTAGTAATCTTCACTTCTCTATTGCCATCTTGGACCAAACTTTAGCCTAATAACTCAACCTTTTCCACCTCAAACCAATTTAAGGGGTGATTTACACTTCCTAATATATAGTGCTTCAAAGGAGTCATATGAATAAATGATTGATAATTGTTGTTATAAGCAAACTTCATTAAAGGCAATTACCACTCCCAATTACTCTCAAATTTCATTACAAAAACTTGAA
Source organism: Sindora glabra (assembly GCA_020226215.1). Classification (NCBI taxonomy): domain Eukaryota; kingdom Viridiplantae; phylum Streptophyta; class Magnoliopsida; order Fabales; family Fabaceae; genus Sindora; species Sindora glabra. Next base: position 36,494,010 of record CM035228.1, on the reverse strand, counting down.
GCATGTCCTTCTAACATTTAATTAGTCCTCTTAAATTAACCATCCATCTTAGAATGGAATGTTATGCTAAAATAAAGCTGTGAACCTAAGAACTTTTTAAAAGGCTTCCAAAATTGAGTTGTAAATTGAGTACCTTAATTATATATGATAGATAATGGAACACCATGATACGACACAATCTAATCTGAATACAATTAAGCACATTAAGAAGCTAAATATGTGGTTTTTATGGACAAAAATGTGCACTTTAATCCACAATCACCCATATGGAATCATGGCCTTTAGGAATCTTTAGTAAACCACTGAGAAAGTCTATGGTAACCCTTTCCGACTTCCACTTAGGAATCTCAATATTTTAATGTAAACTAACAAGCCTTTAATGTTTAACCTTAGCTTGTTAACATGTAAGGCATAGAGAAATAAAGTCTATTATGTTTTGTTTCATGCCTTCCATAATAACTAGTTTTCAAATCCTAGTATATCTTGTCACTACTTAGATACATGGCATACAAAGAAAGTGAGCTGAGTGACATAAGTTGTTGTCATAGCCTATCTATCTCGAGCACTTATACTCAACCTTAATAAGGTAAAGTTCCATGTCATTAACCATCAACCTTATATCTTGTCCGTTCTTTAAATTATCAAGTAGCCTATTTATTTCAAATCTTAAGCCTGAGTAGCCATAATCTAATTAGTTAGAGGGAACTACATTTACATATAAACTAAAAATATCACTATATTTTGATATTTGCACTTGCATACCATCAAACTCTACTTTTTATAATTCTTGTATAACTTATCTTTTTTCATCACTCTTTATTATTGTATTCTTGTATGCTTGTCTTTTTTCAACACTAATATGAGGAAAACTTCTTGCTTAAAGCATCTACCACAAAATTAGCTTTACCTAGATGATAGAGAATGGAACAATCATAATCTTTTATCAATTCCATCCATAGCTAATGTCTTAAATTAAATTTTTTTGCTCAAAGATATATTTCAAACTTTTATAATTAATGTAAATCTCTTAAATCTCCCATGCAAATAGTGTTGCCAAATCTTTAATGTAACTATTATTGTTGCCATCCCTAAATCATGTATTAGATAATTCTGTTCATGCTTCTTAAGTTATAAGGATGAATAATTTATAGCTCGACCATGCTCCATAAGGACCCACAAAGGCTTATTCTCGAAGCATCACAATAAACTACATATCTACCACCACTATAAGATTAAGACTAGTAATAATGTTGTAGTCAAGCACTGAAAGCTCACCTTACACTGGTTTGATACATGAATTTGGTGTTTTTTTAGTTAACCTGACAATAATGCTAAAATCAGGAAAAGTATTTTACAAAAAAGAAATAATACCTAGCCTATAATAGTAAGCTTAGGCCAATTTTAGGCTCCTTCAACCTTTTAGGATCGACTCTAATGCCTTTTGTAGAAACCATATGCCCTAAAAAAGTCACACTAGATAACCAGAATTCATATTTTGAAAATTTAGTATACAGTTGATGTTCTTTAAGATTTTGCAAGATTATTTTGATATGTTATTCATGTTCTTGCTCACTAGATTAGGTAGGCTAAGATATTATAATAAATATTATCATAAACTAATCAAGAAAAAGTTGAAAAAAATTTTATTCACCAAGTCTATAAAAGCTGCACAAGCATTAGTTAAGCTAAAAGATAATATCAACAACTCATAATAACCATAGCCAATGCAGAACGCAATCATTATGGATATCCTCTTATTGAATGCATAGTTAATGATAATTTATATGTAAATCAATCTTTAGAATAATGGACACCTTGAAAACTGAACAAATAAATCATTAATTTATGGTAATAAATATTTTTTTCTTCACTATGAACTTTTATTCAATTGTTAGTAATTTATGTAGAATATCAAAGACCTATCTTTCTTCTTTACAAATAACACTAAAGCTCCTTATAGCGATACACTAGGGTGAATGAAACCCTTATTCACCAAATCTTACAATTGAATCTTCAATTCTTTTAATTGAATTAGAGTTATATGATAAGGTGGAATAAAGATAGATTTTATGTTTGATACAATATCAATACAAAATCCAATCTCTCTTTAAATGGTATCCCATGTAGTTCTTTAAGAAAGACACCTAAAAACACTTGAACCACAAGTACATTCTTTAATTTTATTTTGGATTACTTTATATGTTTTGACATACGCTAATAGATGTCATAACCTTTTCCAATTATCTTCCTTACACCTATGGAATAAATAAGATTGGTATAAGCATCACTTCAATCTCTTGAGAATATAAAAGGATCTTTATCTAATAGATAAAAACTAACTATTTCATCATCATAATTTATATAAGCATGATTATAGTGATAACTAATCCATGCCAATATGGCATCAAAATTAATCATATTTAACATAATCAAATCAATAAGTAAAGTAGTGTCATGCACATCAATCTCATAACATAACAACATATCATAAGCAATTAAGGTTTGACCTAAAGGAATGGAAACTAATAATTGTGATATCAATAGGGTCAAGGTTTACTAAGTTGTAGTGCAAGATAAGAAGGAATAATGAATGGGTTGTACCCAGATCAAACAATATGTGAGCCTAAATCAATTAATTGATAAAATACCCATGACCATAGTACTTAAAGCTTGAGTCCTTTTTGGTCAAACCATAGACTCTTATAGTAGATCCTTGGTCGCTCCTATAGCCTCTATTACAAGAGCCTTTACCTCCCTTTTTACTAACATACTCAATTGTAGTCTCATAGATGCAAAAGATGGTGTGAGGATATTGCTAGAGTTACCTATACTACTATAGAATTGCTAATTAGCTTAGGTGTTTAAAAAATTATATATCAGAAATTAACCGACTTTTAATAAAGCATTGTTGTATATCTAGTTTTAACATTGATTTTGATACCATTGTAAACTATAATAATAATGTTGATTTATATATAAAAAATAATCGATATTATTTATTTTTCCATCATCATAGGAAAAAATATTAAATATCATTTATTTTCAAATAATTGATGTTTAATTTTCATAATATTACATCAATTTATTTTAATAATTGACGTGGTATGTCTCTCTACCAAATAAGCCCATCCTCTATTCCTCATACCCTCATCTTAAAACCTAACTCATATCCTCTTATTCTTTATTTCTTTGTCCTCTTTATTTCCTTTGTATTCTTAATCAGAAATAGAAATCAACATCTCTTACAACTCTATAATATCTTAATTTTAACAATTTTAAAGAATAAATTAAATAATAAAAATTAAAAATAATAAAAGGTTATATATAATATTCAAATCAGAGATGATTGCTTCATTAAATCTATTTTCATACACATTGCTTAATATCTAAGGTTTGCACTTCTTAAAAAACCTTTTTGAATACAAACCTATAGATATAATAATTATTTATGAAAAATTGGTGTATGATATTACATATTTTTACATAAATAAATAGTAAATAAAATTACAAAATATCAAAGAAAATAATGAGATCAAATTTCTTACTTGTACAAATATATAAAAGTTACATAAAAATGATAGGTAATAAAAAAAGATCGATTACGAAACTAGAAACACAAAATTACAAGAATAAATACAAAAAGTAAAAAAATTACATTTATATTCTACACATTTTTAATAAGTGATAAACCTCATATATTTAACCATAGGCTAACGGAAACTTTAGTCCTATAAAATAATTAATAAGTGAAACATAAAAATAAAGAAAAGCATTTTAATGTTTAGAAGGAGAGGATACCTCATCAGACAAAAAGCCATTTTTAGATTGGAAGAATTTTAGGATGAAATTTATAAATAGTATCATGCGTTATTTTTTTTATTTTCAACTCACATCATGCTTTAACTTATTCATTTGCAGTTCACTCCTGAGACTAAGTTTCCATGTCAATTACTACCAAAAGCAAGTCTAAAGTTACCTCAATTATAACACATTAGATATTAGTTATCAGTTAAAAACAAAAACATTATTATATTTAACATAATGGTATTGTCCTATTAAGTAATATTTAATATTAGTTACTAAACAATAATTGATATCGTAATATTAAAAACAAGTTTCTTTTGTTTGAGTAACTTTTTTCATAACCACTCTGGAACAATCCTGGAACCTTTCAAGAATCATTCCAGAATGGTCAAATACAATACACACATACACAAACACACACATATTAGAATAAATTGATCTAATTATACATATCATATATACATTAAACTAAAACTAGATGACAAGTTATATATACATCACACACACATATATCAAACCAAAATCCAAAAGATAATTTATGCATATGACATATATATACAAGCAAAATTTTATAAATTTATTTTAAATCTATTATAACACTGACATCATTTTATGAACTGAGTTATTTGTTTCTAATTCAACTTACTCGAATTAAAATAGGAAGCATTAAGATTCTTTTTGTATTACAATATTTTTCTTATAAAGTCAAATAGACACAAATAACAACCAATTGAATATAAATGAAATAAATGAAAGAATACATAATTTATTATGAAATATATTATATCATTTTATTTATTTTCATATCAATACATTAATATATACAATGAAAAAAACTATCATTTACGATGAATAGCAAACTTTTTATTTACAATAAACATATATGGCATCCTTAAATAAATTAAAAAAGAAAAGCCTCTACTCATAATTTGTTCATATTGCATAGGAGCTTCTAAGTTTAAAGGCATAGTGGTTATAAACTGGAGATAAATTATAATAAAAACAAGCAGCAGCACCAACATGCAATGAAAGTAAACCTATTAACAAAAGTATGGATATATTATTTTTTTTCACTATAATTTATCATTACCTTACAAGCCCATCTTTATTTTTTTCTTGATGTAAACCAATAAAGATAACTTATGAGATTGAGGTGGAATGTGTAGATTGATGACATTTGGAATCCATTAACCAAGATAACATTTGAGATGAAGGATGTAAATTGTCATATTAACCATTATTAGGGCTATTGAGAAGGTTATAGGATCTTTTAAAATTTCTTTAAAAGACTTGTACTCATACTTTAGCAATAAGCATAAGGATTCTACAAAGCATTTGGAAGGTTTCTTGTTTGCAGTCCATCCAAATGCCTTATAAAATACTTATGCTCATGGTTGAAATATGGGTCCCTAGAACGAACTTTAATCAATTCCACAACCCTCTCAATGATATGATAATTAATAATATAGCGATCTACACCTTTTAAATCAAAAGCCCTTTTCTTGATGTATCATTAATTTGTTTCAAAATAAAAAGGAGAACACTATTTATAAGTAATAGGCAAACCTTATACATTAGTTATTAATATAAAACTAACGTCTTTAATTTAATAATATCTAAAGAATGTGGTAATTTTGTACCTTAAGATGTTAATCAAATAACTCGTTGACATGTAAACATTTTACATGAACTGTCATAATGATTAAAATAGATTTAAATAATAGTCATTTAAAAAAATTGGCATGTTAATTTTAATGGTTTCTCGTGAGTCTTTAATGTTATTCAATACACATCTTTAGGTTTTTGTACTTTCCTCATAAATTCATAATTATCATTATTTTAAACATCAAATAATCTCAAAATCAACATTTTTCAAATTCATATTCTCTCATAGAGAGCTCAAGAATATCTTCAAATGTTTATTATGTAAATAACTAATGCTATAAACATTTAAAATTGACATTTTAAATTTAATTTGTAAGAAAATATTTAATTTTTTAACCATTTTAAATAAAGAGCTAAATTTATTTCTTTTTCTTCCTTTTTGGTAATTTTTATAATCTTAATATTGATTATTCAATTTTAAGGTATAATTGTCATTTAACAAGTCATTATGAAAGTATAAACAAATGAGCAAAAATTAATAATTCTACAAATTTATATCATAATTTTATTTTTTTTAAATCATTGCAATCATATATATATATATATATATATATATATATATATATATATATATATATATATA